>BPLS01007064.1:0-14660 GCA_019656275.1 Rhododendron kiyosumense
CACGTGGAATTTTTTCATTGGGTGGCACTTTTTAGGATGTAAACACACCCCCCGCATTAACATTTTGTTTATGCTAAATAAATGTTAATGGCACACGTTCTCTGCCCATATCCCTTCAAATTCGGATGCACGAAGCATGACAGGATTTCATTCCCATGCACGTCTATTGAGCTTCCCAAAGATAGCTACAATAATTTTCCTATAAATGTCAGTTAATGATAGGGTTTAACGAATCACATTACCCCTCATAAATCTCTTCGAATTTAAGTCTTCTCTGATAAGAAGTCTTACGTTTATGGACTCTCTTCCAGAAATCAATCTCATTCTAGATAACCTTGATCATCAATCTTACTCTCCCCAAATGTCTCCTCCAAATTCCCCTCGAATGTTGGCAGGCAAAATCATCTCTGATCGAACATTCCATACCCCCAACCCATCTCCCACGGGTTGGGATTCTTCCTTAACCCCTTCGAATTCGTGTGATGGGTCCAACTGGGGCTCATGGGGAGAAAATTCCACCAATACCAATACTGGCACCATACTGGTCAAATTCGATCAACCTGACCCCACACCCAATAGATTCCATCACTTTCGAACCCTTTTAGCGAGCCACTTCCTGCCACTGAGCGGTAACGACACCGTTCACATGGGCATGCTCGAATCACTCTATTCGTCCCTCAAATTTTCTCCTTTCCTCAAACAAGAGGAAAACTATCTTGGGCCTGCCCCCTATTGCGACTTCAAACGCATAGCCCAAGCCCAAAAGACCCTCTGGCTCGCAGAGGTACAAACCCCACACTTCCCAGCTGACTTCGAAGAGACCAATAAATTGGTTCCCCTTCCTGAAGAGCCTGACTGGTTCACCGAGGTGAATAACCTTGCCATCAACACTCCTCATTTCCAATGGCAATACGGTTATTCTATCTATCCCACTGACAAGAGCAAAGCTCTGCAGCTCCTTGCGGCTTTCTCATTCCTGGATATCCACATCCTGGAAGAACAAGTCCCACTCACTAATTTCAAATGGGCTTGTGAAACACTGGTACTATGCTCCATCCCCTCCGCGGTTTCTTATCAAATCCACTGTTTCCTGGATTTCTTACCAGTGATCAGGTCATGGCTCGAAGCCAATACCGCTGCGTATTGCTTCGATCAAATCCTTCAAGATTATGCCATTGCCAAAGAAAGGATTGAGAAGTTGCATGACCAGATTGAGAACTTCACCGCTGAGTCCTTCGAAGTGGTGCCTGGCCATGCAGACAAAAAGCTTCGAAGGCGTTTCAAAAGACGACAAGTGAAACGTCCCACAAAAGAGGCTAAGCTTCGAAGGAAGGCCAAAGCACAGGTGCTCCGCTTTAGGCCTCTGCTGGAGAAGAAATTGGAGTCAGACTCCAAAGAAGAAATGAGGAAAATGGAGCTGAAATTCCTCCAATTTGCATGGAACAAGTTTCACAGCCTTGTTACTTGGTCCTTTCCTCATTACTTCGAGAATAAAAAAGCAACTTCTCAGCACCCAGGCCCTTCGAAGGCCTAATTTGTATTTCTTTTCATAGAAACTAGGATTTCCCTTGTTTGCTCTTTTTTGTGTAAATACGCAAATTTTAATTTTTGTAATCCAGTAGCAGTTTTTTTTTTGTTTAATGAAATTCCCCTTCTTTACCAATACGCTGGACTGAGACTTACTATTAAAATAGAAATTCTAATAATAATAACTCTTTAAAAGAGCAAAACCCAATCCCAGCGGACCCCAGGGTATGGGCCCACTATAGGCCTGGCCCACTTGCAGGAGTATAAAAGCGGAATTAATTCAAACCCATTCCTTACTCTACGCATTCGAGCATTTCAAACTCAAAACTCTCAAGAAAGAACAAAACCCTCTCTTCATTTCCTCTCCAACAACACCAAAACCAAACTAAATCGATGGCATCTTCCAGCAATCCAGCAGTCCGAGAGTATCCTACTCCCTCTCTGGCATTAAGGCGATTCGTGTCAGGACAAACACCAGGACCGACCGGAGAGCCCTACCTCGACGCCAGGGTCTTCATCCCAAACCCTAACGAGGAAGGTACTTACATTTTGGGTCCTCAACTCATAGGGGAAATCCCTGCTAACCTTTCCCTTTACTATCCTCGATTGGGGGAGGCCGAAATCCGGGCTTGTTCGAGCCTCGATTGGCAAAACTTCCCAAAGAAATCCTTCTCTTGCTGGCCCACATTGGACAAAGATTGGAAGATATGGACCACCCGTATGTTGGCTGCGAAGTCGGACGACTTAGAGAAGGTGGGTTTGAGAAGAATTATTACCCTCCTTCGAAGGGGGGTCCCACAAAATCCTTCTCTGATTCAGGCCGCTTTGGCCTTTTGGGACCCATCCTTCAACTTCTTTCGCTTTAACTGTGGCATGATGGCACCCACAGTTCTGGATGTTACCCAAATGCTGGGGCTTATTCCGTATGGCCCTCAATTTGACCCTTCCCAGGAGTATCATCCTCCCGAGGGCTTCACTCGTTTGACCGCTACAAATGGGGCCTTTTCCCACTTCTGTACCAGGGAACAGAAATTGGTAGGCGAAGTGACTGAAACAGAATTCTTTGCCTACATTCTCTACACTCTCTGCAAGCACATCTTCTGCCACTCTGGAAAAAGAGTGATGAATGAATTCGTTCCGGTGGCATTGGCACTTGCTAGAGGTGAAGAGTTTGACTTCGCCTCCTTCTTCCTTGGCCACGTCTACAAAGCTGGGTTCGACTTCTATCAGAAGGGTTTGAACTACTCACAGGGAGGCCCTCAATGGTTCATTCAACTATGGCTTCATGCCTACTTCCCTGAGTTGGGTCCCTTCAAAGCACCTAAATCCCTTACTGGCCTTGTGGAAGCGCCAAATGTTCATGGTGACAACTACGTTCACCCAGAGGACAGCACAACACAGACCTTGGTGTACTACCTCTGCTTATTTGCTGGTCTTGCGTCAGACAGAGAGTGGCCCAATCCCTATCC
The DNA here is from genome assembly GCA_019656275.1 of Rhododendron kiyosumense. Classification (NCBI taxonomy): domain Eukaryota; kingdom Viridiplantae; phylum Streptophyta; class Magnoliopsida; order Ericales; family Ericaceae; genus Rhododendron; species Rhododendron kiyosumense. The sequence goes on from BPLS01007064.1 coordinate 2,997, forward strand.
TACTCTTGTTGGGCCAGCATGGCTGTTCGACATCCTGACGGATAGACAGGGAAAATCCTCTCGAGCTCTCCAAGCATGGAGCAACATTCTGACGAGCAGAGAGATCTTCATCTCCTCGTCGAACACCACCAAGTCCATAGCACATGCAGAAGTGCACTGTCCTGCACAATTTGCTAGACAGCTGGACTTCGTTCAAGGCATACCTACCCCTTGCTGTGGCTTTGCCAACATTTGTATGTCTGAACGATCACCCATCTCGGTCGAGCACTTCCTGACAGGGTTTGCTCAAGCTAGAAATGCATTGAGGAGAACAATTACCCAGGAGTTCAAGGAACCTGAGGTACGCACCACCCCTGCCTTTGACACCTGGTGGCACTCCAATTGCTCCTTCCTCTCAGGGATCAAACCCTACAAAAGGTTTCTAGCCCACATTGGGTTCGATAAATCTGAATTTGGTCATGGAGGAAAACATGACTCGTCCTCCTTTTCCTCTGATAATGCATTTGGCCTGGCTGGAGGGATCGAAGACATTGCTGGAGGTGAAGTTGAACAACAATTGACCCCAGTCGAAACCTCCCCAATCGCAATGGTCGTTCCTCCCTCTCCACCAAGAAGGCAATCTACAAGGGTAACACAGAAAAGAGGTAATTATTTCTGAACCTCCTCTCTTCTACTGAAACCAAACCTAATTACACTCCATTCTGCAGGTGCTACCTCTTCTTCAGGAAATGCTTCGAAGAGAAGAAAAATTACTTCTCCGCCCAAAGAAGTAATTCCCACCAAGCACTATCTTGAGCCCTCAGCTGCACCTCCAAGTTGGTTTCCTTCCCTCTAATTAGTCTTTTAATTGCCATACTATTTATCTGAGTCACCTTATCCCCTTCCTTCAGCTTCGAAGAGGACAAGGACCACTAGGAAGCGTGGCCCTCAGGTTTCTTCCAGTGATGAAGAAACAGAGAGTGACACAGAGACACTGGCCTCCAGGGGTACATTTCTTTCTCATTTATGATTCGGCACTCCCTTAAGAGTAAGCAAACTTTACTGTAATCGTAACTCTTGAGTCCAAACCAGGTGAAACAAGACAAGCGAAGGAAACCATCCCCTATGCGAAGAAAACAACCCCTCCCAAGAGGTCTGTTTCTCCAAAGAAGCCTTCCTCCCCAAAAGAGATGAGCCAGTTTAAACTGCATACATTTTTACATGCCTCCTGTGCTCGTGTTTCACTGTTAACTCCTTTGTAGGTTCAAGTCACATCCCCCGTTGAGGCATTGGATCTAACTCCTGCTCCCTGTACTCAACAAGAAGTGATAGAGCCTTCACCTCAAATCTCAGAAGATGTCCCACAAGAGGTACCTTATGAATACTCACTTTTCGAATTGTGAAAGAATTCATACTAATTTACCTTTGTTTTCCGCAGGCATCCCCTGTTCAAACTCTTTCTGTACAGAAAGACTTTGCTGTAAAGGATACTGACATGCATACTTTACTGTCATTCCTTACTGAGCCAACCTTTGCACAAGTACTGACCAGTCTGGCTCCTTCGAAGGCTGTGGGGCCACTTCCTATCCTTCAGAGAGACTTCCCCCTCACTCCCTTACCGGTTTCAGAGGAGGGGCCTCTAAGGATGAACCCTACTTTAGCTTCGAAGAGCCATACTCTTAGAAATGCTGAGGACCAAGGCTCCAGTTCAACCTCCTCCTCAAATCAGGTACTCTTGACAATCAGTCATACCTTTCATTTCCTGTTTTTCATCCCACTTAACTTTAACTCATAAACCTCATGTAGGTAACTGGCATGACTCTTCTTCCTGAAGACCATCCCACATCTTCCTCTTCTCCAATTGACTTGCCCTTAGTTGTTTTTGACATCTCTTTCTTTAAGAGCCAATTGGAAGAATTCTGCAACAAAATTGCTACTCCCACTCCTCTTATCTCTTCGAATCCCTTGGAAAGCCTTCAACAACTCTTGAGCCCCTCCACACCTCTTCTCTTGCCTTCTTTTAGGATTAACCATGTTCTTTCGAAGGAAGAAGTCCTGACATTAAAGAGTCTTCTGAGGACTCTAAACCAACTAGGACTTCCTATTTTGATTGAACACAGTTTAGCCTATCACTTCGAGGTGTGCTACCAAGCCTTACTTCTCTCCCAAGGTCTTCCAGTGCCAATCAATTCCACTCTCCAAGAACATATCAAGCAATTTAGTGAATTGATTGCTCACAACTACTTCCTATCCGAGAGCACTGGCCCAACCCTCAAGAAGGTCAACAAGTTAGAAGCCAAAGCACTCGAGACCGCTTCTCGCTTATCTCTATATCAAGCTCGAAAGGATAAGCTTTCAGAGCTCGACAAAAAGATGCAGCGGTTACTAGAAGAACTGGAGAAAGTTAGGGAAGAGAGAGCTGAAGTTTTAAGGGGCTTCCCAGAGCTTGAGGGTGAAGCACTAAGGGATGAGTCGATGCTCCCACGGCTTGTTCCTTCCCTTCGAGAGGAACAGAGGAAAAGAGCAGCTCATACGTCCCTTTTGGATACTAACTTTAATTCTCTTCGAGGACTACTAACTACCATTTGTAATGTAACTAGTCCTTTTCTGTAACTTTACGCAGTTTGTACTTTATTCTTTCATTGAATATTCGATTCTCTTGGGCAAGTACATCCAAAATTAATTCAAACCCTGTTTTCCACTTTCCATTACTCAGAAAGACTACTGTGCCAACGCTTCACCTACCATATCTTAAAGAGCCATAAATGAACATTCCCAAGCTTACTAGTATAAATAAAGGTCTTAGGAAAAAGAAAACTTACCAAGCATCTTCTTCCTCCGCCTTCTCTTCTTGTAGCAACTTCCACACAAGCTTTCCAGTTAGGGCTCCAAAGAAACCCATCATGAAACCTCTTCTCCTGTTTCTGAAGAAAAGCCTCCAAACATAGCCACATCATTTCTTACGAAATTTCCCTTACACCCCAAGGCTTCTGGGTATAGCCACATCATTTCTTACGATGTGGATGTATCCAGCGGTCGCTTCGAAGACCAAAGATTCTAACCAATAATGGTCTTCGAAGCCCACCTACCTACCAATGGAGCTATGAGCTTCCAACTGTGATTCCCGGAGCTCTATATCCCTACCAATAATTGGTAGGGAGATTGGATCAAGTCTCAGTGAAGCTTGGTCCTAGTCTTTGTATCTCAGTTGGATTATCCCTAGAGACTCAGTTTTGATCCCTAGGGACCCAGCTTCGAGATACTAATAGACCCTAGATAGGTTTCTTGATGTAATCCTTTATGCAAATGTAATGGATCCTTAGATAGGTTTCTTGATGTAATCCCTTGTAACTTTCTGAATTGATGAAATGAAAAGATGCTTATTCTCTATTTACATTTCCAACGCTGGCTTTGCCCAATGAACTGGTAGTTTAGCCCTTCGCTACTGCTTCACTTTGCTTCTGATGCTAAATACTAATGTGGACGTAATAAGCATAAAGAAACTCAAAGAAGCAAAAATTCCTTCACCAGCATTTTTATATTATTTACCCTGGCTGGGTTTCTGCTTCGAAGCCCTTGAATAAATAATAAACAATGTTGACGACGCCAAAACAAGCTGGCTCTTCGAAAACCAAACGCATATGGTCTAAATTAATTAGTCCAACTCATCAACTTCCCGAGGCTTTCCAGCCGTCTCCTTGTGAGTTGCAACCCATTAATTATGCCGCCCAAACGTTCTCAGACCTTTCGTCTTCTGAGCCTTACGTATTTCCATTCATCAATGCCCATAACTACTGAAGTGGGTTCTTTGCACCCGTATGATTATAAATACACCAATGCGTTAACAGAACGGTGCACTCTCTCTTTCACTCTCTCCCGCTCCACATATCCAATCATGGACGCTGATCAGCCCATGCTTTCCGTCGAACTGGCGACCGAGATGACCAAACTGGCCAACATGCTTATGGAACTCAAGAGAGAGATCCAAACAGAGCTCCAGGCCCTTCGAAGCGAGGTCGAACAGCTTCGAAGCCAGCTAGTGTGCGTGGAGACAGCCTCACGTCTCTGCTTGGCTAGGACCTGGGATGATCTCTCATCCGTCCTTTTGGCTCACGAAGCAAAAAGTCCCCCGGAGAGAGGATCTTCTTAAAGATTCTCCCTTGGGACTGTGAGGATCAACCATGATCTTCATTTTTGCTTTTTAGGCCGGAGGGATTTTTCCTGTTCAGATCCACTTGGATCTGTTTGTATTTATTTTGCTCAGATCCGCTTGGGTCTGTTTCAACCCATTTGGGTTTTCCTCTGTTTTGTCATTTCATAAATATAATGGAAATTTGGTTGGCAATACTTGACTCTTTCATGGCTTCGAATACCTAATATGACACACTGGCTGAAGTGTGATCATATAAGAACTTCAAAGAAAAGAACTTCTGGTATCAAAACCAATTGAAATCACACCACTATACAACCAATGCCTCGGATTTGGGATTCGCTTTGGTTTTAGCTTAAAAATAACCAAACCCCATCGAAAACCTCAGAAACCTTCCTTCGAAAGCTGTCTTCTATGAAAGGATTCCCATATAGATGGTATATAAGCTTTGAGATGCCTTCCATTGATTTTCCTTCGATGAACATAACCATCCAGATTTCTTAAATGATAGGCTCCTCCTCTCAGCACTCTATGGATTTGAAAAGGCCCTTCCCATGTTGGCGCCCATTTTCCTAATCCATCTCTTTTTACCCTCCTATCCCTGATAGGAAGAATAACTTTCCATACAAGATCCCCTTCATCAAAGCTTCGAAGAGCGACTCTCTTATTATAACTCCTTGCCACTCTTGCCTTTTGCAACATGATTTGATTTAAAGCCTTTATCCTGGCTTCATCAATGTCTTCTAACTCCATGTGCATGGCTTGATGATAAGACCCTGCATCCAAATTATTTTGACATGCTACTCTTTGTGATTTTACAGTAATCTCCTTAGGCAACACAGCATCATGTCCATAAGTTAGTGCGAATGGAGTCGTGCCTGTGCTAGTCCTCTTTGTATTTCTATATGCCCACAAAGTGTCAAGTAACAACTCATGCCAAACCTCTGGATTCTGATCCACCATTCTTTGAATCCCCCTCTTAATAATCTTATTGGTTGATTCTGCTTGACCATTTGACTGAGCATAATAAGTGCTGGTATATATTAATGAAATTCCATGATTACTAGCAAAATTCCTTACCAGCTTTGCCTCAAATATAGAACCATTATCCACTGTTATCGTTTGAGGGCTTCCAAACCTGTATATGATTCCTTTTATGAAATCAATAACATGGGTTTGCTTTACCTCCTGAAAAACTTGTGCTTCCACCCACTTTGTAAAATAATCAGTTGCCACTAAGATAAACTTATGCTTCTCCAACGAAGGAGGATAAATCATCCCAATCATGTCCATGGCCCAACCCCTGAAAGGCCATGGTTTTATCACATATTGCAAATCCGTGACTGGCAAACGCTTGAGTGGACCTGTTTTCTGACAGGCTTGACATCCTTTTGCATAATCTATACAGTCTTTGAGGATGGTAGGCCAATAATAACCATACCTCCTTATCAACCACCTCATTTTTATGCCAGCTTGATGTGCTCCACAAATTCCTTCATGCACTTCAGCCATTACCTTAAAGGCACTTACCTTGTTTAAGCATTTCAACAGAAGGCCATCCATCCCTCTCTTGAATAGCTCATTGCTGTACATTATGTAGTTTATTGCTTTCAATTTGGTTGCCTTGTCTGCAACACTATCTGGTTTGGTCAAATATTCGATCAATGCTTGCCTCCAATCAACTCTTTGACTAGTGGGGACATTAATTTCCAAAACTTCGAAACCAGTTATTCTGTTTTGTAGCATAGGCAGAGATTTCCTCAAAGTTAATTGACAAAACTCCTTTTCATTTTCTGATATAACTCTGAAACCAGATGCCCTTTGAGCTATTTCATCAGCTTCTTCATTAAAGAATCTGGGAACATAAGTTAAAGTGAGCATATAGAACTGATCTATCAACCTCTTGGCCTGTTGATAATAAATTATCAACGCTGGACTAGTGCACTTAAACTGTCCATTTAGCTGATTTATCACTAACTGAGAATCTCCAAAAACTTCAGCAACACTCACTTTCAGGTTAAGTAAAATTTCTAATCCTATGATCAACGCTTCATATTCTGCCTGATTATTGGAGCATTGTCCCTCATTTAGTCGAAAACCATATTTGGTTTTCATCCCTTGGGGAGATTCAATAACTATGCCTACTCCAGCCATCTGAGCTGTTCTTGACCCATCGAACCATAAATTCCATGGCTTGATCTCGACCACAGTGGCTTCCAACGATTTTGGTGTCTCAAGCTCATTTGGATGATCAGCTAGAAAGTTGGCCAATGCCTGGCCTTTTACTGACTTTTGTGGTACATATTCAAGACAAAACTCAATCAAAGACACTATCCATTTCCCAATTTTCCCACTAAGCACTGGCTTCGAAAGCATGTGCTTAATTACATCAGTTTGAGAAATAACATAAGTTACTCTAGGCAACATATAATGCCTGAGTTTCTTGGAAGCATAAAACAAAGCTAAACACAATTTCTCTACTGCAGCATACTTGCATTCACAGGAGTTTAGGAACCTACTAAGATAATAAACTGCTCTTTCCTTGCCATCTTCGTTGTCTTGAGCCAACAGTACTCCTATTGAGTCGTGTGTTGCAGCTAAGTACAACTTCACTGGCTTTCCTTTGATGGGAGGTGCCAAAACAGGAGGGTTGGCTAGATAGCCCTTGATGGCTTCGAAGGCCTCATCATGCTCTCTGGACCACTTGAATTCTTCCCCTTCCTTCAATTTCAACAAAGAAGAGAAGATTTTAGTTTTCCCTGCAGTGTTAGATATAAACCTTCGAAGGAAATTTAATTGACCAAGAAACCTTTGCAGCTCCTTCTTTGTAGAAGGAGGTTTGGCTTCAATAATAGCCTTTGCTTTGTTCTTGTCAACTTGTATTCCTCTGTTGTGGACTAAATACCCTAGAAATTTTCCAGCTGACACTCCAAAAGAACACTTTTCTGGATTCAATTTCAACTGATAATGCTTCATTTGTTGGAATGCCTTCTCCAAATGTTTCAAATGATCCTCATTGGAATTTGACTTCACAATGATATCATCTATGTAACATTCAAGAAAACCTCCAACCAAATTATGAAAAATGGCATTCATAGCCCTCTGGTACGTGGCTCCAGCATTTTTTAGTCCAAATGGCATTTTGACCCATTCAAAGATGCCAATATTACCAGGGCAGGCAAATGCTGTTTTATGCACATCTTCCTTTGCAATACAAATTTGATTATATCCCGAATGCCCATCCAATATGGATAATATCTTGTGTCCAGCTGAACCATCCACAAGTGTATCCACATTAGGCATCGGATATTCATCTTTAGGAGTTGCAGTATTTAGGTTTCGAAAATCAACACAGATCCTGATAGTACCATTCTTTTTAGGGACTGGAACCACATTGGATAGCCATTCGACATACCTGGCTGTTCTAATAAAACCTGCATCTAGAAGCCTCTGCATCTCCTTTTTAACTCCTGCAATAGTCTCTGGACTCATCTTCCTGGTTGGCTGCTTTACAGGTTTGAACTGTGGCTTGATAGGCAACCTATGCTCCACCAATTCCCTGTCCAATCCAGGCAGTTCCTTGTAACTCCATGCAAAGCAATCTTTGTTTGCTTTTAATAGTGCTACCAACTCAACTTTCACCTTTGGTTCAAGCTGTTTGTTAATGAACACTGGATTGGGGTTTTGTTCATCCCCCAATTCTACTTCCTCCAGAAGGTCTTGAGCTTCGACCTGCCCTGGAGAAACACTCTTGATTTCCTCCTCTTGAGGCTTACCATCGTGCATAACATCTTCCCATATATTATCTTCTTGAATCTTCTGCTCGATCCCCAAAGCAACATATCTCACCAAAGCCAAAGAGTTGGCCTCTTCTTCTGCCTCTTCCTTGGACTTACATCCAAGCAGCATCATCTTTTGGGGTGTCTGATTCATAATCAACAGTTTGTTTCAGCTTTGATTTCAGCTCTGCCAATTCTCCCAGTTCCATCTCGTTGGTTGGGTAAGTGGCTGCTTGCAGTAATTCACTCAAAGGAACTACATCTGATTTGTACATTTCAGCTTCAGCAAAATTTGCTGTGGCACTAAATGGATGTGGATCAGCTTTGACTCCTTCAACACCCACTTCTTTGCCTTTGTCATACTTGACAATCATTAATTCCTGATGCATGGAGGAAGGGATACATCCATTAACATGAATCCAATCTCTTCCCAATAAAGCATTATATTTAGCATATGTGTCAACTACAAAAAAGGCAGTATCAGTCTCTATTCCTCCTACTGCCAATCTAATGGAGATGATTCCCCTGGCATGTTGACTTTCCCCAGTAAATCCTGCAATGGATGTGCTAGTTGGAATCAATTTTGCCTTTCCTTTCCCTAGCTTTTTCAAGGTTTGGAAAGGCAAAATATTCACTGCAGCTCCATTGTCCACTAGGATTCTGTTAAGTGGGACTCCATCGAAATATGCAGTAATATATAATGGACGCAGATGTTGTCTCATTGCATTAGTAGGTAATTTAAATGGATATGAAATCTCCACATAATTTAGATCTATTACCAAGGGATATTCGACGTCAGACATGGACTCCGGGACAAAACAAGCACTTTCTTTTGAGCTTACCTCCAAACTCTCTTGACTCTGCTCAATTTCACATACCAGGTTCCCGTCTATCTCTATCTGAGCCACTTCTTCCAGATCATAGTTATTAAATATGATGTTCAATTCTTCATCACTAAATGTCTCTTCGAAGTCAACTGGCTTGTCCAAGTTCGACCAGGCATCACCTTGGCCCTTCGGTGTCTGGCCATTCTTGAAGAAATCCATAGAGCATGGATACACCATATTCACCTGCACTTCTGGCTGCTTGCCAAATTGGATTGTTGCCCTTTCTTTGGCTGGCTCCAGTGTCTCGGTTTCCTTAACTTCCTTGCTCTCCACCTCTTGCGCTGATAGTTCCATAGGTGAAGAACTTCCTTCGATCCCTTCTTGTTCTACCAACATGGCTTCGAGTAACCCAGACTGGTAACTAGCCAATGAATTGGGAGAAGGTGGATCAAGATCTTCTTCGAGCATGGCCGAGGCTACTTTCTTCAAAGTCTCTCTCTCATGACACTGGGCTCGAAATTCTTCTGGGTCCCTCTTAACCCTGTCAAACCGTGGATTAGGCCTTGCTCCCCTGCCTGATTCTTCCCCCGTTGAGGATTCTCCTGATTGGAAAAGCGTGTATTTTCTCTGGAGTTTCCTCTTCTGAGTTCTTGAAAGCAATGGAACCATTTGTGGTATTTGGGACTTGGGATCCCTGATTAACACCCAGTTTCCTGAGTTCGAGGCTGGTGGTTTGAAAGTTCTGTGCTCATTCCTTTTGGAACTTTTGTATCCTTGGAACAGATCTGGCTTGACTTGCTTGAGAAACCAATCAGGAACCCCTTTCACCAAAGTGAATTCCTCTTGTGTGGCTTCTCCTGGTGCCTCAGCTGTCTGACCAATATTGGCCTTCTTCGAAGGTGGCAACTCCCTTCTATGGATGGCTGGGACAGGGCTAGTAGGCACGTCCCTCTTTGGTGCCAACCAAGGCTTACTGTCACTTAGCCTTGCTTGCACTGGAGCCAATCTCTTCATTCCCATCTCCTTAGGGAAAAAACTCACGCCCTTTCTATCCAAGTCTTTAAAAACCAGATAGTTGGCCCTGCAACCTACACACAGGCACTCCAAAAATGAAGCTTCCAACATGGGCAAATGATTATTACCTGGGAATCTCTGTGAAACCAACCCATCACCATTTCGTTTATAGGGCGTTGGCCTCATTCCCATGCCTCGAGGATAACAAGCGTGTGGCCTGCCTCTTCCATATTGAACAGTATTCATGTTCACTGGTGCCTCCTTATCCTGCCAATACTTCTTGACAGTTCGAGCCAGTGAGGAGGGCACATTGGTGTTGACTTCTTCTACCTTTGGAAAAGGCGTTGTATCAATTCCCATAGTCTTTTCTGGAAATTTGATCCTTCCTTTCTTGATTTGTTCTTGAATCCTGTCACGGAAAACATTACACGACTTAGTTGAATGGGACCAAGAATCATGCCATTTGCAATAAGTCTTCCCATTCTTTTCCTCTGCTGTGGGAAGTTTCACATTCGAAGGCAGCTTGATAATTTTCTTTCTTAACAAGAAATCAAAAATCTCATCTGCTTTTTATATATCAAAAGAATATACTTTAGTAATCTCCTTTTGTTTGAACTTCTGTCCTAGAGATATATTCTTTTGAATCAAAGGCTCACACACACAAGGATCATGCTCTATAATTTCTGCAGCATCGATCTCATAATTGGGATCCCTATAATACGTAGGGTAAGAGGAATTATGTCTGTCCATGTCCTCTTCTAGCAGTGATTCATATCTAGCCACTTTATAGGTTAGGTCTGCAAAGTCTCTAAACTCTGTAGAATCAAACCTCTTTCGAAGCTCTCTTTCTAAACCATCTTGCGCTAATCTTACGAATTCTGCCTCTGGCAGTCGAAGTTTGCATTTGGTCTTTGCTCTTTTGAATCTAGATATGAAATCTGCTACTTTCTCATCTGGTTTCTGCTTCAGCCTTGCTAAGTCTGCCATAGAGACTTCAGGCTCAGCATTAAAGAACTGCGCATGGAATGCCTCTTCCATCTGAAACCAATCAGTTATTGATTCTGGTGGCAAGTTAGTATACCATGCAAAAGCTGGCCCGGACAAAGAATTTGGAAATAGCTTCAACTTCATGAAGCCATTTTGAGCCAAATTCTTGCACTGGGCAGAAAACCTTGCAATGTGCTCTATAGAGGACTGTCTCCCATCCCCATAGAACAAGGTAAAATCTGGGATTTTAAACTCTCGAGGGATTTGGAAAGTCGTGTCTACCCATTCTGGATATGGTTTTCTATAAATTTGGGGTTGTACCCCCCGAGTTCGAGGTCCACAAACCTCTTGTATGAGACCCATGACTTGGTCCCTTAGTACTGGATTGCCTATGAGGAAGTTTTGCTCCTGATTTTCAACAGGAGGTTCTGGTCCTATGAAACCATCTTCATAAACTCCCCTTGTCGTGTCTAAATCCCCTTGTCTCTCTCTAGGGATCCTTCCATACGGTGCAGGTTGCATTTCATCAAATGCTTCATTAGTTCGAACAGACCTATGGGTTCCATAAGCCGTCGTAAGAGGATTCTTGGTAGTTGGGACTTTTTGGCGAGGGTGTCGTGGGTTTTCACCCCTTCTCTCGGGCTTACGAACCAATTCTGGTTCTGAATCATCCTCCAACTCCCCAAATGTGGGTTCGAAGAGAGGATTCATACTCTGTCTTTCTCTGGTATTCCTTCGAACCCCTATGTGAACACCACGAGGCTGTCTTGGAATCTCTAAGACAGGTTCTGGAGGTCTCACAGGCTCATACCAAGATTGTGGTATTTCTTCTGGATACATCTTTTCCTTACCTGTTCTAGATTTCATTCTACTTCTACCAACATCCTCTCCAAGCCTTCCTTCGAAGGGACTTTGGTGAGTGTTCGAG
>BPLS01007077.1:0-19922 GCA_019656275.1 Rhododendron kiyosumense
GCAGGTGCTTGGTTCAAAGTTGCTTGCAGGTGCTTGGTTCAAAGTTGCTTGCAGGTGCTTGGTTCAAAGTTGGACCTGCAGCATTGATAGCATTATTACTTGTTGAAACAACTCGACAGAGCATTGGCCCATATATTCAATTGTCTATATATTCACTTATGTATGCCCTGGTCTATATATTCATACTTACTCTAATTCACCACATCTTCACAATTTCCTCTACTTTTATTTCATTTTCGTAATTCATAAAAGAACATTATGGATCAGTACAATTTTTCATTTTCAGATAGTTGGTCAATTGGGAACGATGTTGCGAATGACGTTCCTTGTGGGAAGAGCAGCTCCTACGTTGGGCATGATTACAGAACTGAATTTACGACTAACCAGGTTAGTTATTACTGCACAACAAGGATACGCCAGTCTTTTTGCACCATAATCATGCTTACCAAATGCAGTTTATATAGTTAGAATTAAAAAGCAACACTCTTCACAATGGTGGAGGCGAAATGCATCAAATGAAGCACACGGATGGGCTCATCCTTATGAAGCACACCTCCAATTGTGGTATGAAGTAATGCAGATAGATCCGCCGAGACAACGACCACAATTTGGTGGAAATATTGACTAAATTTGCGTATTTATTTATGTTCATGTATTGGTTTTATATACTCAATTATAATTAAATGAAATTTGATTTCAGTTTGCATTATTGACTGTTTATAGAAATATAAAGTAAATTTAGGTGGATTCAATATACATAATTTACTTGAAAACTCAAATATAGAAGTTTAAATAAAATGAAGGACAAAAAAAATAAAGATATAATATATTGGGCCCAAAAAAATCATTTAATTTAGACAGGAACGGACCTGTACGAGTTCCCGTCGTCATTAGGACGAATTTCTTGGAGTTTCCTTCGACGGGAATGTGAAAGCGCGTTTCCGTCGAAGAAACGTGGGCATAGTTGAAGGTTCTTGAAACTAAGCCTCCACACCTTCTTGAGCCAAGGATTCCACACAATACAATACTAGCTACTCACATTTGTATCCAAATGAATTGAAGGAAAACCTCCTGAAGAGGTATATTGCCACACCAAGGATCAAGGAAAAAAATATGATGATTCTACCATTAACTACTTTGAAAAGTATTCTTTCTGTAAACTCATTCCAAACCATCATAATGCCTTTTTGATTACCCACTCATAAGGGTGAACAACATTTGCTTGTGAAAAATTTCCCCCAGTACTGCCATATTTCCCTTCCACAGCCTTTCCTTCCCAAATTTTCTTGCCATTAAATAAACTTTCAAATCGACTACCCCAACTAAGTTTCATACCTGGCAAAACCAAAAAAAAAAAACCTTGAACCCCCAAACGAAACAAAATCACCCACTTTACAACAATGAAAACTGCAAAAGCAATGAACATGTATTAAACCATGAAAAAATGAAAAACCAAAATTCAGCACAAAACCAAACAATCCCCTTAAAGGCTTCATTGGTCTAATGCAAACTGCAACTATTGACCAAGTGGTTACTTGTTTTCATTAGTTTTGTTGGGTGAGTTGGGCTGGGTGGCTGGTGTGTGTACTTGTACTTTATTAATTTTCAGTTGTTTTTATCATAGATATTGTTTTGTATGCTAATTCAACTAACAAATATGGGCCATTTACTGCTTGGTTGTAGGAGGGGACAACATAGCTGTTACCAAAGGAGTTGTGTCCCAAGTTGAGCCTACACAATACGTACATGGTGCTACGCAACCGATGGCAATACAGATTGATGTGGCTATAAATCCAGGGAATAGTGGAGGCCCAGCAATCATGGGGGACAAGGTTGCTGGGGTAGCCTGTCAAAACCTTTCTGGTGCAGAGAATATTGGGTGAGTTTTGTGGTTTCAATGTAATGTGTTTTTTTCTGGGCATGCATATTACTTTGACTGACAAGTATTCAACTTAACTGGCAGAATTTCTTCTTCAAGCCCCTAAACAAGTTAGTTTTGCTCTTTTCATTTATGATTTTATGACTTCGTATCAAGTTGTTTCTGAGATGTTCTCACAACTCAGTTAGTGTGGTAATTGAAAAACCAAAGATATACGGAGTAATGAACTGTCCTAACTAAACTCGGTATTCCTCAGCGAGTACTCGCTCCAAGGTGCCTGGCCGAGCGAGCAGCGAGTTTTGGAATACTGGTCCTAACATTTTGGAATATCTTCTTTGTTAGCTCAGTTTTTTCCTTTCAATTTCTTAATTGGAATGAGCAGTTAATTGGAATGAGCTAGTTGTACAGATCAAGCTATTTTTGTTAGGTTTTTACTTGAATGTAAATGGTCTTTGCATTCAAAATTGATTAATTTTTTGTTTTCTGGATTCGCCCTTTCAAAATCTTGAGATTTATATGACACTATTTGGTCGTTCTAGTTCATTAAGTTAGAGTTTTTTAATCTACTTTGGGTTTCTTTGATGAAGGATCGAGCTCCCTTGTCTGCTCTACACCAATGGTCTGCTCTACACCAATGGTTCATGGGGCCACTGGTATGTATCCCGTGGCAAAGGCCTTCAAGATACCCACAAATAGCTTCCTAGTTTTTTCAAAGTTCAGGAACAGAAGGGGGAGTCATAAGAACATGACCACATTCAATCCACATGCAATAAAGAACAACCAATGGTTATTGATCAGTGGAAAGACTTTCAAGCAATTGAAGTTCATGGAGCAAAGGGATAGTAGTGAAGTACCCTCCAAACATGAGGAAGAAGACTCTTAAATAGAGATGTTATGAAAGGAAATGGAACTTCGCATGCAATCAAATTATCTCAATGAAGACAGTGATGTATGATTTCTTTCTTCTGGATCTTGTTTCCATTATTGATGTGATTACCTTTATTATTTGGGAAATGATAATGCCAAAATTATTTTTGTTGGTGTCAAAACTTTAGTGCACAAAGAGCTTCTACCATGTGCAGTGTACAAGACTTTTATGTGCTAGAATTTTGGTTCTAACAAAAACAGTTTTGGCATTAACATTACCCTATTATTTTTATGCTTGCCATTTGTTGTAGCAAACTTGTAACGCCCCGATTTTCCAAGGGATTTCGGGCGCATTATTCATAAAATATGCTGAATTTTAAAAACTTCTGAGCTCCTATTTATCCTTATACAAAAATTACAACCTTCAGAATAATACAAAAATTTATGTACATTTCATTTAACAAAAACAACTCCAGAGCGACTCTAGTTTTGGCACGGATTCCAAGCAATATAGGCCCAGCCTCTATTATTGGGGTCCCACCTGTATCAGCTGTTCCACTAGAGAAACCTGCATGCTCTGGCAAATTGATTGCCGAAGCAAACGATTTGCCAGGATACAAACGTATCCGTGAGTGATAAATCACCCAATAAAATAATCTAACCCAACTACCCCTCTTACTTTACAACTAGCAAACAAGCATTATAATAATTGTACAAAGAAGCAAAACAGAGGTTTTTCACATAAACCAGTTTATTACTATCCATTAATCCTACGTGAAGGGGGTGTTAGGGAGTCAACTTTTTAGCTTTTTGGCTTTTGAGATTATAATTAGAATATATTTTGTATTTGGTAAAGGGTTTGAATGATATATGCAGAATGCATTTTGGAGTAGGAGTAATGTTTGGAAGATATAGAATGAAAATGAATTATGTATTGGTTTTTTACTATTTTGCCCCTGGTTTTTAATAAAGGTGTATAATGTATATAAATAATGGGAAAATCAATTTTTTTAAAATGTTCTTCCGAAATTGGTTATGTAGTGGTCTTTGGTTGTGAGGTGAAAATTATCCTCTGTTATTTTCTCGTGTATTCAATAGTTTGATAGATAAGTTCAAAACAATGGCAAAATGGGAATTATTCCAAAAGAGAGAGGGTAGGTTTGTCATTTTGCAATGGCTAGATTCCAAAATGGAAAAATGGGAATTCAAAAAGCTCCTCCCACCACATTTTCCGTTTCATTTTAGAAACAACAAAATGGAAAATCCATTATACCCAAAACCCATTTTCCCACTTCCTACCAAAACACCCAAAATCCAAAAATGACAATTGGAAAATGCAAAACCAGGCCATCCAAACACCCCCAAAATCTAAGATCCCATCCATGAGATCTTTTCCTCCCATAACCACTAACTATGACCGTGTCATGGAAAATCCCCCCTTGCTTGTCCTGCATTGGGGTTTTAAACGAATTCATCTAAGTTATGTACTTCGCATGAATTCATTTAAGACCATAGCAGGGGGCACGATTACCCTTTCGAACTTCCCATGGCGTACCATACGTTAGGGTCGCCACAATTTCTAAGCCACTGACTATGACCGTGTCATGGGACAATCCCCCTTATTGGCTTTGCAAGGCACGATTACCCTTTGAAACTTCCCATGGCGTACCATTTGTTAGGATCACCACAATCACATCACCAGGCCCCACAGGTCACCCTTAGCCAGCCAAATCACAATCCACAATCCACAATCTCACAACTTCAACACTTTACCTCCCATTGACTTAGCATCGTCCGTGAATTCTATTCGCATACCACCCCATGTCTCTAGAGTATAATCTAGCATTTAAATCAAGTATCGGTGCAATATAATAATTAAAACAATTAATAAGCAACAGTATCGGTGCAATATACAATTAATCAAATAATAATTAAGACAAATAACAAGCAATGCAATCACATAACTTTTTATGAATGAGCCGTTGCCCTTAGTCTTGTGTGGCCAAGAAGTTAATAATAAGGCAAGAAAATTTTATCAAATTATTAAGAGGGAAAATTATAATTTTGGTCAAAAAAAAAAAGTAAGCCTAGGCTTATTCTAGTTTTATTAAAATAGATTTATAACAAAAAAAATAGAAGATAATATTAAATGAAGTAGCATGACCTTAAAACGAGTCATACGGTCTTATGCAACATGTTCGAGTATCAAAAGTTGGATCCGAAGGGTCACAGGAATATTTAAAAATAAAGATATTTACGAAAGTTACTGAAAGTAAAATAATTAGATAATAAATAAAATATGTTGAGATTAACAAAGTTTCATCTTAGGAATTTAAAGAGTCTAAAAAATTATTCGGACATTAATAACATAGTTTATAAAGTCGGAAAGATTCTTCGTATGAAATCTTTTAAATGAAAACAAGAAAAATTTAATAAATAGATATTAAATAAAAAAATTATGATATTAATAAGATATGATTTTTGAGATGTGAGGTGTCTAGAAAAAATAGTTTGGGTGGCAAAAACATTGTTTGGGAGGTTGCAAAGTTGTTTCGAAACATTTAAAATTACTAAATAGGAGTATTATTAACTTAAAAACTTTTATTATCCAACTCAATCTACCAGATAAATTAAACTGATATAACAAATACGTTTTATACTAAGATGATATTACACTGTAAGAAAATAATATCCAGTCAGTAGTTTTTCATAATATCGTAAAGATTGTAAAATAAATATCATAAGGGTCATCTTTTACGTAAATAATTATAAATAAAGTATCTAGCTCAAAAATAATATCAAAATGGTGAATATGGCAAAAAACGCACAATGAGCTATATTTTCCGTTTGGGCTCATTTCAAACCCTAATAATTAGTCAAAACAATTCAATTCTACTTAGGGAAGGTGGAGAAGAGGTTGGATAGGATTATAATACCTCGGGTTGGTTGGATTGGATAAAAAATCGAAACATTGAATTTGGAGAAGAGGACTTCGGGTTTGGCTATGGGGGAACCTTGGGATTGAATTGAGGCTTGTTTAGTGATGTTAGGAGTTGTACGAAGTGATTGGAACAGTCAATTTGGGTTTCGGTGGGACGAAACTAGGAAACCCACTTTTCTCTCTCTCTAAACCTCCATAGCTTGGAGCTCGAATTGGTTACTGTTTCTTCTCTTTTCTGACGAGGTGGAGGGTGGAAATGTAGTGTGTGCTCCCGTAGGTTAGTGGAGAGGGGTTTATATAGGTGAATTTGGGAGATGTTGGATAAGATTGAATTTAATGGAGGTTTGGTTCTTTGAATCTGGAATGGATGAATTGGGCTCTGTTTAAGGTCAGGGAGGAAGTAGGAAAGGGATAGGAATGAATTGAATTCGGAGTTTCTTGGGTAGTAAGGAATTTTGTATGAGGGGAGGTGAATATGGTTTTCTTGGAGGTTAAGAAAGGGAGAGAAAAAAAGTGAGCTATGGGAGATGGAAGAGAGAGAGCCATTGCAGGAGAGTGAGGTGAGGGAAGGAGAATGCATGTATGCTGTGTAGGGAAAAAAAGAAGTACATGCATGTAGGAAAAAAAAAATGCATGTATGGAAGAAAAATAAATGCATGCATTTTTTAAAAAAATATTTTGAGACTAATCGCAGTCTCGATTTACGAAAATAAAATATCGTTGATCAAAAAATAAAATAAAATATTTTTTTTTACGAATGCGGATACACCTGATTCAATTTAATCGAACTAATTAGCTAGTTGATCACTCTAATGAAATAAAACAAATTATTAACAAAGAAAATAATATCACGAAATTTTTATTTAATAAAAATTTGGGGATATTACAAAACTTTTGCTTTTTGATTATTAATTTCCAGGCCATGAGTATGTTGTCAAAAGCTATCCTTTTACTTTCAAATAAAACTCCATCCCCAAATCCCCTTAGGCCAGTGTGGTACCCAGCCATGTACTTTTCATTAGTATTTTTCTTACCCCTGAGGTCCCGTTTGTTGGTCAATAGGAGTAGGATTCACAGCTCCTCCGTGCTGTTAGTAATTTTGTCTCATGGGTTAAGCCACATCATCTGATCCAAAGATCCAAATTTATACCGTGTATTTAATCACATGTAATATCCTTCCTAAGCAAACCTTGAACATATATTACTAATGTAGTGAATTTAAAAATTCTTCCCAAAATCACATAATACTTTGAATCCATTCAACCTCTCCAAACACATATAATCTTGATTATACGATGACCACTAAACAGTTGGTTCTATATAGATTTGATGATTGTTCAAATTTAATACTTTTCAAGGTTCCAATGTTAAAGTCCCCTATGAAAATGTGCAGAATTCTAGTAACCATTGTGGACAAGCTTGTCGACATGAATACAAACTAAATAAAGAAATAGGAAATAGGAATTCTGTGTCGCTTATGTGGCTTTGTGCTCACCAAAATAAGAGATGTCTTGCCATCCTTTGTAAGTTGAGTTTGGATTAAGGAGACCAAGTGATTGATTTGCTTATGCTTAGTTGCCACATGACCTATTTTTGTTTATCTTTACTAGTGTAATGCTTGTGTTTCGCACGTTTTTATGTGCTCATTGGTTTAATTGAGTCATGAAGTTAATATATGTATGTTTTTGGTTGTAGTGTTGGTCTAAATCAATCAAACACGTAGCAAGATCACTGTGTGGATTTGCCCCTCAGACGGTGTCCACACCTGACTTGGTGAAAATTACTTTGATTTTTGTTATACCTAAACGTAAATTATTTTTGAAGTGGGCATCTAATAAATATTCTCTTACAATGTTTTCAATTATTTTGAAAACTTCACACTATTAAACTGAAAATTAGTCAAACCAACACCACTGTCCGGCGGGATGGCGCTCTCTCTCCTTTTTCTCTCTCCATCACTCCCGTCACTCCCGTCACAACACCACATAAACCCAAGCTAGAGAGAGAAAACTGTAAACAGACTCAATGCTACGCTCCGCTAGCCATGCCTTACGTAGGCTCTCTTCATCTTCTTCTCCTTCTCAGTCCTTCTCCGCCATCCACCACCGACCCCCACACCGCCCCATCAAAACCCTCTCCCCATCCACCAACCCCTACCCTACCCTCCTATCCTCTCATCCTTCTCTAACACCCACATAGCCCGTTAGCATCACGATCGTGCGGCCGCCGCGCCGTTTACTGCTTCAACGAATCAATGGCGCCTGTATAGGAAGAAGAAGAAGCAGTGACAGAGCTGGCACTCAAACACTACTACGGCCGCGAACAACGCATCCATCGACCCGTATTCTACGATAGAGCTGGCACTCGACTCTGTGGTTAAGATATTCACAATCTCTTGCAGCCCTATTTACTCCCTCCCCTGGCAGAACAAGTCCCAGCGCGATTCTATCGGTTCCGGTTCGTGTCCTTTTTCCTAGATTTGCTTTCGGTTTATTTATATGTGGCTTTGCGTTAATAGTTCAGTTCCATCGGGCATTCAAACCAAGAAGACCACATTAACAAGTTCTGATATACTAGAATTTTCAATGGACCACTAGTGTCTGTACATGCCTACTTAGGTTGAGTTTGGAAAAAGTTGTATTTTAAAGACATTTGGTATCATTTAACTTTATTTTTTTTTTGGGATTGTTTTCTTTTTTTTTTTGGAACAAATTTTATATGCCAGGACCAAACCAATACCCTCAAGGGGAGGAACCCTTACAAGGGAAACACCTCACTACACTAGGAAAAACCCTAGCTGTAGAATGAAAAAAAAAACCTATGAAAAGAAAAACAGAACAGAGGGAATTAAACTAGACTGTACAAAGGAGATCAACATTTAAACCCCACTCTAGAATCAAACAAATGTTAGTAGCAGACCTACTAACATGCCTCCAGGAGGTCATACTAGCCTTAACCTCCTCCAGAATCAAAAGCACCACTGAAGTAGATTCATGGCCAATCTGTTAAAAAATCCTTCCATTTCGCTCTTTCCAAATATAGTACACTGAAGCAGCAAGGCAGAGCTTGAATGGTCTAGATTGGATAGAGCAGTCCTTACAATGAGTTAAACCTTAATGAATCTCATCCATGAGATCACGAGGAGGAAGAACAAAACCACACTTAGTTTTCACAACGTCCCAAGTAACAGAATTAAAGGAGCATTCAAAAAATAAATGTGAATGGGACTCAAAACCACCCTGACAAAGGACACAAGAAGTGTCATTGACCAAACCCCAAGCTCGGAATCTGTCCTTAGTAGCCAACCTACCAAGAAGGGCCAGCCATTGAATGAAAGACCATCTTGGAATGTGCCATCTATGCCAAACCATATTAAACCAAAACACCTCAGGCCTATTATTGCGAAGTGCCTGCCACGCTAACCTAACAGAGAAAGAACCATTTGCAGACAAAGTCCAAGTAACAGTGTCCTCCTTATCAACATGTGGGATAAGGTTAGGATCTGTAGAAGCCACAATTTCTCGAACAATAGGAAGCCTCATTCTAGGCCATCTCCAGGTCCCATTATGAATAATAGAACTCACTGTTGCATGAAGAGACCTACCGAGATTGAAGACCACTTGATTCCCATATCTCTGAAATAAAGGGTCAAGGGTATGCCAATTTTCCAACCAAAGGAAGGTGCTTAAGCCATTACCAATCTTGGATTGAATAAACTTTTGACCTACACTTCTCAAACCAAAAATCTTTCGAAGGGTCCAAGAGGAGTCATTGGGAAGATTCATCGACCAGATACAATGATTTTTTATCACATAAGAATGAATCCATTTTACCCATAAGATATTTTCCTTTTTACAGAGAGCCCACAAGTGCCTTAACATAGCAGCCCGATTCCATTCCTTAACTCTTTTGAAACCCAATCCTCCTTCACATTTAGGAAGACACACAGAAGACCAGGCCACCTTAACCCCAAAAGATTTTAGCTCCACCCCTTTCCAAAGGAAAGCACTTAGCATACTTTCAATTTCTTTCATAATCTTCTGAGGCAGGATGAAGATGGAGGACCAATATGCCTGTATACTAAACAAGACAGAGCTAGTCAGCTGAGCACGGCCTCCAAAAGAAAGGAATTTATTTGATCACGATTGAATCCTTCTGAGCATTCTATCCTTGAGAATCACACAATCTGAATGTGTTAGCTTAGTAGCAATTAAAGGCACCCCTAGATACTTGACAGGTAAGCAAGCTTCAGGAATATTAAGAATAGCCCTAAGATCCAACTTCATATCAGAACCCACCCCAGCAAAAAAACAACCACTCTTGTTCACATTTGGTTGCAATCCTGAAAAAAGATGGAAATCCTCCAACACTCCAGCAATAGTAGCGAAGGTCTGAGAATTAGCCCTCCAAACAATAAACATATCATCTGCAAAGACTAGATGAGAAAGGTTTATAGCCTCACATTTAGGGTGGAAAGAGAAAACTCCCGTACTGATTCTGGATTTCAACAGAGCAGAAAAAGCTTCCATAATAAGCAAGAAAAGTGATAAGCCCACAATTGTGGTTATTTCCGGGCTTATCTCGCTCATTTTTTGGGCACACGCGTGCATAACTCTTTATTTTTGATTGATTTTGCGCGAAGGGTGCTGTTTTTGGTATTGCAGGTTCTTTTAGTTAATAAGGCGGCTTGTGCGCCATGTTCGTACCATCGTGAATCGGGGACCCGAGAGGCCTTATCGGAGCTTTAGTAAAGCCTGGAGGAGCAGTGGAGAAGCCCAGCAGTAGCAGGCAAAAACTTGCCAGAATCAAAAGTCCTACCGGTAGGAGATCAATGCCTACCGGTATAATCCACGGCCTACCGGTAGGAGAATGTTTCTACCGGTACAATTCCCTTCCAGAGATGTCACAAACTTGCACCATCCAAGTTCTACCGGTAGAGGGAATTTTCCTACCGGTAGGAAACCAGAAGTTTCAGTCTCTCTTTTTGTCCGAGAAGCCGTTCTACCGGTAGGTGACCAAGTCCTACCGGTAGGAGTCCCCAGTTTCTGCAGATTTCTATTTTCTTTTTCTTTTTCTTTTGTAACTTTAAAGGGGTACTATAAATACCCCCTTTGCACGTTTTTAGGGTTACGTTGGATCATTTTAACAGAGCTCTTTCTCTCTCTACCGCTCTCCTCACCAACTCTCTTTCTCTCTCATTAATGGAGCATTGATTGGAGGAAGTGGGGAGTTTTGTTCTTCATTAATGTTGTAAGTAACTTCAAGAGCTTCATTAATCTAGTTTTTGTTTCCATTTTCAGAGTGATGCTACTTCTCATCTTTCCTACCCTAGCTCTTTTCATCTTGTCTTGCACTATGAGTGAGTAGAGTACCAAGGCTGGGTTGTGGGATGATTAACATCCCGTAATCAAGGGTGTAGCTCGTTCTTCTCTCGTAAAACTCCATTTTCTAACTTAAGCAGAGGATAGGACTGATTTTATGTATCAAAACCTAGAGGTGTTAATCTCTTTGATCTAATGTAGGCAAGAGTTGAGACCTTTCGCCACATTTGATGCTTAGAGCGATGTCCCTCTTCGTGTTTGTCAACTTGAATTAAAAGAGTCCTGGCTGTGTTTAATACTCCTGTCAAAAGAGAAGAATCGAGCTTGTCCTTGTATTGCGGGTGTGGATTATCCCTAAACCTTGCCTTTAGTTTAAATTCCCAACAAAAATCCGTAGTTAGGTTAAGTAGCCATTTCCTAAATCCCTCAGTTGGCCGTCTCAACGCCAAACTTGGTTGGCGGTCCTAACGCCAAAAATTCTCTGCACGCTAATCTCGGAAACAAGTTATGGATGCGCTCCCTGTGGATTCGACCCCGGACTTCCGGGTTTTATTATGCTTACAACCGACCTAGCCCTACGCTTGGGGCATTCTTATTGCAATGCACATTAAGGTCGCAAGCAAAAAGATAAGGTGAGATAGGATCCCCCTGACGAAGACCCCTTTTACCAG
Organism: Rhododendron kiyosumense; assembly: GCA_019656275.1. NCBI lineage: Eukaryota > Viridiplantae > Streptophyta > Magnoliopsida > Ericales > Ericaceae > Rhododendron > Rhododendron kiyosumense. The sequence goes on from BPLS01007077.1 coordinate 11,680, forward strand.
AAAAATAACCTTTTAGCTCTCCATTTATAAGCATAGAAAACTTTGGGGTAGTCACACAAGCTTGTACCCAACTAATATAGAGGCTAGGAAACTCCATACTTCTCATAATCCCAAAAAGGAAATCCCAATCAACACTATCATACGCCTTCATCAAGTCAAGCTTCAGAGCACATCTAGGAGGACCTTGATCTCTATGGTATCCTCTAACCAATTCTTGCATCAAGAGAATATTGTCCATTATAGATCCACCTTTGAGGAAGGCAGATTGAGAAGGACCAATCAGCAAAGGAAGAACAGCTTGAATACGATTAGCCAAGATCTTAGTTATACATTTATAGATTGTATTGCAGCATGCAATAGGCCTGTAATCTTTTATAGAATTAGGAGCTGGAATTTTGGGAACCAAAGTGATAGCAGTAGAGTTCCATCCACTAGGCATAGAACCAATTAAAAAGAAATGAAGCACCCCAGCAATAACATCATCCTTAACAATAGACCAATTATCTTGAAAGAACGCAGAATTAAAACCGTCAGGCCTAGGGGCCTTATCCTTATGAATGGACTTAAGAGTAGTCCAAATTTCAGCTTCTGACACAGGCTGTACCAACCCCTCCTTAAGATCTTAAAGAACTTACTGATGGATAGCAAGAGATAAGACCATAGAAGCATCCCTTCTCTGACTGAACTCAGTGCCCAAAAGATTTTTGTAGTACCCAAGGATTTCAGACTCAATATCCACAGGATCCTCAAGCCTAATACCTTGATCATTAACAAGACTGAGAATGGTATTCCTAGACTTGTAAGCATTCATTTTCTGATGGAAAACTTTGTATTCTTATCTCCAAGAGCTAGCCAGTGCACCCTTGACCTTTGTTTCTTATAAGATTCCTCTGCGTTGCTCAGAGTATAAAATTGTTGAGTCAACTCTTTCTCCAAATCGCTCAAAAACTGATCATGGGTAAACCTAAAGCAAAGGCTTTGGATTTTAGTCAGGTTTGCCCTAGCAACCAAAACCCTAACTGATATTACTGTAAAACTCTTTATGAAAGGCCTTACAAACAGGTTTAAAATTCTTCATCTTGAGACTGAGCTTTGCTATCGGATTACCTCTCACTTCTTGAGACCAATCAGAAATAAGGAGATCCTTAAACCGACAATCTGCCATCCAAAAATTATAGAACCTGAAAGGGCAGTTTTTATATTTCTTATGGACTATAGCCAACACCAGAGCATAGTGATCAGACACCCCAGGGGCATGCCCAACAGCTTCGGAGTCACTAAACAGATCAAGCCACGCATTATTAATTAGCACCCTATCTAGTCGACTCTTATTATCACCAAGACCGCTCCTCTTGTTTGTCCAAGTAAACCAAAACCCTTTTGTAACCATATCATCCATATTAATATCATCCAAGCAACTATTAAACTCTGCAGCTGCTGCCACATCAAAACCACTCACCTTTTCCTTAGGTCTCCTAACAACATTAAAATCCCCCATAATCACCCAAGCAGAGGTACCCAGCACAGGAAATAAAGATCTCAACTCTTGCCATAAAGGGATTCTATCTCTAGCAAGATTCTTCCTGTAAACAACTGAAGCAAAAAAGATTTTCGCACTTCTAAAATAGTAACAGAAACTACAACCATCTGGTCAGAACACAAAACCACAGAAACGGAGAGTTTGGATGGATCCCATCCCACCAAAATTCTAGCCACTCTGAGGGTGCCAACATTATGAACATACTGCCAATTAACAGGAAAACATCTAGCAGTAACACTAGGCATATTACTAAGCCGAACTTTAGCCTCAACAATCCCAAATAGAGAAAGATGATGAACTATGATAAAGGAGCATACCTCCTTTTACTTTAGGGGGTCATTGAGTCCCCTGATATTCCAAGTAGCAATCTTAGACATTAAAAAAAAAGGGTTATTTGCCACCACCTTTAACATTCCTCTTTCCCCTTCTAGCCCTTACAGCAGGAGGAGGAGCATCAACCCTCTTGTTACCAGGATCACCAAGAACTATATCAGCAACAACATGAGGAAGCGGAGGGGGAATATCAGAGATTTCTACCTCCGAAGCCTTGTTAGACAAAGGAGAGAACTTATTCCTCAGTAAACCAGTGTCTGCAATATGGCTGGAAGTGAAACCATTCACCCCCATCTCAGCTTCAGAAGGAAACCGAGCAGCCCCCGTAGAATCCTTACCGAAAGAGTTTGAAGTAGCCCCCAACCCTGCATTATACTTTTGCACAATCTCATCAATCATGGCATTATCACAAATCTGAATTCTTGACGGAACACCCGAATTTGAAGAACTAGAAACCCCCCTCTCCTCCACAAGGCCAGCTTCACACTCCCCAACCACAGCTTTAGGGATGATAGTAGCCACAGAAGCAGAGATAGCAGCTTCCTCAGGACAAGGAACCACATAAGATTGAGGTTGAGACACATAAGGAGCTACCCTCACTGGGACAAAATGGGGAGCAGGAATTGAAGAAGACTGAAAAAGAGGGTTAGAAGCACCAACCAGGTCCCTAACCTTAGTAGGGCATCCACCATCTGAATGTCCAAAAACCTTACACATAGAACACTTAGATGGCTTCCAAGGATATTTAACTTCCTAGTTACTACTTTATTTTAGCCCTAATTTTTGCGGTGAGGATGCTTGTTGAGTCTGAGATTTAGCAGCTTAAATAAGCTGTAGGTGTGGATGTCAAAATCAATCAAAAAGTAAAAAAGGTTGCTGTCATTTGTAATGGTACTGCACCAGTTCAACCCAACAACTTCAAGGTACGGTTTAAGGCTAGCTACTCCATAGTAATTAGTAACTATATGCATATGGTTGCGTGCTGTATTTGACTTTGTCGATTAGGTTTGGCTTTTATTTGAATGATAGGTGAAGGCTTTTCTTTTGCTAAATCTTGCACATACGAAGACACTTTCATTCCTGATTTGGCATAGCAGTCTCTACTTTTGTTGGCAGACCTTTTCACTCACTATTGTTGATCAGTCAGAGTACAAAGGAATGACCTAACACTTATTGGTATTTTTGCAAAATATAGTAGGTGTACTATATCCCATCCTTTGCACTCTGTTGTAGGAAGCAATACCATTTGTATACATGTATAGTTTATGCTGTGTTTAGCTATTTCTAGACACATTTAGGAACCGATTGTTTTTGGGTATTTAGTGCATGTTAATTTGTATTGGTAAAGTATATTTAGGAGAAATATGACAAAAAAATTCAACCTTTGTTGTATTGTAAACTTGTAGTTTTTTGCCTGCCTTATGTTTGTTGAACTATCTAAACGAATTGCCAAACATAAAATAGGTGAAGATAATGACTAAGTATGAGCCTATGCAGCTACAATAAGCTGTCCTTTTGGTTTTGGTTTTAGATAAGGCAGGTCTAGCAATCTAGATTTGATGAAATAAGTATACTATATTGGCAAACCTTGCAAGTACTGTTGTTGTTGCATTCCTCTATGATCAGTCAACAGAATAAACATTGTACTAATATGTATAGACATATGTCATTGGAATTCGACAGGATATAATTCAATCATTCTTAGGTGTCGTTTAAGTCTAGCTAGTGCAATTTCTGGATGAATTTGCAATTTCTGATTGAATTTTGTTTGATTTCAGTGTTTTTCATTGTCCTTTTGGTTTGGTTTTGAGATGAGGAAGGTCTACCATTGTAGCATACTATATTGGTAAATCTTCAAGTACAATCAGTATTCCAACTTTCTGTGATTAGTCAGAACAAGGAATATTGCGGTGGTGTCATATCTATGGTGTATTGCTGTAGCCAGAAATGCAGCAAAGACTTCACAAGGTTAGCTTTTATATGAAAAAATTTCATGCCTATCACAACGTCTGCAACAGCGTGGGGTAAGATCTAGTGTGTTGGGCTAAATTTTAGAGCTGGAATAATCATAGTTGTAGATTGATCTTGCCACTTGATGGATTTGGAAAAATTAATCCTTGACTACATATCCAAAATTGCCTGTTATTTGGTACCTATATAGACATGTAATATTGAAAAGGAACTTCATCGAATACAAAGCCAGTCTCCTACATCATTTCTAACTCCTCAAGACGCTAATCCTTTGAAAGTTAAACGCAACATTGGTAAAACCCAATAGAGAATTCCAACTTCGTTTGACACGTACAACAGGAACAAGAAATGAACCATTCATGGGTTGATATTTAGACATAGATTGTTTCATCAATCTTAAAATAACTGCAGTGTGATTCAATTGATCATGTGCCGCACAATAAGTTCTTTATTCCTTAATATGTTGCTAGATGGAGTATTACTTAGGATAGTTGGTAACCTTGGATGTGCCAGTTGAACGTGCTCAAAAGTTTTGGTAAATATTTGAAGTCAGCCTTTCTTCTTCTTCCCAAAAGCAACTGCAGTGGAAGATTATCCTCATGTCCAAATCTTGAAATACATGCTTAAGATAAGTCAAATTTTTGTACCAAAAATACTCATTCACCACTATTGTCAACTGTTGACCAACTATCGGTGTTGACGGTTGAGGACGTTCTCAACACACGCCTAGACTTAATGGTAGTGTTGACAGCTCTGGATTTCACAGTTGAGAACGTTCTCAGGACACGCCTAGACTTTGTGGTAATACTGACAGCTCTGGATATATCAAAGCATTCTCAATTCTGAAATTATTCTCCGTACACGCCTCGACTTAGTTGTAATACTTATAGCTGTGGATATTTCAGAGCTAAGAAAGCTCTCAACACACACCTATACTTGGTAGTAATTCGTTATTTCGTTCTCATACGTTCTTAGCTCTAAGAACGTTCTTAGCTCTAAGAACGTTCTTAGCACACACCTAGACTTATTGATAATTAAAAAAAGTATTATTACTCATTAATGGATTAAAGTGCACTTTTCTATATCTAGTGGTAAAAAACCCTTTTTGTTGTTATTTTTTTCAGTTTTGTATACATCAACGGGTTAACGGGAGTTGTTAGATTATTATTGTAGTTCTCAATGAGTTTCAGAGACTATCCCAGATGGGGCTCCCAAGAGATAACAACTGGCTAGAGCCCATCAGCTATTTTATTGTTGTTCACAGAACTTATATTGCCCATTTTCTCATTTCTCTCCAGACCAAACAAGAGAGGAAACTCATTTCTCTCTCTAAAAAAGAAAAGATCCCCCTTCTCCGTAAAAGGAAACAACGCCTAGGGTCTACACCGGGGGTGGGGGCTGCCCCATCTCCTACTCCCCCCTCCATTCTATCCTCCTTTTTCCTCCTCTTTTATCCGCCTATCTTGCTCTAGCCCGTCGGTGGTCGCAGGTATGTGGATGAGCTCCAAAGTGGGTGGGTTCCAGTGACGACAGTGTTGGCGGCATCGTTGAAGGGCTCGCTCCAAGCTGTCTCCCCTTTTGTCTTTTCCAGATCCAGTGTCTCTGGCTGTGGTATGATATAATAACAGAGGTTAGGGTTTAGTCTATTCTTTTAGGCCTTTTTTGTGCCTTTCTTCTTCGGCGAGGTCCTCCTCAATCCGGATTTTTGTCCCGGTTTGGTTTTCCCAGATTTGATGGGTGATGGTGGTGGGTAATAATTTTAATCTTAAATGTAGTTCGGTGATGGTGTATCAATAGGGTTTGTGGTTATATTCGTCCTTGATTGGACTCCAGTCTCGCTGTGGATGCGAAACTAAGTTGGTGATGTTGCCGTTTCATGTCCAAAGCCTGCTGTGTCAGTGGGGGCTAGCACTGGAGTAGCGTCCAGTGTTTCACTGGCCTTCGTCAAAAACGTGCCGATGATTGACTTGTTGAAAACAATTCGATAGGGATGTCCATCGGTGTTTTGTTATCATCTCTGATAAGGTTTCTGCACCATCCCGAGGTGTCTTAATCTCTAACAACCACTGATGCCGAACGTTATTGCTGGTGTGGTTTGAACTTGAGGCTCGCGTTTAGGATTTTGGCATAAGATTGTCTCTTTGTGTATGTTGGATATCGTTAGTTTTTGGGTTTGGTTGTAACTCCTTATCTTTGTCCTCCAAGATTCTGAATACTGTGCCGGCTTTGGTACCGTTTTTCTTACTGGTATGCTACGTATTGAGTACCGGGTACCGTTTCGGATCTAGCATTACTACTATTCTATATTGCTATAAATTAATTTTTTTCCATACTCTACAATTCATCATCCAAGTACTTCAGTCTCAGAAATTACCCTCGCATTATATTATCACTTTTCTTTCCAAAATTATCATTCTTATCCCATAACTATCAAAAGTTAAAAAAAAAAAAAGAGGACACTTCAAGCACACGGAAACAAACCGTCTCAAGCCTGAACAATTTAAAACGTTTGAGATTAAAAGGCAATTTTGTCATTGTGTGGTTTTAGGGCTCAGTTATAAAGCTTCTCTAGAATCTCTCTACTAGCTTGTTGTCATATACTCTTGCGACTGGGTTTCTCCGCCCCTCTCTATCTTAGTCATGGCAGAGTAGGTGTAGCTCTGTGTGTGTGTTCCGATCTGAACTCTACTTGTTTATTATACAAACGAAGACTGTTTTCTTGAAGAAACTAGATTCACAAAAACCAATGGAGGGAAAACACAGTCGTTGGTGTGAAAATGGTACCGGACGGAACTTCCGGTACCACCATGGCACCATCTCGCCCAAGATTGGCCGGAATCGCTGATAACTTCCGGTATAGGAGCCGGGATGGAATTTGAAGAGAAAGTTACCGGTTTCATACAAATTCGGTATGTACCGACTGATACAGAATGTGATTAATAACCTTGTTGTCCTCGAATGGAAATTTATAAGTGTCGGATGGCTTTTAATTGAATGCAATATTGCTTCTGATAAAATATATTTAAAAAAAAAACACGAGGAGAATTCTTTTAATTTTCTCATCTTTTCCTGAGTGCAATTTTGTTCACCCTCTTTTAAAGAGAGTCAATGTTACTCTCCCTCTTATTGGTTGAAATGGTGTAGGTCTCACCACAAAGTGATGTCATGCATATACTTTTTGATAAGCACGATATCACTTTGTAGTGGAATCCACACTATTTCAACCAATAGGAAGTAGGTAGGGCTGCAAATGAACTGAGTTGAGCTTTGCTGTGCTCAAGCTTGTTTATTAAGTTTTTAACGAACCCGAGCTCAATGAAAACATAACAAGCCAAGCGGGCCTTGGGTTGACTCGAGCTCGAGCTTGTTCACGAGCCTTAAAGGACCAACGAAAAACGTATATATATATATCCTCATATAGGCCTAATAAAAAAAAAATTGATTGTCAAGGTATATACCTTTCATTTTTCTATACTCTACCAGAAAATAATCTCAATTTTAGAATAATAATAACATGTGATATGCGCGACTCTTTTTGTTTGCCGCCCTAGAAGGAAGGTAACGTTTGCCTCTCTTTTAAGGGAGGTTGATCCTCTGTCCACTTGCGTGTCCCAACTCTGTCCCAATTTCCAAAACACGACACGTGTCTTTTACACACTATACCAAAAGTCTCAGCAACGCCCGATTCCCCCTGGTACCTCCGTAGTTTCTCCGACTGCTACCGTTGTAGCACCACCTCTCATACGACGAGGCCGGCGTCAACCACCACATCCTCTATTCTGAAGCCCTTTGAACTCTTTTTTCCTGTGATCTATAATCTATTGAATATTGAATCACTCCCCTCCCCCCTCCTCAAATATGGATCAGCACCTATGCACAATTATATGTATTTTTGCATATATGCATATGGCGTTCAAAAAACTAATTTACTAGTATTATTATTATTATTTTTCGTTTGCAGATGATTTCCAATCTGTATCGCATACTAACTTTCTTCCTTAATCTTAGCAATTCATCCACATTCCACAGGTTCTAGAGAATCAGATAAAGGTTTCAATTTTCTTGAATTAAGGTTCCGTTTCTTCTAATCGTGGTGTTGTGATGGGCCGCCATGGCGGCGTGTAGAGGATCGACAAGGTTATGGATGACGGAGGTGGCGATTTGCCGGAGGGGAAAATGGGCATTCAGTTGGCCAAGGGTTTCATAGTAGAGAGGAGATTGGGTGTGGCTGAGACTTTTGGTGTAGTGTGTAAAAGACACATGTCACGTTTTGGGAACTGGGACAGGGAGTTGGGACAGGCAAGGTGGGACCCTGGATGTGAACAAAACTAAATTCTCTTTTCCCTTCTTGCCCACAAGTTCCAAATAAATCTTCCCAGAAATGCATTCAGTGCTGGTT
>BPLS01007078.1:0-21136 GCA_019656275.1 Rhododendron kiyosumense
CTCTCTCTCTCTCTCTCTCTCTCTCTCTCTCTCTATATATATATATATATATATATATATATATATTTACGGTTCGGATCGGTTTGGAACCATAACCATGAACATGAAGCCACAAACCAAACCATATAATGCGGATTCTAATTTTTTTAAACCATGACCAAACCATACTACTAAAAAACCAAACCAAATCTTTCGGTTTAGATTGGTTTGGACTGGATTCACGGTTTGACGGATATTTTGCTCACCCCTACAATATATACAGTCATCAACCAACCTAAAGAGAAACTTTTGTCGACTTGAAAAATTATTCGTTGCCCAGGGCACCAAACCTGTTTCCTATCACACATTAGCGTGGGATTGAAGAGACACCTAGGGGCACCGAATAATCTCCCGGGAGCTATGGATGGTCAATCATCTTTAATATTTTCTTTCTTGTTTTTGGGTAAGTATTCTCATTTTATAACCAACCAACTCAAAAATCTGGGTTGAACCCACAATTAATACAGAAACCTATACCAAAGGGACCTATACCAAAGAAACTATACAAAGGAATTAGATCCTAACCACAACTACCTCAAAACAATCTAGAAAGCAGCTAGCCTAAGAGCACTACTCAAGAGAATTTGGGAATTGTTTCCAGGTACAAATTCGCAATCCAATACTCCATTATCATCAATATACTAGCAAGAGAATTTCAAGAGAGCTCTTCTGCTCCTGCCACCAAAAACCCTGGAGTTGGTCTCAATCCATAAGTGACAAACTCCTGCAGCTAGTGCTAGCTTGAACAAGAAGGATTTTTTAGAGTTTTACCATTTGAGTAGCCAATAGCCCAATTAAGGTCCATGTCCCATGCCATGGCCCTCCTCTGTAATTGAAATCTGGCTAGGATGATTCTTCAGACGTTTTGTGCTCTCAATGTGGCGAGACTCTGCCGAGGAAAACCAAAAAAGAGATTAACTTCCTTCCGCGGGCGGCGGAAATCATGGGTTTCCACCGCCATCACTGTGGATCCCACCTTACATCTATTGATGATCTGAACCATTCACTTTGTAAAGTTGGTAAGACTCATAGAATAGTATATTCCTTTGAGAAATTAGTCTGATTAAGTATCGATAGATATGTTAAAATTTGAATTTTCATTCATAAAATAGATGGTTATGGACAATTTAATTTAAAGAATCAGACCGTCCATTTTATAACTTAAAATTCAACTTCTGATATGTCTATCTATGTCCGATTGAGCTAATTTTTTTTGCGTGAATATACTACTCTGTGAGTTTTACAAAATGAACGGTTCAAATTGTAATAATAAACCCATGGTATCACCTACAATGATGGTGGTTGAAAATCCATCGTTTTCGCCGCTTGTAGAAAGAATTTAATCTAAAAAAGTTATAGGCAAACGGATAGCTTGGCAAGTGGAATGAAGTACATTTGGTGCCTCTCTTATACTTCTATACATATAAACAGGATTCGATTTCCGTAATGAGTTAGAGGGGTAATGAATGGAGAAAAATAGAGAGAAAAATTTATTAAAAATTGTGCCCAGAATTGAAAGTTACTCTCAGAAAGGGCAACCAAACAAAGCTACTATCCTACTACTAAAATGGTATAGTTAACTTTGAGTTCTGAAAGTCAAAACTCGAAAGATCACCTCTCTCTCTCTCTCTCTCTCTCTCTCTCTCTCTAAAAGCTTATGGAGTAAAAAATCCGTAGGTATCTAAAATTACACCCATAAGTTGCTGAAAATAACCGCACCAGATCGACAACCACTGGTCTCAAACATGAGAAAGAGACCCAGAACCAGCCTCGACACCGCCATCGTCGACGTTTGGCGACGAGAGGTCGGCGAGCTCTCCTCCAGAAACTTCGCCCACCGTCTCGCCGCATCCGAGGTGAAATTCCATCTCGTTCCCGTTTCACTTGTAAATAATGTACCAATTTCCATTCCCATTCCCATTCGGATCACCTAATTTTTCCACGCTTTTGATTGTGACTTACGTTTGTTTACTTGCACGATGATCATTGGAGAGTAATTTTGTTCACCCTCGCAATGGTATGCTCATTCCGTGTTTCACAACGATAATAGAAAGGGTTAATTTCATCCAAATTCATTTGTTCTGAGCCTATGCAAAAATCCAGCTTAATCTGATATATTGGTAAGCGTTTGTGGTAAAAGTTCAAATTTTCAGTCAAGAATTTCAAAGAAAATAAATAAACTCCTAGATGAAGGCGATATTCAATTGAGCTGAATTTTGTCAGTCTCCTAGAAAATGAATTTGGAAAAATTTAACAATTTTGATGAGCAAAGTGAGATGCAGAATGAGCATACCCTCGCTGAGGGTGAGCAAAGCGAGAGTGAACGGAATTGCTCCCTGATCGCTTGGTTTGTATGCGGTAAGTTTGTGGTTTCTGCTGATGATGGTTGATGAAATTTTCCCTGTTAGGTTTGGTATGGGCGCGATTGATGCCTAATTGGGCGTATTATTTGCATCTGTTTGTAAAAAAAATCTCTTTGTTTTTGGTCCCAATAGTATTAGTCGAGGTGTGTAAGTTGACCTACACACCTGAGTTATTGAAAAAAGAAACTGCATATTTTAGAACAAGAGATCTTGGTTTGGTACCCTGCCATGTTTCTGTTGTGTTGACTGCGTAATTGCAGCATAATGCTCTGTTTGGAATTCATGGATTGTGGAGGGATGGAATAATGAATGTAAGCTACTTTGGTTTGTAAATTGAAGATGCGTATTCGTCAAACTTTTCCTTCGCTAGTCTTTATCCGAACAGTCTTAATATTTTGTGCTAGAAGATTTTTTTGGTGCAGTGGCAGAGTGTGACATTCATGTCGGCGGATTGATAATTGTTGCTATCTTAGGCAGGTCAAATGTAAAGTTCAAAACTTTATGTTTATTACAAAGTTTCTTAGTATCCGTGGTGAAAACTTTGAGTTCATGATATTTTGAACTGCGATCATCCTTGTACATGGAAAGGGAAGGACAGTGCTGTATGGTAGATTGTCCTGGGCAATTCAAACAGTCCGAATGCACTTAAGAAACAGGGCCAACAGACAAAATACCAAACAGAAGGGTTCTAAGCAAGAGAAGAAAGAACAGTGAAAACAAAATAAATTCCAACTACAATGCACCAATGTTCAACTTTTTGATCTTTTCCTTGAAAGTTTTTATTACACTGGTGAGGTGCCAGGCAACGAACAGCTAATCCTGGTTTAGATTTTTTAAAGAAATATCCTTGGGTTTTTGGTTTTTTGTAGTTTTTATTTAACTTACCTTGCTTCCCATGAGTAGTTCGGTGGATGTTTTTCCATGCTTTGTGTACAGGTTATTAAATTTGTTGGTTTTGTTTGGACTTTTTGTTTGTAGCCTATCCATTGTAGCTCACTTTTGGCAAGTGAGGCTTTGGTTGAAAGGTTTGGTAGCGTTGTCCGAGACCCCGTCTTTTCTTTTGTGTTTCCTACAATAGCGTACAAAATTTCATTTGGAATTCTTTCATTTTATAGGATCTCGTGCTCCGACTGGATATCTTGAAAAAGCTGGAAAAACACAGAGGCTGTGTTAACACAGTTAGCTTCAATGCAGAGGGTGACATCCTTGTGTCGGGCTCTGATGACAGGAGAATTATACTCTGGGACTGGGAATCTGGGAGGGTTACATTATCATTTGATTCTGGTCATAATAACAACGTTTTCCAAGCAAAGATCATGCCTTACACTGAGGACAGAAGCATTGTTACCTGTGCTGCTGATGGTCAGGTAATCCATTTTCTTAGAATGCTTATTTAGGACTTCATGGTACGAAAGGGCCGTGGTTGGTGTGTCAGTAGGTCCATGGGGGAACCTGTAGGTACATGAGAAATCTTGAATTGCATCGGAAACAAATTGCTGGTTATAGCATCTTTTAGGGAGAGAAACTGCTCCATGGGGTCTGCCCACCTGCACACTAAAGCTTGATTCGTTGGGAATAAACTGCAGACCTCGCATTGATATCACATGCCTAACGAAAACTCTTTGGAGCTCATATCGCTTAAAAACTTTTAAGACTTGTAAGCAGTGAGCCCATCCAACATGTGTTAAGACTTAAGCCAGCTATTTTCCCTTTTATTCAATGTGCAACTATCTATCACAAGTCTCAACGATATCCCCCCTCATGTGGGAACCACGTATCTGTCCTTAACCTAGATTGTGCAGTTTCCCCTTAAGCATTGGCCAAATTATTACTCTCCAACACCATGTCCTTGGGCACTGAACCCACTCTATCGACAGCGACCATACTCCATCCTGAGCCACCTTGCCCCTGTCATGCCGTGTGCACTAGGAATATCCTTACTTTCTCTATGGAGAGTCTCCTAGGATATTTTTCTGTTTCACCAAGAGTCTCTGTACCAACCATCACGATCAGTGCCCCTGCATAGATCGTTAGCCATCAGATCTGATACGGTTTTTATGCATCAAGCGTGCTTGTCACAGAATTAAATTCTTGCTCTAGTACTCTTCCTTTTCAAATCTAAAATTTGGGTTTGTTATGCTGTTATATCTTATTTTACAGGCTATATCTTGTGAACAACTGAATTTTAAAGTGTTGTTCTTAATGAATATAATGCTCAATTTTAGGTAAGACATGCGCAGATTCTAGAACGTGGGGAAGTGCATACAAAAATGCTGGGGAAGCACCAAGGTCGTGCTCATAAGTTGGCCATTGAACCTGGAAGCCCTCATATTTTGTACACCTGTGGTGACGATGGACAAGTTCAGCATGTAAGTCATGATCATCTTGCTTCTTACACCTAAGGGCCGCCACGTGAAAATAATGCCAAACGTTAGGTCTGTACCCAATCTCCCCTAGTAGACATATTAATGGAGACTTAATTGGGTCCACTTTTCTTCTTTTAAAAGTTTAGTTGATCTAGGACCTCTTGGTACTTCTAATTGGTAATGAATCATGCTTATGCACGTTGTTTTTCTTGAATGTTCTTGTTTGTTTTCCCTGCCTTTCAAAATTCTGATCTCAAATGCTTTGGCACACTTGTTCTCACAGTTTGATCTGAGAACCGGAGCTTCTACACAAGTTTTTACTTGTCAGTCCTTCCGTGACCGTGGTTATGTGCCAATTGTCAATCTAAATGCAATAGCAGTAGACCCGAGGAATCCAAATCTGTTTGCAGTTGCGGGGTCTGATGAGTACACTCGACTTTATGATATCCGGAAATATAAGTGGGATGGTTCAACTGATTTCGGTCAGCCAACAGACTACTTTTGCCCGTCCCATTTGATTGGTGACGAGGAAGTGGGGATAACTGATTTGGCATTCTCGGATCAGAGTGAGCTTCTTGTCTCTTACAACTATGAGTTTATCTATCTCTTTGCAAGAGATATGGGGTTGGGTCCCAATCCAGCTCCAGCTTCTCCAGTGTCCATTGAGGGTGATGCAGGTGAAATGCAACCTGATCATCACTCCTCAGGATCTCCATTAAATATGGATGCAGAGGTTAAATTTGGTCCCCAAGTCTACAGGGGGCATAAGAACTGTGATACAGTGAAGGGTGTAAACTTTTTTGGGCCCAAATGCGAGTATGTTGTGAGCGGGTCAGCCTGTGGGCGGATTTTTATTTGGAAGAAGAAGGGTGGGGAGCTTATTCGCGTTATGCATGGAGATAAGGATGTCGTGAACTGCATTGAGTCTCATCCACATACCTCTGTTCTTGCCAGCAGCGGGATTGAGAAAGACATAAAGATATGGACTCCGAAAGCCCTTGGCAGAGCTACTCTGCCTCCGAATATTCAAAAGGTATATTTTGTCATATTTAAGTAGATAATTGAAACTTTAACAATTTTGGTGTCTCATCAATTTTCTCACTTGGCGTATCCACAATGTTACTCGTGGATCATTTTTGGTGTGAACCACAAGATGGACCATATATCTAATTGGGTTTTCCTCAATGTATCGTTTCAAATTTTGAAAAACATAAGTTCTCAAACTACTTCTGTTGTCAGATGACTTAAGGTAAGGCGACCTCTAGATCTTTGGCTTTCTCATGTTTCACCGGATTAGAGGATATCGTTTATTTAGCTATAAACCCACAGCATAATATCCTTATCTGGGCTACAAGCTATGTGGCATACAGAGGAAGTTCTGTAATCGAAAATAAAGAGAGGGAATCGTCACTATCTGATGGAGATTACGCAGCTTAGGATATGTCATTGAATCCCTGGCTTCCTCATTGATGATACAAACGATGACTCCGGTTATGATAAGGATGCTTATGAAGATGGTGGTGGTGATTCTTGTGATATTTTGAATTGCGATGATTGTAATGATCCCTGTAGTCGTGACAACTGCAATGATGGTAATGAAGCTTATCACAAAAATCCCAATGGTAGAAGTCCCTGATAATGATTGGGATAAGGAAGGTTTTGTTGGTACTGAATTGTGCCTTTGACGATGCTTATGCTAATGCTATTTCACTTTGTTTCCAGGTGAGGCCCAGGTGGAAGGGCTGGAAGTGCCACATGGCATCACCCCAGGACCTGATGCTGCAGTTGTTCTCACTTGATAGGCAAAGGCCAAGTCCAGAACACAGTGCAGAGAATTCTGCAGCAGGACGCGAACTGCTAGATCTTTTCTTGACATTTGACACCAACAGTGATGGTTCATCAGATGAAGCGAACTGGTAGAACTACGTTTGATAGATGGCGCACATCAAAGTAAAGTTTATTATACTTCTACAATTGTACATAATATGACAAACAAGCGCTACAGTGGGCTTTGGTTTTTGATTCATCCGTTCCGTTTGAACTTGCCGTCTTTGTGCCATGTGCATATCGTAGATTGTGGTTCATCTATGGGTTCATTCTGTTGATTATAAATCGTAAGCAAGAGTTTCTCATACTTCTTAGGTTGCACCATCGATGATTTAGTATTTATGAATGGCGTTTTTCTTGGTAACTATCTATGAATGTTTTTGTAATTAGAGAATCTGACAGATCAGTTTTTTTGGCCCAAAAGAGGGTGCTGCATAGCACATTTTATTTGTGCTACGACCAATTTTTTTTATTGGAAATGTTGGTTTTCCCTTTTCCTGGCATTTCTGAGATACTTACGTCTCTCTCTCTCTCTCTCTTCAAGAATATTTCCAAACATTTTTGCACCATTCAAAATTGCTACTAAGATCTTTTAAATGGTGCAAATAAGTTTCAAAAAATTCTTGAAACTATTTATGGCTAAAAAGGGTAATTCATGCAAGAAGCAAACACTCATACCACATCTTATTCATGTATATTGTCAAGGGCAACATGGTCAAATAAGAACTTATAATCTACATTTATTTTCAAACACTAGTCATTACAAAATCTATTTTGCACATACCTCTTAAGTGCTACGCCATATTCAAAATTCATTCTTTCTATATAATTCTGGATCGAAAACCCACAAATCAAAATACAAAATGGAAAGTAAATTAGACTCCTACAACGCCATCAAAATGTGGAACCATCAAAGAGAACTTGATTCCAGTCCAATATTATCTGTTGCAGCATTCGACACTGTATGTAGGTTTAATACACATGTTTGTATATCTGGGTAAAGACTCCATTTACTAAATTGATCATGTTCGTATATGATCATTATGGTCTCCTTTAATTCATGAATTGACATTCATTGCAAAGAATTTTGGTCGGGGTTCTTTTCAAGTCTCTTGTAGCATAAGCCATTAGAATAGATGGTTCTAACTTCTAACTGGTTTTGTATTTCCTCCATTGATTTAAGTGTTCATGTGTGTTACTAAGAAACAACTGTTTAACCCCTAAGAGTGGTTTAAAGTTGGTTAGAGGTTGAAGGAAAGCTGGAACAAAAAACTGGACAATGATTTCGTTGTTGGGGGTAGCAGATGTATACGTGTGCTGTTGCTACCAGCCTTTAGGGCAGTGTGCTTTTGGGCTGGTCTCTCAACCTTGATGTGAGGGGCTCAACCACTTTATCTGTAAGGTAGTTTCAAGCTGAACTGAAGCTTCATTGGCGAATTCAAACTGGCAACAACTATAGGAGGATTCGGTCAAAAAAAAAGAAGCTTTAGGAGGATTCAAAAGCATGCCAATCTTATATCTTTTGGTGTCCTTCTGGGAACCATATGTAACGTATCCTATTTGAACCAAGCAGGGAGGCTATGCTTTGAATGCTTATTTGTTGGTAGTTGGTACCACATAAAGTTGAAAATTATTGCTGGCATCGGTTCCTTGGGTTTATGCAAGAATCCGAATATGGTTAGGCTATAATGTCATGCTGAGCTTAGTTATTATGGGTAGTGTTCATATGTCATTTAAGTGCACTCTTAGGATTGCCATTTTGTTCTTGGCTCAGTATGAAGCGGGCCTGTTTCCATTTAAGTTATCTTAGGTGATTAGTGACATGAGCATGAACCTGAAGTTCTTTTTGTAATATCGAATTCCGAGATAGAGCAAAGCAGTAAAGAAAAATCATGTTAAAACTTTTGACGGGGTTGCAGGGTCATCCCTGAATATGTTCGTACTAGGTATGTTACTAGGCATCTCATTCCTGACCGTAGTGTTTATCATCTCACCGTAACCAGTGTTCCACGTGACAGACTCACTGCAGCAGAATGGCGTATAGCATACATATTGATGAATGGGTACGGGTAGGCATTCAATTCTATCTCGATTATTGAAGTCTAATCAAAGGGAAAGAATAGGTATGTTAGAAATTCACCACCATCTAAGTCAAATAACAATGTTGAGATCCAGATGTTCTGTATATGAGTCTCTATGAGAAATTACTGTACTTTATAGCTTTCCAGCCCTGATCTTTGAATTTTGTAACGAGGATATTTCGTAGATGGAACCATCTTTAATAATGCATTTTGTGTTTTTTGAACTTCTGCAGACATTGGTTCGATATCAGTTGCCCGTGGTGGTTATAGTTTTCAACAACGGTGGTGTATATGGCGGCGATAGGAGAAGCCCTGAAGAAATTACAGGTCCTTTTAAGGATGACCCAGCACCTACTTCATTTGTCCCTGGTGCAGTTTATCATCTCCTAATTGAAGCTTTTGGGGGCAAAGGTTATCTTGTCGGGACACCCAATTAACTCAAATCTGCTCTTACTGAATCTTTTGCGGCTCGGAAACCAGCTGTGATAAACGTCATGATAGATCCATATGCTGGTGTTGAAAGCGGGAGCCTTCAGCACAAGGACTGAGGTAGACCGTAGGCTCGAGCTAGAAATTTGATTTGCGGACTGAATACGACAATGTTCAATAATGTGAAATTCTTAGATCTTGTTGTAGAGTTTTTCTTCTCTTTCTTTCGAATTATTTGTTTCTAAGAGGTGTTGATGTACTTGAATAAATTGTCGACTGAAGGGAGTCCTGTGTTTTGTATGTAGTGTGCGCAAATGAGAGCGGGAAAAGGCCATGATAATTGTACCATATAGAGCTACAGAGTTGATGGATTCTACATTCAGATTTCATGGTTAATCTAGATTGTGTGGTTAATGATATGAATACCCCCTTATTTAAGAAGGGTTTTGTTAATGTGTGCCCCTAAGGTACATGATAAAGCACTTGATAATGTTCATTAAATGAAGTTAATTAAACCTCACTATTGTAGAAAATAGTGAAAAAAGTTGAAATATTGGATGAAGAGTAAAATTTATCTTGGAGACTAGAATACCCCTTAATTTTTCCCTTCCCTCCATTTCATTTGTGTTCATACCTTTTTTATTTTGCCCTTTCACATTCTTGTCTTTTGGCTATGTAGTGACATTTTTCCTACCAAACACAGTAGAAACCCGACATGTGAAAGGATTTTGTTTCGTGTAACCAAAATATGTAATTTTATGGTTTGAAAAGCTTCTTAAAAAATGTCTCCGAAAATATGTATATGAAACTTGAAGGATTTTGTTTTGCATAAACAAAAATAAAAACTGGCGATTTGAATGAGTCATACCACTGTAAAGGGTGACAATTGTCTCTAAATTAGTCGATAAATTAATATGGGTTTTGTTTCAAATGGCAGCTTACTACTGTGTTCGGTAGAAAAAATATTACTATTACATAGATGCCAAATTAAAAGACAAGAAGGTGAAAGGACAAAATAAAAAATGAGGGAACACAAATGAAATGGAGGAAAAAATTAAGGGGTATTTTGGTCTAAAAAACAAAATTTACTCTTCATCCAATATTCCAACTATTTTCACTATTTTCTATAATAGTGGAGTTTAATTGACCTCATTTAATAAACCTTTATCAAGTGCTTTATCATGTGCACACATTAACAAAACCCTTTTATTTATTAGCATCCCAAAAGTTTGACTGCTGCTCATTTCAAAACACTTTCTTAAAAAATAAGTACTTATTTCATACTTTCAAACTCAAAAATAATGTAAATGAAAAATAATTTTTCGATTTTTTTGCACCGTATTAAAAATCTCAATGAGATCTTTCAAACAAGATCCATATTGCATATTGCATATTTTAATAAGCCCATCTTAGCTTGAAATTGTCTTCTTAAAAAATAAGTATTTATTTGGCGTTCAGGAACGGGGCCTAAGGTAATAATATACACTAGGTAAATGAAAAAAAAGGGTTTTGTTAACGTATGCCTCTCATAGGCATATGATAGTACATATATTCTCCTTCATTTATTGTTTGTTTGTATGGAAAATCTAAGTTTGAAACACTAGTCATAAATCCTTCATTAATTGTTTTTGAAAGGATCAACTTTTTCTGTTTTGGACAGAAATAGCCCCATCCATACACCTTTCCCTTCCAAAAAATTTCGACATATACAAGACCAAACCCAGTGAGTAGATGTCGTGATGTCCAAAAAAAAATTTGTAGCCAGAGTTTATTCAAGACATTTACCTAGTTGTAGCCAAACGAATAGTGATGTCAACATACCTTTACCTAGTTCTATACAAGGAGAAAATTTTTCAGTGCCGGGTGGATACCACGTAGTGCCCGTTTGATGCATTCAGGCAGTCCAAAAGTATTTTGAAAGGTCCGGATTTTAAAGAAACTTTTTTCTGGAATTTTTTTTTTAAATCTGTACCGTTCAAAACACTTTTAGACAACTTAGATACGCTGAGCAGAAACCACGTGAGATATACCCACTCTCGTTAGTGAAAAAATTCTACAAGACCGAATCACATTGGAATATGCCGGAAATTCGCATCAATGGTGAAAAAGTGAACAAACGATGCACTAAATAGCAATGGTGAAAATTTGTCCAAAACGAAAAATATTTCTGTGTACTATACTTTTTCCAAACCGAAAAGTGTTGCCGTTCTACTTATGCACAAAAAGTATACTCATACAAGACCTTTAATTGGGGTATTTCTGTCCAAAATAGAAAAAAATTGATCCTTTTAAAAATAATTAATGAATGATTTATGACTAGTGTTTCAAACTTAAATTTCCCATACAAACAAACAATAAATGAAAGAAAATATATATACACTATCATATGCCTATGGGGCATACGTTAACAAAACCCATTTAAGAAAGTGGGAATGAAGTTTTCTGTTTTACTATTCTGCTTCTTGTCACCCCAACCATCTCTTTAAAGGCTTAACAGTCCGTGAGGACATAGAAGAAATTATGAGAAAGCTATCTAATTTTGCAGCCCTTTTGGTCTCTTTCCTGGCTCACATTGGTGTTTGCCTGCTTGGAAATGTTCAATTTTTGGGGTGAAACTGAAACACTGAAGTCAAACAACGTGTGGAGCCCCCCTATGTGGAAAACAAATGAAAGAAACCACCATAGCCACCCAAACCTTATCGCTCCCTCCCTACTTTTCTCACTCCCAATTTTCCTATCTTTCATCTTGAAAACCTCTGCATTTCATCTCATCTCATTGACAAAAATACAGAGCCATGGCAGATGTACTCCTCTCCTCTCTCTTACAAGCAATCTTCACAAACTTGACCTCCTCAGCCCTACAGGAGTTCGGAATCTCCTGGGGCCTCAAAACCGAGGTCAAAAATCTGGAGAGTACTTTGAGTACAATCCAGGCAGTGCTTGTAGATGCAGAGGCCAAGCAATGGACAAGCGAGGCCGTCAAGAATTGGCTCCGAAAGCTCAAGGATTCAGCTTACGATGCCGACAACGTGTTGGACGAATTTGCCACGGAAGCCCTCAAACGAAAACTGGATTCTCAAAGAGGGGCAATACACCGAGTAAGTTCCTTTTTCTCTCTTCAAAATCAGCTTATATTTCGATTGAAAATGGGGAATAAGATTAAGGATGTGGAGGAGAGGTTAGATAAAATTGCAAGGGAGAGAAGTTTTCAATTGACGGAAGGTTTGATGGTGCTTGAATCTCGCGCGGTGGAGGGAAGACAGACTAGTTCCTTCGTGAATGAATCTGAAATTCTTGGAAGGAATGACGAGAAAGAAATGATGATTGAAATGTTGCTCGACGATTTGAGTGACCGCAACGGTGTTTTGGTTTGTGCTATATGCGGCATGGGGGGCCTCGGCAAGACTACACTCGCTAAATTGGTGTATAATGATAACAGGGTGGAGGGGCTCTTCGATTTAAGACTTTGGGTTTGTGTGTCTGATGATTTCGACATAAAGAGACTAACGGGAGCGATTGTAGAGTCCATAGAAGGAGGCACATGCAATATCACAAATTTGGATCCACTCCAGCGCCGCCTCCAAGAAAAATTGAGTGGCAGGAGATATTTGCTTGTCTTGGACGATGTGTGGAATGAGTACCACGAGAAGTGGGATAGACTAAAAGATGTACTTAGGTGTGGAGCTAAAGGCAGTAAGGTTGTAGTCACAACAAGGAGTCAGAAAGTTGCTCATATTATGGCTACGCTTCCTGTACACCATATGGTTGGTCTATCGGAGGATGATTCTTGGTCCTTGTTTGAGCAACGAGCTTTTGGCAATCGAAGGATGGAGGAAAACCATGAGTTGTTTCAGATTGGGAAGACAATAGTCAAAAAATGCGGAGGGTTGCCATTAGCGATAAAAGCTATAGGAAGCCTCATGCAGTTTAAAAGCAGTGAAAGTGAGTGGTTATCTGTGAGGGATAGTAAGATTTGGAATCTACCAAATGATGGAAGTACTATCTTGCCTGCCTTAAGGTTGAGCTATGACAATTTACCTCCACACTTGAGGCAATGTTTTGCTTATTGTTGTATATTCCTTAAAGACAGTCGGATGGAGAAAGACACACTAATTGAGCTGTGGATGGCAAATGGTTTTATTCCCTCTAAAGGAGAAACAACTTTGCATGATACGGGCCATGAGATTTTTAATGACTTAGTTTGGAGGTCCTTGTTACAAGATGTGGAGGAGAATCACGCTGGCAAAACAGTATGTAAAATGCACGATCTTATGCACGATCTGGCGCTATCTATTATGACATATGATTTGTTTATACTGGACTCCCATACAGGTCTGAAAATTCCAAAAAAGGTTCGTCACTTACTTGTTAACATTCCCTCAGCAGGGGGATTAACTTGGAATGAAGCTATGCTCGAAGATTCATCTCTACGGTCGTTTGTTTTACATCGCGACAATCATTCTTCTTGGGAAGAAGTGTCTCCTTGGGTATCAAAACAAAAGTATCTCAGGGTGTTGGATTTGAGCGCCGGCACTAATTTTGTGAAGGTCCCAAGATTAATTTCCAACTCCAACCATCTTAGGTACCTCGACATGTCATCCTCTAGCATAGTATATGTTCCAGAATCAATATGTGATCTCCAAAACCTAGAGACTTTGAAACTTAAACTTTGTTATGATCTTCGTAAGTTGCCCAAACGCATGAGGTATATGAGAAATCTCGTATACCTGGACATTAAAGGGTGTGATTCTCTTACATCTATGCCTCCTAAATTGGGACAACTGACTTCCCTACGAAGACTAAGCATATTCATTGTGGGCCAAGCTGAGGGTTACCGTATTGGTGAGCTGAAAGAATTAAATCTTGCGGGGGAGCTGGAAATAAAGAAACTTGATAATGTAAGAAGTCTTGTGGACGCTGAGAGTGCCAATTTGAAGAGGAAACGTGATCTTGTTTCTTTGTATTTACATTGGAGTGATCACAGAGAAGAAAACTTACCCAATGATGTTGAAGGGGTGCTTGAGAGTCTCCAACCTCACTCAAATCTGAAGAAGCTGAGTATAAATTATTACCGAGCTTCAAAGTTTCCAAATTGGATGGCGGGCTCGGTTCTTAAAAATCTGGTTGAGCTCTCTCTATTTAGTTGTTCACGATGTGAACAACTTCCGCCTCTTGGGAAACTACACGCCCTTAAAAAACTTGTTATCGATGGAATGGATTCTCTGAAGTACTTTGACTCTCAGTATTATGGAGATAGGGAAATTTCATTCCGGGCACTGGAGACACTCAGGCTCAGAGGAATGCTGAGTTTTGAGGAATGGACGACAATGGATAGACAAGATGTCTTTCCGAGCCTACGAGAGTTGGATATAACCAGCTGCCCCAAGCTAACTAATTTGCCCGCCCTTCCAACGCTAAAGAGATTGCAGATCGGTGGCAATGAAATGTTACTCAAGTCAGTGAATAATCTGACTTCGCTTTCCTCTCTTTTGATAGATAACTTCCAGTTGGAGATTCTTCCGAATGGATTGTTTCAAAATCAAGAGGCCTTGGAGTCCCTGGAGCTAATGCGAATGCCCAATATCAAGACTCTGCAAAATCAGATGTCTGGTTTGTCTTCTCTTAAGCGATTGGAACTTGATTACTGCCTTAAACTAGGAAATTTGTCAGGGCTCGAAATCCTAAATTCTCCGGACTCACTTGATATAATTGGATGTGACAGTCTTGCGACCCTTGAGGGCTTGGAAGGCTTAACTTCTCTCAGATCCTTACGAATTCAAAGCTGTCGCAAACTAAGGTCGTTATCGGAGGAAATGCAACATCTGACGGTACTCCGAGACTTGCTTATCGATGGAAGTCCAGAGATACAATCTTTTCCAGAGGGCATGCGACATTTGAATTCTTTCCAGCGTATGATGATATGGAATTGCAAAGGATTAATTACTCTACCAAACTGGCTAGGAAGCCTCCAGTCACTATCATACTTAGGGATTGGGTATTGTAGTAATCTGAGGTCTATGCCGGATGGGCTGGGCGGCCAAAAGAATCTGAGAGAGCTGCGAATTAGGGGATGTCCAAATTTGGAGAGTCGGTGCAAGAAAGAGAGCGGCGAGGATTGGCTGAAGATAGTTCACATACCCATTATTTGGATCAACGGCAAACAAGTACAGTCCTCGGACGATTAACAGACAATCTTGAAATTGAGGTATGGTTTGGGAGAAACTTTTACATATACTGGGGATACCAAGCCCCATGGTATTTCCTCCGGTCCGTTTCTCATTTTCGGTCATTTTTTGATCACATTTGGATGATTGATTTTGTTCATTTTGTAGAGTTCGGCGAGAACTTTAATCATACTAAAAATTGTGTTCATCAGATTTTATTTGATACATGATCGGCACACGTGAAAAATTGAAGAAAATCAAAACTGAGTCCAAAAACACACTGAATTAAAACCCAGTTTTGCTTTTTTGGCAATTTTCACGTGTGCCGATCATATATCAAATAAAGTCCGAAGAACACAATTTTTGGTATGATTGAGGTTTTCGCCGAACTCTACAAAATGAACAGAACCGATCATCCAAATGTGATCGAAAAATGACCGAAAAATGAGAAACGGACCGGAGGGGATGCCATGGGGCTTGGTATCCCCGGTATATGTAAAAGTTTCTCCCAAACCATACCTCAATTTCAAGATTGTCGGTTAATCGTCCGAGGACTGTACTTGTTTGCCGTTGATCCAAATAATGGGTATGTGAACTATCTTCAGCCAATCCTCGCCGCTCTCTTTCTTGCACCGACTCTCCAAATTTGGACATCCCCTAATTCGCAGCACTCTCAGATTCTTTTGGCCGCCCAGCCCATCCGGCATAGACCTCAGATTACTACAATACCCAATCCCTAAGTATGATAGTGACTGGAGGCTTCCTAGCCAGTTTGGTAGAGTAATTAATCCTTCTCAATTCCATATCACCATACGCTGGAAAGAATTCAAATTTCGCATGCCCTCTGGAAAAGATTGTATCTCTGGACTTCCATCGATAAGCAAGTCTCGGAGTACCATCAGATGTTGCATTCCCTCCGATAACGACCTTAGTTTGCGACAGCTTTGAATTCGTAAGGATCTGAGCGAAGTTAAGCCTTCCAAGCCCTCAAGGGTCACAAGACTATCACATCCACTTATATCAAGTGAGTCCAGAGTCTTAGGACCAAAATTTAATTCTCTTTAGAATAATATGATCAAAATAATAAAATTTTCGCACCGGTTCAAACGGATTGAAAATTTGAACACTTAATTTTTTAACCATATATTTTTATACTCCTTCCGTCCCTTTTTAAATGTCCTGCTTTGTAACTTCAACTTATTAAAAAGACATCATCATTATATTTTTCAAATCAACTTTTTTTTCCACTTTCCATACTTACCTATCATCATTATACTTTTATTCAATTACTTTTCAAAATGAAATTTACTTTAAGAGACAAAATAGATAATGCACCAACTTTTACCTACTAACTTTACAAAATGAACACTTATTAAGGAACAACCCAAAATGGAATACTGGACTCTAAATAAGGGACGGAGGGAATATATAAGAGTCTACAAAAATTAAGTGCTCAAATTTCAATCCATTTGAACAAATGAATTTTATTATTCTGATCATATTATTTTAAAGGGGCATAATTAACTTTTATCGCTAAGGCTCTCATAATCACATATCTACTCCATAGAATCCTAAATAAAGAGTATATACTTAATTATGAGAGACTTAGTGACAAAAATTAATTATGACCCCTCTAGAATAATATAATCAGAATAGTAATATTTTTACACCGATTTAAACGGATTGAAAATTAGAGCAATTAATTTTTTAATATATAAACAGTCTCAAAAAAATTAATTGCTCAAATTTTCAATTTGTTTGAACTGATACAAATATCTTATTATTTCGATCATATTATTCTAAAGAGACGAAATTAAATTTTGTCTCTAGAGCTCTCATAATCACGTTTCTGTTCCATAGGATGCAAATAAGGAAGATAAGGGGGGTTTTTTTTTTCAAAACTCTATCGTTGAAGGGTGTCGGTAGGGGCTGCTGCCTCCCATGGACAGTAGAGCCCTCGTGTCCAGTTTACGGACAATTAACCATGGTTCAATTCTTGGGGCCGCAAGAAAATAATTTCTCGTTCCAGCGTGGATCTCTGGCCTTTGCTGGAGCAGGGAGGGGATTAATTAAGGTACGCATGCATAAGCTGGCTCCGAACACCCCTGATCGTCAAAAAAAAAATTCATTAAGGCACACCCATGGTAGATCCAAATGATGTTACAAGTGTTCTTTTGGTGACGGAACGTAATGACTAATGACGAATAAATATTTTGCCGCTAATACTTTTGGTGACGAAATATGATTCTTTGGCAACGAAATCATTTTGTCATAGAAAGGCATTTTTCTTGAAGTGGACATACACAATCATATAGACACATGCCCCTAAAAAACAACTGGCATCCACCGCCCCTGGAATGCGGTAGAATGATGCTATTGCATCCAGAGAAAAACAAAACTCGCACACCTGATACTGTAAATGTGTGTGTGAGAGAGAGAGAGAGAGAGTATGAGCGCCAATGATTTGTCTATCCATAGATCCTCACACCCAATGGTGTACTTTCTTTCATGTCTTTTTGACAGAAATATCCCCATTCCCTTCGTCCACTGCGTTTCTCTGCACGGGTACCCCTAGATAGGCATTGAGAGCTAATAGGAACAAATGGTTAATTACAAGGAGCATCAACTCCATGACTACCCTTGACGCAAGAGCAATCCATACAAACAGAGCCAGCCATGTTAAGATAACAAGCTCCATTTCGGCTCCAATCAAAGCAACCAAGGGCAGGAGAAACGTTTATGATACCAAATAGAAAACCTTGTATCCGATAGAACAGATCGCGTTCTTTAGACCCGGTAGCCATTTCATACGAGAACCGGGTGGTGATGAAGACTGAGACAAATAAAGATAGAATAGGGTGTAAGACTAAATTTTGATTTAGCCATTTTGGTGGCCCACATATTTTATATGGCACATATTGATTATGAGTTTAATAGGATTCTCCATATCTATATTTTATTTTATTGGTCAAATAGAGAAGCCGTTTCCTAAATAGACTCTACTTTGGTAGGAAGTGAGTATAATGTTCATTAAGGAAACCGGTCCTCTCTCTGCCTATAAAAAATCGTTTAGGGTTCTATCAAATTAACGTGATATACTAAACAGCTAGAAAGTGAGAAAAGGGAGAGAAACCGTCTTCCACCTAGGGCTTAATGCTCTAGTAAAGTTATGGTCTCTACAGTCACTTACCGGATTGCGCAAGTTCCGCATAAATGGATTCGGGTACGCCGTTCTTAATTTTCTTAAGTTCCGCTTAATGATTGTATTGTGATTATCATGATAATTCTAGATCCTAGCATAAGTTAGGGTGTTAATTATCTAACCCCATTAAGAAATAAACTTATATGTGGTATCAAAGCATATGGTTTTAGAACATCATGATTGTCCGTTTTGAATATTTGACGTGGCGCGTAAAAATAAAATAAAATAAAATTCCGGCACTGTTTCGTATGAGGTTTACTTGCAATTGTGCTCCATGGTGGCACTAGCTCTTGTTTTTGTTCGAAGTAAACCAACCGGCCACCGAATGAAACTGTTTCTATCTTACCGCTTTAATCGCCATTATTTTATGCTTTAATTATGTGCTGCTTGCTTTTGAGTTCACATACTGCTCCTTAAAGCAAGTGAATGGTAATGTTTTTGTTTTACGTACCATGTCCATAAAACTGTAGCCTGTACATGAGTTTCAATATTATCGGCCATAAAGAAAGTGAAGTTTGATTACCTTTATGATCCTTGCAAAGGATATTTTACAGCATGTATTACGTACGGCATCAATGCTAAGTGGCTTCTGAATTACTGTATTATGTTACTGGCCTCAATATGACTACCGTGTTCCTGGTGTTTCGTGAATTCTGTGATTATGATATGATGCCGAGAATAATGGTGCTATTTGGGTTTCTTATTGGATTTTTACGCATTAACCCTAAAACCGCTTTCGATAGTCAAAAGTTACTATTATCTAGTGGCCAAAATTATGGTAACTTACTGTTAATACCATTATTGGTTTCTTTTAATGTCTTAGCAGTGGACTTTATGGATTCCGATTACGAATTGTGAATGAGTTTTTATTCACCTTATGGTTATGTGAAAAATTATTGTTTCGATGGATAACCTACATTATGGTCGATTTGGTAGTCACCAAAGTGACCCAATCATAATGGTTCGTAGAATCGTCGAATTTCAGTTTAATTTGTGAATGCTTCGTTATTTGCCTTATGGAATTGTGAATAATCTAAGATTCACCTAATGTCCATTAAAAGGTCACTATTTGATTTGACTCTATATAAGGATGCGGTTGGGTGTCGCAAAAGCGATCCGACTGGAATGTTGATAGATGTTAATCAACTTATGAAATTTTAATGCCCATTATGATCATGTGTTAAAATAGTGATACTTGTACTCCCTCCGTCCCTTTTTAAATGTCCTGCTTCGTAATTCCAACTTATTAAAAAGACATCATCATTATACCTTTCACATCAACTTTTTCATCCACTTTCCCTACTTACCCACTATCATTACACTTTTACTCACTAACTTTTCAAAATGGAATCTACTTTTAGGGACAAAATAGACAATATACCAACTTTTACCCACTAATTTTGTAAAATGGACACTTATTAAGGGACAGTCCAAAATGGAATACTGGACTATTAAAAAGGGACGGAGGGAGTATGTTTTAATTACCTAATATTAGTGCAAAAGTCATTATCTTGATTGAAATCTTTATTAAGATGCGGTTCGGTAGTCACCAAAGTGGCCCAACTGGAATGTTTCATAGATTTCAATTAAATTACTGAAACTTAACACTTATTTTATTTGATATTTATATTTTGATACGGTTTGGTAGTCACCAAAGTGACCCAACTGGAATGATTTATAAATATCAAGTTATGTATGAAACTTATTCCCATTTTTAAGTGTTAAGAATAATGACTCTGCAAATCGCAATTCTCTAGTTGCATAGATATTAGGTAGGCCCAAAGGTGCACCACTTCTAAGTGATTAGAGAATTGGAATAGAATAATTTATAAGTATTCATAATTAAGATTGAATTTGGATACTCAAAGGTAACAAACCCATTTAATTATGAATCCTTATCGATTAGTCCTATTGGTGAAAGGGAATCACCATAACTGTTAATAGTGTAACATTATATGAACCCAAAAGGCAGATCAACGTTGCACTATATATTATTGTTTGGACAAATTCTATTTTTGTCAATTTATTGGTAGCTCAAAGCATTATTGTAGTGAGCATATGTTATGTGTGCATTGTCAATATATTTGTTCACATGCTTAATCTGTTTTGTTTTAATTTAAATGATTAAGTTTCTCATATTAAAAAGGACAAGTTTGGTTTTATTTTTTAAACTAAATCTTGATAAAGTATTGATTCTTGAGAATTGCAAAATAATTTTAGTTTTATTTTGATAAAGTTTGAATGAAATAGAATAGACTAAGCCTTATGTTCACGTGAATGTTTAAGGTGAGCACCATTATGTTTATTGTGCTTAGAATGCTAGAGGATACCATTGAAATGTTGTATTTGGTCTACTCAACTAAAGTACTTGAGAATTAGAGTAGAGGAAGCCTAAATGGGACATGAAGTTGGCATTATGTGATACTTTGAGTCTGCTAATTTTTTGGACTCGAAAGAATGTAAAGGCATTGATATATGTCCCTTCTGTAAATAGTTGAGGCATTATCAGAAAATTTGCCATAAACGCAGGAAATGATTCGAAAAGGGAAAATGGTTATTAATCTTGTATGTTTCAAATCAAACCTAGTTAATTACAGTCTCTCAACTATGAAGTGATTTGATTATGAGCTACTACTTATGTTTATAAACCAAGATGCGGGGAGAT
>BPLS01007079.1:0-16206 GCA_019656275.1 Rhododendron kiyosumense
TCTCTCTCTCTCTCTCTCTCTCTCTCTCTCTCTCTCTCCATGTATTTACACATGTACATACATGTGGGCATGTGTGTAAAAACTATGCTACATATTGCATGTATAAGGATGTGTATTATTAATTTGCTTTATTGTTGTCGAAGTAGTCAAAGGCGAAGCCAGAATTATAGAATATCGAGGGAAATGGGTACGGTAAACGTGAACGCAGACAATATTGATGCTAGGATTCTAGGACACAAAAATCTTGTTATAAAAACAGTTCTATGCTCTTAATTACTACTTCAGATAAGAAGAATTCTTCCCCTTTTGGATGGCAAACGAAAATTTTACTGTTGAAGCAAATTTTTGCACTCAAATGTCATCTTTTGATATTGCACATATTAAAGCAATTAAAAGAAGTATTGAAACAACTAAATGAACTCAAACAGGAGAAATTTCGAGTCAAGAGAGAGAAACACATGATCATTGCACTAATTGGAGTCGTTTGTAGTGACCCCATTGATCGTCGCTCAAACGTCATCTTAATTCACTATACAGGATTTGTGTCTAGTTTTTGGAATCCATGCAACATTGTCGTATAACTACGCAAAAAGGAAAACAAGAATTTCTGCTGAACCAAACTCATTCCTTTAAACTCTTCTGATAAAAATTCATTTTAATTTGCCTAGCATAAGCCAATATTAATTAACGTCCAAAGCTTTCGTACTTTGAACCACAACCCAATTTAAGTCTTGAACCAAAACTCTTTTTCTCAAGCTCTATTCAAAATCTCCATTGTTGATCTGTACTTGCAACTTTCATGTTATTTATTTTTTGCTGGACCATAGAATTAGTTACATTAGATTACTACATGCAAGGGTATCGACGTTGTTCCATCAAATTAAACCCACAAAGTATCGGTGCTGGACCCAGGGATGGAGCCAAGGAGAGACCAGTAGGGGCGGTCGCCCCTGCAAGAAGAAAAAAAAAACTCTACTATTATATTAAAAAATAAATTTTCTATGAAAGTATATAAAGGATCGCCCCCTCTAGTATTTTGGAGAAAAAAAATCAAATAATAGTAACCTTTGAAATACAAGAATACCAACATTAATTTCTAAAAGCTAAGGGTTAAAATATAGCAAAAAATAAAACTTGAGAGTCAACCTTGTGAACAATCAGTTAATAAAACTCCCAATTTTTCACGTACAAAAATCCCCAATCGCAAGTCTTTAAGACAGTTTCAAGAAAATAGGAACAAAGGAGAATAGAATTTGGAAACCCTAAGTAAATCTTGGTGAAATCTAAGCTGTAGGTATGTTTTTGCCCAATCGTTTTACTAGATAAACCGAGGTAAGTTGTTACTTCTTTTGCAATTTGTTAGTATATGAAAAACATAGTAATAAGTATGGAGTGTTGCTATTTTGTTGGTTTTTTAGTTTTATTGTATTTACGTTATTATGCATGTTTATTTTTATTTTTTGTCTGTTTATTTTTATTTTTTATCTCGTATACATGGTCGCCCCCAATGTAGTGAAAGTCCTAGCTCCAACCTAGACCAACTAAGCTAGAAGCACTGAAACTCAACTTTCAAGTTAAAACTTACATGTCTAAGCCCAAAACTATCTCAGCAAAAGAAAGCATTTTCATGGATACTCGACCACAGAAAAAGATAACCGATAAAAGTATCGTAACTATGTACATAAATTCCAACTATGTTGACATTGATAATCTAGATAATCATATGCAAGAAAAACAAAATAGAAAATATCCTACGTGGTGTAATTTGTTTCCTTTTGGGGTTTTCAGTGGTATACGATTGTCTAAGTCCTTGGTGCCTATCTAGTTGGGAATGAGATCTTGACCCTTGATTGTGATATCGTTGTGCTCTGCTCGCTTTTCAACCTTTGTAACCATATTTCAAAGATTGTTTAAGTCTTTTTCTTTAGTTTCTCTCTTTAGCTAAGCCAAAAAACGAGCGGAAAAAAAAAAAAACCTTTGGCTGGTCCATTTTTAAGTTTTACTTAGAACAAGAATCAATTAGATGCTTTTTGAGACTCTTTTCTATCATTCTTGTTGTCAAAAATATTATTCCCATCCAAGCTTTGAACTGGAGGAGACAGTCCAAATCTTGACTGCCCATTGTTGCAAATAATGTTTCAAATTTGTTATGATCTAAACCATTAATTATCCATTGTATGGTCTAAATTTGAATTGTTTCTTCCGGTTCAAAACTTGAACTGGATAAGAATTTATCCCTATATATATTGTACTATGACTTTAGATAACTACATGGCTGTCATACTAATGATTTAGTGTTTCCCAGATAATATTACTCCAGTTTTTGTTCACTTGTATGAAAAGATTATTGTAATTAGCCTAATTATCTTTTTTGGTTCTTCTGTAGCCTAAGAACTTTACTTGCATTATTATAAGATGACCTCAATCAGACTCCCTCCATCCCAAAATTTGTCCCTTTTTAAAATCAAACTTATAAGAAGACATAATCATTGTTCTTCAAAATATGCGGATTTTTTAATGTTCCCTCTTTTTTAAAATGCAATGAGATGGTGTTCCATTAGCACTTTTTAAAAAAGTGTCATTTTGTCCTTATTTGAATTTTTTTCGTGTTTGTTCGTTTTGCACCAATTTTTTTTGACTTTTTGGTTCGTCTCGAAAAAGTTTAAAAAATTTACTTTTACTTAAATATTTTGAACAATGACCACTTTTAAGTTGAAAAAGTAACCTTCTAGACTCGAATGCATTTTTTTTCCCTCCACTTTTGTGTTTGAATTTGAATATGGAACGCAAGGTAAAAATGGAAATAGTTCAATTTTTCTTATTACAAGTCAAAATGGACAAGGAATGTCAGGCATTCAAAAAGAAAAAAAAAAAAAGATTGACCCAAATTTTAGAATAAAAGGAGTATCAAAATGTGATCTATTACAAATCCGAGGCCTTATAAGTGCAGTTCTATACTCAAAGGTGTAAAGCAAGAGCATCTCCAGAGGAGGTAGCAAAATCCCAAAAAAAAAACCATATTTGAAGTGTCATGTCAGCAAAACACTGTCCAACTGAAAGTAAACTTGCTTCGTGTCAAGAAATGACTCTTCAAATTGCTACGTACCATTGTGTCATTTCTCAACACCTTAGAGCGCACTTGTTGCAAGTGGCTCTTAAACTTACACTTGTATTTCCAAATTTATACTCGGTATAGGAATTTTCCACCTCCATTGGAGGTGCTCTTAGAACAAGGGTACCAAGGTACTAGGACACCGACCCAAGCAAGGCAACTCCATTGTGAACAAAAAAGGAGAATGTACAAAAATACTTAGAGCCACGGAACGTGAAGGTAGTCTAAA
Source organism: Rhododendron kiyosumense (assembly GCA_019656275.1). Classification (NCBI taxonomy): domain Eukaryota; kingdom Viridiplantae; phylum Streptophyta; class Magnoliopsida; order Ericales; family Ericaceae; genus Rhododendron; species Rhododendron kiyosumense. The sequence continues at coordinate 3,342 of BPLS01007079.1, forward strand.
CTTCTAGACCTACAATAGCGATTGGCATTATAGTTCTTGCGAGGTCCCGTACCTCAGTTGCTTTTTTCTGGATACTGTTTTCATTGTAACATTGGTAATGCTGATGTTCCATCTCCGAGGCTCATGTTGCTGTATCTGGACAATAGCTCCTGCAAGATACCTAAAAATTAAGCACGACATCCAGCTACACCATCAGATCTTCTTCTCAGCCAACTTCTTAAGAAGTTGATTCCGAGAATACACCAGTTTTTTTGCTATTGGATTCTGCTTTGAAGAAACAGTTTTTACAATCTATTTTGACAAACACCCTTAACAAGCCCCTGGCCCATCCCACAAATTAATAATGGTAGACCAATTATGAAGTGTTTTGAACACTTAAATAGACTCGAGTAAGTGTTGGGTACAGGGGTAGATCTAAGCACTTCATGTGGCAGGGATTCTCAAAGAGAGTACCTCCAACTATATTCCATTTTTAACCAAGGCGGACCAATCGGACAAGCTTCCATTAACGGATGCTCCATTATGGAAATTCTCCAAAAAAAAATAATTAAGATTTGCTTAAAAAGTGTTTGATAATATGTGAGCTGAGGCTGGGCAATAGTTGAATGCATTTTGGCGGTGTTCAAGAAAATCGAAGAAATCGGTACGGTAACCTATTCCATCCAGAACTAATTGTCCTATTTGACATGATTCTAGTGGTCTAGTTATGGTTTTGAAAACAAATAAGAACAAATAATTTGAGACCGGTAATTGGTTTGATACTTTGGAAAAAAGGATAGAACTGGACCTCCTGTTTGATATCGCTCTACATGAATTTATCTGGGATTATTGAGTTGCCTTATTCGAACCGATAATCCAGTTTGGATCCTACAGTTATGAAATTAGTTGGATAAAGCTAGCTTTCATCACAATAGTCGAGAATTCTGTCATAAAAATCATGTGTAGTTTTAGTCTATTTTTGTGAGTTGCTTTAGTGGAGGGAGATTATTAACTATTTTGTGAACTAATTTAGATTTTGAGTGCTAATGAAATTCCTATTAACTTTTTGGCCCAACTCTATGAACTACCCAGTGCATAAGGTGAAGAATACCTGATATGCTGGTAAATCTTCGTTCTTAGCCTTCTGCTTTTCGATCAGCTTGCTTGCAGTTTGGCCCATCAATTGCCATTGCAGAACCTGCAAGTTAATCAGAGTGAACTGAGGACATTAATGGACTTCGTCTCGTGTTAAATGATACAAATAAGTGGGAAGAAATTAAACTGCTTATAACATCTCTATCACATTAAAACCATTGACTATTTTTCCAGGAGAAAGTTGTTGCATCAAAGAGAAGAAAAAAGCAGCAATGGATTGTGAGCAGCTTACTTGCACAATAAAATAAGGCAAGTAGATCGGCGAAGTATCCATCCAGGGAAAAAAATGGAAATTAAAATGGGACTAAAAACCACGGATAGTAAGGGCATGTTTGGGAGCCATATTGTGCATTTTCCTACTTTTTCCATTTGGAAGCCAGATTGTGAGAATGGATTCTCTCAAAATGCATTATGAAACTACACTTGAGAGACACAATCTGAGAATCGGCTCCTGGAGGAGCTTTTCCATTCCCAAATTCACAATCTATTTTGAGCATTATCCTCAAAATACCCATTCATAATCTATTCTGAGCATTATCTCTCAAACACTACTCTGTTGCAAAATCTATTATGCACATATCTCCCAAACATTCTACCAGATTCATAATCCATTCTTCTACCAGATTCATAATTTATTCTAGCCACAATCCAAAACCAGTAACTTACAATTCAAAATGCAAAATGAAAAAATAATTAGACTCCCAAACGGGCCCTAATGGTTAATAGAAACGAATAAGGAAATAGGTTCTGGAATATAAAACCTCTAGGTGGCGAGAAAGTAAACCGAATTGGTTCTAGTTTTTGTTTGTACCTTCCTCTTACTTCCTTCTTCCACAATCAGATTCAGAGTATAAGCCCCACAGGCTCCCCACCCCTCAAAAATATCAATAAGTTAAACATGATGCTGCCGTCATGAGCCTCAAGGGAACCTCAGTTAAGTGATGCCTTGATTCAAAAGAGCATTCATGCAGTTAAACTGAGCCTAGAGTTAGATTTTTTTATTCACCTAAACTAGATTTGGATTACCCAACCTTGATTTGAACTGATATAGAAGGGTCTAAAAGAACTGGGAGATCTCTGGATACTATCTATGAGAGTAACGGATGCCTTGAAATCAAATGTGGACACCCAAAACCTAGAGTCCTAGACACAGAAGTTAGCAAAAAGGAGGCAGCTACAAAGCATTTCATGAGCTTGTTAAGTACTTGCATGTCATTTTTATTAGTTACCCCTAAAATCCATACTATCTCATTAGGGTGTAAAATAAAAATCAGTACTCAGTGGCGGCTCCATAACTTTTTGTCAGGGTTAGTCATTAAAAACTTAGAGCCTATATTAAGTAAGAGAAAGCTCTTGAACTTGAGAAAAAGCACAGCCAGCACAGATAAGATTGCAGCATTAAGTCAAAGGAGCACAACTTGCAAGAACACTCAAGGAAACAAATGCTAAATAAGCAAAACGATACCTGCATCAGCTTCTCCACAGTAGACTGCTTTAAATACTCACTCACTCTTTGTATCTCCTTCTTTAAGCACCACTCAGCCTAGAACATTCAGGAAAAATCTTTTAAATGTGTGATTTTGCTGGTACATCTTTTGTCAATGCACAACTGATGCAGTAACAACCTCCTTAATGTAGTCGACACATGAATAGAGAGTAAGCCACTCTGAAGCTAATCTTGAGTAGTAATTAGAAGTATCTGCAAGTATCGCCCTCTCATAGTCGTCATAATAGTAAGTGTCTTTTCCAATTCCCATTTCAACAAAAAAGGTTGAGATACACTTTAGCAGGCTCCTATCAGTCGGATTCTCAGTGCGATCCTCATTGATCTGTACACAAAAACGCAGATAAATATAACAAGGAGCCAAGGACAGAGTATACGAAACTCAAAGTCAACTGAACATACAAGTGCAATTGCAGTGTCCTGAAGCTTTGGGTAGTGTGCATTGCAAACCTGAAACAAGAAATCAAATCAAATAAAAAACAGTATACAGAGAGGGAAAAAAAAAGTAAAAGAAAACAGGAGTTGCAAGTTGACACGATGAAAATAGACATTGGAAAGATACCCCACGAATGTTATGATGATATGTTTACCAGATCGCAGAAGCAACGAAAAGAGACATCACAGAGTGATGTAGCAGTCCGATAAGGCCGATCAAGGTATAAAAAGAATCCTCCCAGACACTTAGCCATCGATTTATAATTAGCCCACACGCTTGTAAGTTCTTTCAACAGAGAGGCACCATTTTTGCCCTGTAAGGACGGCAGAACCTGAAAGCATAATCAGAAGAGAACACATAATTAGTATAAATGCTTGAAAGTCGGATACTTGCAAGTACAACCAAGATAATCAATGAGCATATGATGCATAAGCAATAGAGCATATGGAATTTCACTCCATGGGTTTCCCAGGATCAGCTAGTGTAACCTGAAAATCACAGGCTGCATCCCGTGACGAGGAGATGCTGGAATGCGCTAGGCCTCTAATTTTGGGCCTGAATCTGAATACAAGTTGGCATGATCCAAATAGAACAACAAACAATAACAGTAACCTTGTAATCCCCAATGGATTGGGGTAGGGTGGGGAGGACTTAGAGACAGACTTAACCTGCGGCAATATATACACAGGGGCGGACGCATGTGAGGGCAAGGGGAGTCAGGTGACCCCACTGCCCTCCAAACTACCTTACGATGGCTATACATATTTGGGACATTTTAGTAAATTTGCCCCAAATACTACAACAATAAATTCAATTCTTGCCCTCACCAAATCCTCACATCACCCAATCAGTCTCTCTTTCTTTGAAATTATTCATTGCCCCAAGGGCAACACGTTGACTTAGCCAGGTGGTGCCTCCCACCAATAAAAATTCGCCCCACTGACACATGATTCTTCTCTCCGGACACAGCTTTCTCTAAAAAATCAAGTGTTCCAAATTACAATCCGTTTGGATGGGTGAGAATATTTTATTTTATTTATCATTTAATTCTAAAGGGTCATAATTAAATTTTGACTATAGGGCTCTCATTGATTAGCTCTAATAAAATAATAGAATCAAATATCTTTTAGAACTAACCAACGAGAGCCTTAAAGTCAAAATTTAATTATGACCCTTTAGAATTAAATGATCAGAAAAATAAAATCTTCTCACCCATTCAAACGGATTGAAATTTGGAACACTTATGCTTTGTTTGGATTGGGATTTGAAAAGTGTTTTTGAAAAATAGTAGGGGTAATGAGTGGAGAGAGATAGAGAGAAAAAGGTGGAAAGTAGGGGGGATCTAGGAGGAATTTTTTGAAAAATTCTTTTTGAATCGCAAAGTGAACAAGGCATTAAACCTGTAGTTTATATATTAAAAAATATGGTTAAAAAATTAAGTGTTCCAAATTTCAATTCGTTTGAACCAATAGAAAGATTTTAGTTTTCTGATTATTTTATCCTAAATGGTCATAATTAAATTTTGACAATAGGGTTCTCGTTGATTAATCCTAAGAAAATCGTAGAATCAAATATCTCTTAGGACTAACCAACGAAAGTCCTACAGTCAAAATTTAATTATGACCCTTTAGAATTAAATGATCAGAAAAATAAAATCTTCCCACCCATTGAAACGGATTGAAATTCTAGTGGGTTAGTTGTTAGCGGTAACAACCGTGGTCGAGCACAACAAAGTGGGACGGAGGGAGTGTAAAATTTGACCCCAGTGCCACGAATTTCTGGGTCCGCCACTGTATATACACAAAGTGGGTGCTCTCAAAAAAAATTTAACCCTGAAATAGCTGCCCCCCATACCCCAAAAAGTGAGGAACTCTAGGGAAGTTATGCCGTGGATCCATGCCCCCAAATCAAAGCTTGAAGGCATCAGAGAGGACAGACCCATAAACCTAATTCAATTTTTGAGCTCATTACATTACTTCATTCAAAATCCAGAGCATTAGATTTGTGCAAACCCCATGACTAATTCAGTAATTCCCACAGAGAATAAGCACAAGTACAGTGGTACTCCTCCCCTTGTATGTGTGTATTGTTTGATTGTGACAGAACCGAGAACCCCAAGTAATCCTAACCAAAGGGTTCATTTATTCAATTGATTATTGCGTTGATTCAAGTAATCCTAAACCAGGAATTGAGTTATCCAATTGCTTATCATGTTGGTTCTTGACTATAAGGCTATAGTTTCAAGACTCCAATCTCTTGAAACAATTCTCTTGCATCACAGAAATGGTTTCTAATTTGTCATTCTAAATTCTCAAACTACTGCAGTTAACCAGCAAATTGGATTAACCTGAATGGCCTTACGGCGTCTCCCCGGTTAAAATCAGTAGCCTTGTCAAGCAACATAGACCTAGGGAGATGCAGTTTCTGATTTCAACAGCCATTTCGATATTTCCGACAATTAAAATAATATTGTAATCGCCCTAGTCAATCAATGAATCCCCTGTCCAAAATAATCTAGTTGACCAAGTGAATCCCTTTGCCATTACACTTTACGCAAACCATAACCTTGGTAAACCATGTGCGGCCACTTATTTTCTCACCACTTTATATAGAGTTTTCTTTGGTCCTTTCAATAGCTTAAATATGAAGTAAGAACAAGACACTTGGAAAGAAACACTAACTCAAATCGCTCAAATTCTTAGTACAAGCAAAAATACTTCTTTCCTTTTATAACCAAAAAAAACATTTGCAGCTGACACAATTATTAATTGACATGTCTACTAGGACTGAAATAAATGTAAAATTTGGAGTGCTTATATTCGTATGTACCTACATACATACGCACATATTACACACACTATATATATGCTATTTCAGAGGCTCCCAACGTGAGATTCTTCATATCCTCTCGCTCCCCAGCATGCGCTCCCACTTCTTGCAACTAAGTACAGCACATCAATTCCCAGGCAGGGGCACCCAAGGGTTGTTACAAACATCTTTCAATATAGGACCACCAACCATATGTAAGTTAAAAGGGAGTACAAAAGTGAACCATTCACACAAATTACAAGAGTAGCACATCTTAATCCCTTGAGAAGCACGACAACATAGTTTGTCAATGATAACCTCAGCAATGAACTAAGACAAAAATGCCAAGAGTTAAAAACTTAAAAACAAGCTCAACAGCGTATTGGTATAAAAATGGCAACATGTTATTAACCCTTAGTAGCACGAAGCGGAAGCGGGAGCGGGAGCGGAGGCACCTAGAAGCTCCTAAGGTTGGGAGCGCCAAAGAAGCGTATGTAGATTTCATATAAATACGGATATAAAGTATCTTTAAATACTTAACCATTGAAGGAAAAGTGATTACTTATGAGAATTTTCATGATCTTAAAGGATACTTCTAGGAAGTTAGATATTTTCAATTTGCCAAACTTCTTGAGTGATAAGATTTTCATATTTTTATTTCCACAATGGCATACCTCCCTTAAGAATAAGAGAATAGTTGCCTTAACCACCCAATAAGCTCCCTTGTTAGTTGGGAGCGAGCTCCCGTCTCAAAGGGAGCGAGCTCCCGTCAAGCTCCCATCTTGGGAGCGCCGATTCGCGCTCCCGTCTTGGGAGCGCACCCATTTTAAAAGAATCCTGCTACTAAGTATTAACCGTATGTTTCACAATACTACTATACAATATCATGATAATTAAAGATTCTTACCCTTGAAGAAATGCTCTCCTCTAAAGCCGTTGTAAATCTTTGAGAAAGATGCAAAGATTGGTCACACGATTGGTGCTGAATACACATGTAGTAAACACAGCTATAAAGATAATTAAGGATAAAATTTCCATTGAAATCTAGCAACAGGGATTCTATTTCACAAAAGCATAGGTGTGTGAAGTTTTCCTTGCACATCAATTAACAGAAAATAAACAAGAAAAGAACTAGTTTGAATTAATTATCCCAATCTTATTGAGCAGTTTACATGGGTATCTATCTTCCCTGATATGTTTGGGTAGATGAATCACTAGAAATGTTCAAAGGGATGGCACTCTCGTACGTGCAGTAATAGCCAGTTTGTTTTCTACATTCAAATTGTATCAATTTCAATATATTCCACCAACTTCATGACGCTATTCTAATGTTCCTTCGATTAGACCAAAGGAGTACAAGAAAGAAAGAAAAAAAGGGGGGGATTCTACCTTAGGGTTCACTTAGCATTGTACTTTCAATTTCCTTAACCAGCATGGCACGACTAAATTTTCTAGACATAAAATCAGTTGTTAAAGTCTTTCTTAAATACCAAAATACCTATTTTAGAAAAACAGAAATAGCAGCTTTTTTGTATTCTAGACTTCTAGTTCACTGGTCACTGCTGCAAAGTTGGAATCAAACTCTACAGATCCACTATTAACAAATCAGCTTTAGTGATTCCAAGCACCGAAGAGAAGGTTAATTGCATTTAGCTCAAAGATACATAAAGGATACCTCTCCCTAGCTCTCTCAATACAGGAATTTAAGTAGATTACCCAGGCACAAGCGGAAACCAAGGTAGAAATTAAATTGGACATAAACATTACCTACCTGTTAAAAAAGTGAAAACATTAGAAATACAGAAGGAATACTCTTCAGCTACTGTGTTAATAATCCTGATGTTAACATACTAAGAGAAAAGTGCACATTGTCATAACTCATAACTCATCACCAAAGCGTGGAAAAGATAATGTAGGACAAAATGGCCAATTTATAAATCCAGGACCAACAAGTGGACAGAAATAAAGGATTAAAAAATTACCAAATCCATTGTAATCACTAATCAATAGGTTTGTTTTGAATATATCGCAAATGTTGGAGTTTATGGAATAACACACAAATCAAAGATAACACAATTCAGTTATTCGAAAAGGATACTCATAAAACTTCATATATTCTTCAGCAGTAAAGAGTGCACTAGAGGGATATCCATCAAGAATCATCTTTGCCTTCACAATCCCCTCTTCCAATATACTCATTCCCTCCTCCAGTGTTATCGGCCTCCCCATCATAGTACTTTATCTATTTCTCAATATCCAAACATTCACATAGTACGGCCATTGTTACCAACAAATTGAACAGAAGAATTCGAAAAACAATTTAACATCACAAGCATAGACCTCGTGGTAAATTATTAAAGTACACAAGCACTTATATTCGGAGATTTCACATGAATATGACATAATCGGTATATGGAAGACAATTCTTCCACAACTTTCACTAGACTCGACTATGCAAGCCTATGTATATTCATACATATGCGTGCATTTATCTATCTCGATGTCGAAACATTCAGATAGTTTGGCCATTGTATACCGAATACTGGACAGAACCAACCCAATTTCAGAACAAAAATACGGAAATCAATTCAACATTGCACACTTAGACCTTACAGTGAAGTATAAATATTGCGTAGATATCCCCCATCAATGAGTATTTATATACATTTACACACACCTATATTATATATGTATATACACGCGTGTATCTATAGCATGTGAGGAAAGAAGATAACGAATTTGAGGAAACTATGGGAGTGAACGCTTGGGAGTAAGGAATATGGAAAACGAAGTGGGGTTAGGGTATTAGAATTTACTTTCTCTCGGGTTTATTCGGAGGTTTGGAACAAATGTAATTGTAGCAGACTAGCACTCTCTCTCTCTCTCTCTCTCTCTCTCTCTCTCTCTCTTTCTCTCTCTCATCAGATCACAGCATTATAGGACGGAAATGGGGAAATGGAGGGGGAGAATGTATTTATTGGTGCATAGGAGTAGGTGTAGGGTTTGTTTGGGGCAGGTTGTGTGGAGGGATAAATTAGTTTTTTTTTTTAAAAAGTAGGGGTGTTAAACGGGATAAGCAAGTAGTCGATCAGCTTCACTTAAAATTTTAACGAGCTTTAAAAATATATTTGAGTTTTGTTAATTTGTGAAGTGAGCCGATCTCAAATAAGTTTTAATCAAGTCAAACACAAGTCGATCTCGATAAGCTTGAATATTTTATACATAATAATCTGAAAGAGCCAAATAGTAGTTTGCTCAAGTTTGGTTTAAATTCTTAATGAGCTTCAAAATAATGTTTAGGCTTGATTTATTTATGCAACAAATTTGTCTTGAACAAGCTTTGAACGAATAAATGCGTGCTCAAAATCCTTTTTTTTTTGTTAAATCATTGCAAACCAAGCCCGCGGGCTGGAAGCCCATGTTCGATTTCAAGCAAATGTAACACAATGTTCTGGGAGTAAAAGGATAAGGCTATTATGCCCAAGACCCAAAGTCCAAGCCCAGATCGATACTACAAATCACGGGCCAGGAGTCCCGAGCCTCGAGTCTGGGCCCAGCCCAGTTTGGGCAGTTGGCGGCAGCGGCGACCACGTGTATGTGGTAAATGGGCCTCCCCTATTGAGAAAATGATGGCCAATAACATGTTTTGATAATTAATGCACGTCAATAATATTTTCAGTATTAACAAATATTTTTTGTTTGTCTTTGAAGGGTATTAATTATCAAAACACGTCCTGGGCCGTCATTTTCCCTAACTTCTTTGGACCATACCCATTTTAAGAGACAATTTCTCCTTCATCTTTTAATGAATTTTGTTCATTTTTCCAATGATTATACTATTTACTTAAGAGTATCTAAACTCAATTATACCCACCTCAAAATGTGTTTTGAGTCCCACTTTATTTTTAGTTAAAAATCACGAAAAACTCTTAGACAAAATGTCCATTACCTAACATTTATATTTAGTTAGGGGCATACGCAAAGAAGCGGTGAACTAGGGGCCCGTTTGTTTCATCGTAAAAAATATATTACAACGTCAACTATTTTTCTTGTAAAACTTTCGATGCAAAAAAAATCTTCATACTTCTCTTTTCCGGTGTTTGGCTAGAAAACATTTTCCAAAAAGAAAGGAATTGAAATATGCATCAAGTACCTCTTGCAACCATAAACCTGAATGAGGATTTCATATGGTACAAATGAGGAGGTATCATAAAAATAAAATTATACTAGACAAAATGTTACTAAGTCGTAAAAGAATTTTAAAAAAAAAGGACAAGACTAATTAGGCCTCATTTCGCTAATTAAAATAAGTACTTATTTTTTAAATTAAAGATGATGTATTGTGAAAGAATGACCTATCTCATAAAATGGAAAATAAGTACTCAAAAAATACGAAAATTTATAGAAATAGTCCTCCTAGTTTCACCCAAATTTCACTTTCGTCCTCCAATGATCAATTGCAACTCTTTTGACATTCAAGTTTGATTTTTGTACCAAGTTTGTATAATTGATTCTCCCTCCGTCCCTTTTTTAGAGTCCTGTATTCCATTTTAGGCCGTCCTTAATAAGTGTCCATTTTGTAAAGTTAGTGGGTAAAAGTTAGTAAATTTTCCATTTTACCCCTAAAATTAGATTTCATTTTGAAAAGTTAGTGAGTAAAAATGTAATGATAATGTTTTAATAGAAGGTAAGAATGGAAAATAGAGGTAAAAGTTGATATGAAAGGTGTAATGATGATATCTTTTTAATAAGTTGAAATTACGAAATACGACTCTTAAAAGGGACAGAGGGAGTAACATCTGTTAGCCAAACTGGACAGAAAAAATCAGATTGAGGGTAGACATTATCAATTTGACCAACTTGGTACAAATTATAATGTCCAAATTGCCATAAATCTGATTTTTTTTCCATCCAATTTGGCTGACCGAAGTTATTAATAGGACCAATTTGATACGGAAACTAAACTTGAAGGTCAAAAGAGTTGTAATCGATACTTAAAGGACAAAAATAAGACTCGAATAAAACTAGAAGGACCATCTATATAAATTTTCCTAAAAAATAAAAACCTTCGCAGAATGGGGCCAATAAACTACAAAAAGTGATAAAGATTCGTGTTTAGCAAACTTTTTTTAATATTGTTACGTAGGAATTTTATTTTATTTTTTAATTACCGTCACCGGCCGAGACAATTTTAGAAAGTAGTAGTAGAAGATATTTTGATGATCCAATGCTTAAAATAGGTTAGAAAGACAAAGAGAAGTCAACCATGATCATAGTTTTAATTTAGGCTAAACTCGTGCTTAAACCGTCCTTTCCCTTTTAACTTCCAAACACTCCAATCACAAAATTGGCTTTTTTTTCAAAGTTTTCTAACGTGCACTTATGTCACCCACGTACAAGCACTCAAAGGCCAAAAATTCAACTCAAAATGACTCAGCAGGTGGAAATTAAAAACTTGATTAAGTATAAAGTGTGGTGTCTAATCAGCTGGAGAGAATCTTGTATTAATAAGGGATTGACCAATATCTCTCAAGCTGTCCTCCGGGCAAAAAAACAATTGTATAGGTACTGTCACGTGACGACTCAGATGGAACGTGAACGATGGAGAAATGGGAAGGGACAAGAAAGACTTATGGGGTACGGCAAAGAAGATATGTGTGTGTATATATATATATATATATCGCTTGCTCTTGAAGCTCAACGTCAACTAATCCCGCTCGGGTACGCGGGAATCCTATCGCTCTTACTGGATAGTCTCGACTGCAACAGTTTGAATTGGTCATTATATATAGACTTTAGGATAGACTTTTAAGCCTTTTAGTTGTGGTTTTGTTTTTCAATTTCATGGAATATTGTTTGTGGTTTATTCTTGTACCAATATAACTGGGTTTTCTTGGTCCTAAAAAAAAAAACATTGCATCAACAAAAGCTTCGTTTGTTATGGCTCAGGGTTTTTTTTTTTTTTTTTTTCTCGTAAGATTTTATTTTCATTTAAATATTACGGTACAAAACATTTTTCATGTGAAACAAATGGATGAAAACGAATTTCTAGCACAAGAAGTTTCCACATAGAAACACCATTTCATTTAATGCTTCCTAATAGTACTAGTATTTTTTACAAATTAGATGGCTATATTTCTACTTGCATTTCCATAACAAAAACAAACAATTCTTGTGATGTATTGTGATAAGAAAATGACCCGTTTGGCTGTCTCGTAAAGCGAAAAATAAGTATTTAAAAAATAAGAACCTTAGCACAACGGGCATATGGTCTTTGAAAACAGTAATGATTCCCACACAAATTTTTGTACATATATCATGCACATACATTTTTTTGGGACCCATATCGGGGTCCCACAAAATGATCCGAACCGCTCATCTTTGTTAAAATATTTTTTGGAAGGTTCCTGTAAAAAATCAACTCCAATAGATATTGGTAAGGGTTTTCTCAGAAATGTAAGGCGAATCATTCTGTTTTGCCCTACGATTTCTAAGAAAGCTTTTACCGAAATCCGTTGGAGTTGATTTTTTACGGGAACCCTCCAAAAAATATTTTCAAAAAGATGAGCGATTTTGATCATTTTGTAAGACCCCGATATAGGCCCCACAAGAATGTATGTGCATGATATGTGTACAAAAATATGTGCAAGTAGCACTGGTGAGAAAATGATGTTTAATATTAAATATTTTTTAAAAAAAACAAAGGAAAAGAGGGCGATGCTTTTTTTGAAAGTAAAGAGAATAATGATTCCTTAATATTGATCATTAGGATTGTAAGCACTATAGTCCCCATGGTACTGTAAATTTGTCCTCTAATATGGAGAACTTACTAAAACGACAAACCAGGAATAATGGTAATTATTCCATAATGTGTCCCGATAATAAAGTGTTAAAAACCAAAAATAAATAAAAATTATTAACCACATCCCAATAAAAAGTACTACTACTGCTTTTTTGGAAGGAAAAATAATTTAACATAAACA
>BPLS01007080.1:0-18158 GCA_019656275.1 Rhododendron kiyosumense
CCACAACCATTACCACCACCACCGCCGCTACCACCACCACAACGGCGTCACTAACTCCACCGCCTCTACCACCACCACAACAGTGTCACCATCACCACTCCACCACCACCACCGCCACGCCCCCACCACCATCTCCACCACCACCACGGCTCCACCACTCCCACCACCTTTATCACCATCACACCCCCACCACCACCTCAACCATCACGTCGCCGCCACTACCACTACAATGGCGCAACCTTCACCACAATTACCATCACCACCACAATGACCAAATGCACTATACATACTTTTTGTTATATATTTAGACTGCAAATTTACACTTTTTGACTGCAAATTATTAAATGAACACAAGCCCATGACAATTTAGATTACAAATTTGCACTTTCAGACTGCAAATTTGTTAATTAAACACTAACACCAGAGAAAATTTAAACTGCAAATTTGCACTTTTAGATTGCAAATAAAGGCACTTTCGTAAATTTTGCAGTCTAAAAGTATAAATTTACAGTCTACACAAAAATTTAGACCGCAAATTATTAAATGAAAACTAAAGCCAATGAGAATTTAGACTGCAAATTTTTACTTTAGACTGCAAATTTGTTAAATGAACACCAACTCCAGAAAAAATTTAGATTGCAAATAAAGGTACTTTCGTAAATTTTGCAGTCTAAAAGTGCAAATTTGCAGTCTACACAAAAATTTAGACTGCAAATTATTAAACGAACACTAAAACTAATGGCACAAAAATTTAGACTGCAAATTATTAAATGAGCACTAACACTAATGAGAATTTAGACTGCAAATTTGCACTTTTAGATTGCAAATTTGTTAATTGAACACTAATGCCAAAAAAAATTTAAATTGCAAATTTATACTTTTAGACTACAAATAAAGACACTTTCATAAATTTTACAGTCTAAAAGTGCAAATTTGCAATCTACACACAAATTTAGATTGCAAATTATTAAATGAACACTAACGCCAATGAGATTTTAGACTGAAAAGAGAAAATTTAAACTTGCACTTTTAGAATACAAATAAAGGCACTTTCGTAAATTTTGTAGTCTAAAAGTGTAAATTTGCAGTGCACATAAAAATTTAGACTGCAAATTATTAGATGAACGTAATGCCAATGAGAATTTAGACTGCAAATTTGCACTTTTAGACTGCTAACTTGTTAAATGAACACCAATGCCAGAATAAATTTAAACTGCAAATAAAGGCACTTTCATAAACTTTGCAATCTAAAAGTGCAAAATTTGCAGTCTAAACAAAAATTTAGACTGCAAATTATTAACGAACACTAACGCCAATGAAAATTTAGACTGCAAATTTACACTTTTAGACCGCAAATTTGTTAATTGAACACCAATACCTGAGAAAATTTAGACTGCAAATTTATAGTACTTTTAGACTGCAAATCAATACACTTTCGTAAATTTTACATTTTGAAAGTGCAAATTTGTAGTCTACACACAAATTTAGACTGCAAATTATTAAATAAATACTAAACCAATGAAATTTTAAATTGCAAATTTGCACTTTTAGACTGCAAATTATTTTCTTAAAACACTAACGCCAATAAGACATCAGAAAAGTAAGTGTGACCCAGAAGGAAGGTGAATTACCAAAGAAGAAGTGGTAGTGGTGGAGTGATGGCGGCGGCGGCGTGGTGGTGGGCGTGGTGTTGGTGGTGGTGGTGTTAGTGATGGTGGAGTAGTGGTGGGCGGTAGTGGTGGTGATGATGGTGGTGGTGATGGCGGCGGCATAGTGGTGGTCATTGTGCTGGTGGTGGCGGCGTGGTGGTGGTGAAGTGGTGGTGGTTGTGGTGACGGCGTGGTGGTTGTCATTTCGGTGGTGGTGGTGGTGGAGTGATGGCGGTGGCGACAGCGGTGGTTGTGATGGAGTGGTGGAGGTGGCAGCGTTGTGGTAGTGTTGGCGGTTGTGGCGGCGTGGTGGTGAAGTGATAGCGGTGGCAATGGTGGCGACGGCTTGATGGTGGTGGCGGCGGCTTGATGGTGGTGGTGGAATGATTGCGGTGGCGATGGTGGTGGTAGTGGTGGTGGAGTGGCGGTGGTGGTGGTGGTAATTGCGGTGGAGGTGGCAGCGTTGTGGTGGTGGTGGTAGCTGCAGCGGCGGCGGATTGGTGGTGGTGGGGATGGGGGTGGGGGCAGATTGGTGGCGGTGATGGAGTGGTGGTAGTGGTGATGGAGGTGGTGGTGGGGGCGTGGTGGTGGTGGTGGCGGCGGCGGCGGCGGCGTGGTGGTGGTCATTATGGTGGTGGTGGTGGGGGTAATGTGGTTGTAATAAGATCGAAAAAATGAAAAAATGTATTTTTTGTTTTAGCCAAATAAGGTTCTTGTTTCTTTTATAAAGGTTATTTTTGTCATTAAAATTTGTAGTGGACTAGAGGTGTTAAAAACTTTAGAAGTGGATTGGGTGGATTAGAAATATGCTACAATGGACTTATAAAAAATTCTCCCATTAAAAATTAAGCATTGATAAAGTATTAGTTTCTGATCCAATATTGCGTGCGTCTATAAATTTTATTAATACCCAAAGATTAAGTATTGAAAAAGTTTATAGACGTACACCAGTCACACCTTTTCCTCTTTCTTCCAACCCTCTATCTCTCTCTATCCTCAACCCAAGCTTTTTGCAACAATTTCTCTCCTCTTTTTTCTATCTCATTCACCCTCCTAAGTCAAAAGTACTATCACAGCTAATTACCTACTAGTAATTCGAAATTTTTTTTTTTACCTAGTTAGTAATGTTAACCTTTGCCCTTAGTAAAAGATAATAGGTAATAGTATCATTGGTATCTGGAAAAAGTTTATTGATATTTGTAAAAGTATATTAATATTCGTGAGATGTGCACTGATAGCTAAATTTATTTGAAATTATTTGTGTTTTACCCTTAATCTAATGAGCGGAGGTTAGCAAGATCGAATTTTAAAATAGACTTAACAACACTGTTGAAAGCCCAAACAAATCTATTTTATTGTTACCTGTTAGTTTTTGATCCTAATATGACCTTTAGATCTGTCATTGGAGATGGCCTGTAGAGCACCAAAACAGGTCGGGTAATTTGTTGATGAATATTTCATGGGAAAATGATGGCCCAGAACGTGTTTTGATAATTAATACCCGTTAAGAATATTTTCAACATTAACAAATGTTCTTAGCATGTCCTTAGCGGATATTAATTATCAAAATACATTCTTGACCGTCATTTTCCCATATTTCATTTAAAAAAGAAGGCCCAAAGCGATGAATGAGCCTGTCGTTGTGGAGTCAAATAACACAATGTAGATGAAAACTTCAAAAAAATAGAGTCGCGCAAGAAAATTGAATAGTTAGCAAATTTTTAAACATGGTAGGTTTGTGTGAGAGAGACTATGTTTCTTATGACTTTGCCTCTTTGGTGAATTTTCCACTTGAGTTCATTCTGCTACATTCTACAAGGCGCAGAGAATTGGATTGATAACTTCTCTATGCCTAAATGGGAAGGAATTGATCATTTGAAAAAAAGGAGGGTACGTACAAGTGGATGATGTACACTTGGTGAGCAAGCACAGGGCCTCTGATTGCTTAGAAGTTTTCGACCCTAAGTTGGTGAGTACAAGTGTGCTCGGGCCATTTAGAGGATTAATGGACTTTGAGATAATAGGATACAACATGGACGGGTGGCTACGGCTACGAAACTACCAAAGTTTGTTCTTTTTCAATGTATTAACCAATGAATACATAGAAATACTTGATTTGAGATGGCGGGTTCATGTTACAACATATGCAGTTTTCTCGGGTTTGCACAGAGGTTTCCGACAACGATTGTACTATTGTAAATTGATGCAGATTGGGCAATGCTCTCGACCTATAGTCGTGAAAATGGATGGAGGTTATACCTAATTGAAGAAGACTTTGTTTCAACCATTGTAGACTCCTTAATTAAAGAAGGCCCCTTCTAAGCAGCAAAACGGTGAACCAATATAGCCTCCCACAGATTACAATCAAAGAGTCTACATCGGTTAAAACAAAATCTTCTTCGATTAGATATAGCCTCCACCTATTTTCACGACTATAGGTCGAGAGCATTGCCCAATCTTCATCAACTTCTAATAGTATAATCGTTGTAGAAACCTGTATCGGCGAACCTAAGAAAGATGCATATGCTGTAACATGAACCTGCCATCTAAAATCAGGTATTTCTACATGTTCATTGGTTAACACATTGAAAAAGAACAAACTTGGTATTTCGTAGCCGTACCCACCTGTCCATGTTGTATCCTATTATCTCAAAGCCCCTCAATCCTCTAAACGGCCCAAACACACTTTAACTCACCAATCTAGGGTTGAAAACCTCTAAACAATCGGAAGCCCTATACTTGCTCACCAAGTGTACATCATCCATTTATACCCTCCTTTTTTTCAAACCATCAACTCCTACGCATTTAGGCATAGAGAAGTTATAAATCCTATTCTCTACACCTTGTAGAGTCTGCAGTAGAACAGGCTTAGGTGAAAAATTACGCTGAATTTCAAGTAACAAAGTCTCTCACACAAACCTACCATGTTTAAAAATTTGCCTGAAGGAACAATTGAATTTTCCATTAAATGAAGAAATTACTAGTTAATACACAAGATTTTCTTCATAGCTCTGATTGAGCAATGCTAACCAAAATCAGACTTCTAGATTGCATGTCTACATGGTGACCAGGTCGATGTAACTATCTCTTCGGATCACAAACATCAAACAGACACTATCTCTCACAAAATACCTATTTCTTCGGGTATGTTTGATGATCAGGTCCAACATCACGGGAACTAGTATTGATGTAAGGGCCACAAAAAGTTGCCTGAGGTGGTAGCGGCCTTGATGAGTCAAATCACAGGATTCATCTTTGATGACCTAGACCTAGAAATATTCAATTGTTAAGTTCTGATTCCAGATGTACATATATACACACAAGATTTATATTCTATATCCTATCACTTAAATCCATATTTACTTACGCCATGTAGAAGGGAAATGCTAAGCCGGCAGATGCAAAAGCTACTAAACCGGCGGCCACAACAATATTGCGTGTTCGTGACATCAAGAGTGCTAAAGCGAGCTAGCAAAAGAACCACAAGGCATACAACCGAGAGAATGACAAAATAGGGTTCTAGTTACTGCAACCAATGACAAAATGTTACCAGCTTGAACACTGTTCCCTTCAAAAATACTGGTGGGAATGTAAAACTCCCACACAATGTTAAGGTGATTTTGTTTAAAAACGCAGATGACAACACAACTAAATGCAAAACTCCCACACAATGTTAAGGTGATTTTGTTTATTGGAAAAGTTCCAAAGCATTTTCCATTATCAAAGCAGCATGTAAAATAATCAACTGAATTTCTATTTTCAAATAGCGTCTGAAAATCTTCGAATCTCTCATTTTCAAAGTAGCAAGTAAAACAATAAACTAACTTTCCTTCTTCTTCTTTTTTTCTTTTGCTTGGCAACTGAATTTCTATTTTTCAAGTAGGGCAAACTAATTTTCCATATTCATAGTCGCCAGTAAAACTTTAAAATGAGAGGAAAATTTCAATCCAGAGCAAAAGTTTTTCAGGCAACAAGTAGACAGGCAGACAACAAAAGTAAATGGCAGGGAATTAGAACAAGTGTGTCAGGGAAGCTTGCTAGATCAGCACATAATTTAGACTGGTTTACATTTCCCAAGAAGATGCTAAACACGTACCATAACCAATATGAAACTCACCAAAGTAAATATCATGAAAAAGCCATTTAGTGATTCAGCCACATCATAAGAGACTCGGTCATTTACAAAGAGCACCAAAACATAACTTGTTTTTTAGAAGATACCTAAAACTTAATAACCAAATAACTGAACCAAAAAAAGAGAGAACAGCAAGTCATGGTGTCGCTCAGGAGATAGAGGAGAAAATGGGGGAATCCTTCCATAAAAACCACTGGAAATGCATTAGGAGCAATATATGAATGATAAATTGTAGTGACAAGTTTTGGATATCCTTTATAACAACCATTTGATGACTCAATCTTCATCGATGTTGCTTTCCAGGGCAGATGTTGGATTATCCTTCACTATCTCCAATTTGTTAAGAGGGCTTATTGTGGTGATAGCATAAGCTTTACATCATCCTAATTTCTCTTTTGGTAATCAGTGAAAAGATAAGGCAAAGAAGAATTTGCTATTAGAGTTCTATTAGCGGAAAGAAATAAAATATCTCATACCACATAGCTAGGGACTAGGGATTTAAAAATCAAATACATGGCGAAGCTCACATCAAGAATGGTATGTCGCTTGTGTTAAGAGAAAATGTAACTAGAAATACTACAACGGCTAACATTGAGTAGCAACATTTCCTTGGATGACGGTGTGACAGTCCGAATACTGAAGCAATTCCTAGATGTGCTTAAACTAAATTTCATAACCAAAAGACAAAGTGGCAAAGGTCTATAAGTACACCAACTCAACATCCTAAGCATCAAACTAAACAAAAGTTCTGCAACGTTGGCCTACCTTAGTAACCACAACAATGTGATGCCAGCAGAAATATTGCCTTATCCAAGAAGAATGCTTAATGATTCAAAAAAAAAAAATCTAGTAGCAAATAGCATATATATATACAACTTACTGCATCCAATGCTAAATATAAAAAGTTACTAAAGCTACGTTCTTGACAATTTACTTGTTTAGATAAGAGCTTCTAACACTTTCACTTATCTAAGAGAACCAATAAGTGAAGCAGAAAACCAGACTCAATTGCAATTGCTATAACAAACCAGAACAGCTCCAGACACTGAAGCGAACAAGGGAGAATTAAGCGAACAAACTTTATTGAAAATGAAGATCAGTTGCGAGAATTGGCACATGGAAACTCGGGATTTTTTACTAACAAATATGGAACAGTATATCAATACCAAACTAAACCGCCGAAATTACCAGGGCAAAACATTATAAACAACACCAATTGATGTGGAGAGAGAGAGAGAGAGAGAGAGAGAGAGTACCTGGTCGATTTGAGGCGAGAGAGAGAGAGCCTGGTCAATTTGGGTAGTAATTTGGGTATATGCGGGGACGATTACAAAGAAAACCGAGAATTTGATCCTTGTCTCAAATTACTCTCCTTGATTGTACCTTTTCAACTTCGAAGTCACAAACTACTAATTTAACAACAATGTCAGCCCTCCATTTATTAGTAGTAGTAACTTGTGGAAAAGTTTGAAATTTCTAGATAAAAACACTTTTTATCTTTAACTTCTTATTTTGCAAGACAACAATGCCAGCCCTCCATTTATTAGTACTACAGTACTAGTAACTTGTGGAAAAGTTTGAAATTTTCTAGATAAAAACACTTTGGGCATTGTAACTTTGGTTATTTTAGTTTCGGTAGTGGGTGGAGAGAAAAATAGGGTAATGATTGGAGAGAGGGATAATGAGTTGAGAGAGATAGAGAGAAAAATAAAATTAATAATTTGGGAAATAGAATAATGATTAGAAAACAAAATAAAATTGCAATTGGAGACGAGAGACTTACAAGGTTGTCGAGAGAGGATATCGTTGGTGTGTTTCTAGTGTCGATTGGTGCCTTGGTGGGGGGAAAAGAAAAATATAGTCCTACTTGCAATTTTAACCCATATATATTAAGTCATAACATATTTACCCTCGCGCGTATCCAACACGTATCTACGCCTAACCAAAACGTATTAGGACACCCAAAAAAAAAATTCCAAAAGAAGGATACTTTAAAAAAAAAAAACACATCGGATACGTATCCGGAGTGTATCCGAGAGTATCCGTGTGTATCCGAAACGTATCAGGATACCAAAAATAATTCTAAAAGCACGATACTTTTAAAAAGCGTATTGGATACGTATCCGGAAAGTATCCAATAGTATCGGTATCTGATACAAATAAGATACGTGATATGAAGACTAAAATAGAGTATCCGTGCTTCATAGCCATGCGGCCCTCCCAAAAATTCCAATTTTTAAGGGCATTCTAATATTTTCATTATTTGGATTTGAGTAGGACTCTTTTTAAGATCGATAGAATGAAACAAAATGCCCAATTAGAGATAATGAGTTAGCCAAACCCACCATCCCATAAGCTCAAGTGCCCAACCCACTAAATTCCCAAAATAATTTCTCCCAAACCACCAAAAAACACCTCTAATAACACCTCCTCAAAATTGTTTCTTCCAAAAGACTTAACGGTGAAATCAAGAGAAAAAAATTAACGCGCACCACAAAACTCGAAGAGTAATGGTATACACCAAGGTAAATCGATGGCAATCAGTTCATTGTAACTAACTAAAGGAAGGGTGCATTTTTTTAATTAGACCTTGGGCACTAAAAAGTCTTGGGCCGGCCCTGTTCATAGCGTCTAACACATGCTGCTTATCTGACACATGTCAGAAACGAACATGCGACACTTGAACGCCAGTATAAAACTAGTATTCAACTCCTTTTTTTTACATTATTGTTTCGGTATACATCCCCGTGCATAATGCTAGTGTGGTCAAAGGGCTTTGGAAGTTAAAAACGTCAAGGTTTAGTTGCAATAGGGATCGCCATCAACTGAATCAGATCTGTACCTGACGTTTGGATAGGACTGTTGAAGGCAATGGCTGTTGGTCAGTGATGCCAAACCACTCAAGTTGGCTATTGCCATGTCACCAAGACGAAGCGATGAGCTTGTGTGGGTGTAAATGTAATCTTGGTATACTCCTTGTTGACATCAGCACCACCCTCCTTTGACTTTGACAGGAATACATTCTCTTGCCCTTGGAGCACAATCATGTCCCATCGTATACCTTGTTTGAAGTCCAATGCTCATGCCATCCAGGAACCACCGTCAATACCACTAATTAGATTTAAATGACCAAGACTGACCCATTAATTTAAGGAAAGAATGACAACTAAGTTCCAGCATTGACTTCAATGATGCTCCGGCCAGTTGCAGTATGGAAGGCATCAATATTCACCGCAAGTTCACCATGATGTTTCAAAATAAGAAACCAATCAAATCAGGAATTCGGAGTCAAAAGAAAGAGGAAACATTCATGCATCTTTCCGTGAGCATACAAGTTCGATCCTACCACTTTCATGCCCCAAACAAATCCATAGATGTCAATCAGTAACACCAATTTAATTCCAGGATATAAATAAAATAAAATTCACACTCAACGATAAGGTACATAAACTGAACTTCAATTCCCATTGCTCCTCCAACTAATGATAACAAGTGTTTCCGCATCCTCACTTCAAAGAGATATTCTTTAGAACCTTGAGCTGCACGCAAGTTGTTGAACTTATGAGGATTTCTATGGTATCCCTGTTGATTGTTTGATTACCTTTTTTTGGCAAAAAGGCCTTCAATTCAATTCACTTCCTGCATAACTTAGAAGTTGTATACTCACGTAAACATACACAGAGATTGTTTTCTTTGACATGGTGAAAGGGTGAGTTTGTTTTCTTTCTTTCCTAACATTTTTGGCGGGTGTGTCCTTGGCAGTTCTTTCAGGCCCTGTTTGATGCCGTCTCTGGGGGGGATTGCGCTATGTATCCTGTGGGTCCACTAATCCGCCATTTGGTTGCCTTTTCTGAAGACTGGTTTAAGAGTCCGCCCCAGACTCCAAATTCCCCAAAATGGGGAGATTAGCATGGCCATCAGACGAGGCCTCAATGAGATGTGTCCATTGTCTTATGTGTCTACGTGATTGTTGATTTGAGTAGTATAATATCTACCTGAGTTAGGATCTTGAAAATTTATCTATGCTCGCCTATGTTATATGGTCTCTTCGAAATGTGTAATCCACATGTGCGAACACTCATCATGTAGGTTAGGTATGGGATATGTCAGGTATTTTAGTTGGACAAATGTTAATATCCTTTTGGAGCTACTATCGTATAAGTGTTGATTTGATATGAATTCACACTCGTCTGAATTAGCAGGTGGTGCATGTGGAAAGAGATTTGAAGCAAACAGTAAATCCGTAGTGAAAAAGCCCCAAACTCATGTGCATATGCCATCGGAGCTTTTAGTCAGCATTGAAGTGCCAATCTCTGTTATAAAACACTTTACTTGCTACCATCAATAATACACATAGTGGAGTCTCTGATGCAGTTATCGAGATCTTCCTTTCCTGTGGATATGTGTTTCGATTTTGAAGAATCCATCCAGTGGCTCTGGAGAATCAAATAAGTGGTTTCCAATGCTTGTATTTGGTTATGTTCAATCCAATTTCAGCTATTTATTGGGTGGTGGGTCATGGTAAATTCTTGATTTTCTTGTTGGGGGCTCCAGTTCAGTGCTTCCTTGATCCAATCTGAGTGAAGGCTCATCAGAGATTAGTTTTGTTGGTGGGGAATTGTGGAGGAACCGACCTAAGATGCGGCAGCGGCCGGCCGACTACCGGCGATAATCCGTAATTTTTCTTATTTTACAACAATCTCCAAAAACAACCCAAATAAGCCAAAAAAATTAAATAATAAATGCTAAGTACATTTAATTATTAGACCAACAAATATGACCGAGTATACGTAGCAAATTGCTGACACCCTAGTATACTTGAAGATGCACGACCCTCTGCATTGGAATTGGCTCACCTTCTTGAATGTACTGATGTTTAGATGAGCTTAGGGATCGTATCACTTGGCTTATTGCCAATTTTTTCGTCTTTATTCAAAAAAAATTGGATTTCGTTCAAAATTTTTTACTTTTTAGATTTCTCTTGTCTTGATGATGCAATAATCTCCAAAAAATTGACAACAAATCAAGTGATATGGAAAAAAATTGAATAAGAACAAAAATTAAGCCACTTTAGCTTATTTGTCCGAACACCTAATATCGATAAAGATGTTTACGAAACATCAAGATTGCTTTAGAATTCACAGGGCTGTGTCGTTCTGATTTGTTTGGAACACGAAGTGTCCATGTAGCGGCTGTCAGTTGATAATTCCCACAACTTCCATAGAGCCTCGAGTCCTTGACCGACCAACACAAATCTGTAAACTTAGCGGGAGAGAAAACAAAGGAAGAGAGAAGAGGCAAAACCCACATCTTCTAAGAAAACCGAAATTGGAAACAGAAAACCCTAACCAATGGGCGACGCGCACTGCTCGGTCTGCAGGGGAGCGACGGAGGTGGTGTTCGACCACGCAACCTGCGACACCGTCTCTGAGTGCAGACCCGTCCGATTGCAGAATCGCTGCTGCGACCCTGACCAATCGCTCATCTTGGGCTTCAAGACCATCGCTACCATGTGCGATAGGTAGTATTTTGTCTGCATATGCATTCGTTTATATTCCCAATGGTCATGCTAGGGCGTATACAAGAAGAAACCGCACTAGAGTTCCTAGATTTTCATCAATTGTTATAGTTCCCCATAGACTTACCCTGGACCGTAAGTGAAAAATCAAGCGTTATGTTTATTCTCTCTGATTTGCGCTTGTAGATGCTTCATGTAAGATTAGGCTGTCGGTATGTTGGATTTGTGTTTGTAGATGCTTCATACTATAACAATCTATTGTTAATGTTGAAAATAATTACTAAGTATTATATTGTTGCGGCCAATTATGGGAAAAATTACAGTTATGAGCAGGGGCGGACCAACATACAGCACCACTCGATTTTGTAGAATTATGTTAATAGCCTTAAAATTTTCAAATATAACCAATATATTATGATAATTTTCTTATTAATTTACTCACAGATTCCCACTTTATGTGGACTTTTGTCAGACTATTTCTTGTAGTGCTTAGTTTTCACACCCCATAAGTTTTGTTATAATATTATTTATGCTGTGTTTGAAGTTAATTATACAAAATGGAGTAATATTAAGGGTGATTTGCTGCCTTTTTATTTTTAGATTCGTTTGTGAACCAATTGAATGATTTGTGGACAATGATATAATAGATGAGACAGTGGTTCATGCTAAATCTAATTGTTAAAAATTGATGCCGACGTTAACTTGAAGCAAAAACGGCGAACTTGGTATTTTTTGATAGATGATGCTTGGAGATATGATGTGCACTTTGCCAGAGCATGCCTTTGATTCCCATCTCCCAAGTCTGTGTTTTCTTTGGCTTTTAGTTATCTGTTATTTTCAATTTAAAGGCTCAATTAGTAAAACAAAATGGTGAAGGTTTACTGTCTAATATACCTTCAAGGAATCACTTGGTGCTTGGGTCTCAATCTTAATCTTTGGTCTCATTTGTCAAACATTGGTTAAGTTCCATATAATGCCGGCATTCACACAAAAACATCAAAGAAATGCTACAGATAACATGTAGTAATTGTATACAGTAGATTAATTGAAAAGATATGGATTTTATAAGTCAAGACCTGAAAGAAGTTATTTTGTTGGAAAATATTGATAATTTTGTTGAAGTTACATCACTTAAATCAATCATATGGGTATGTATAACTCGGAGAAGCTTAGCTCTTAGGAATCAGTCTCCACAAAAAAGCGAGGTAAGGTAGCCAACCTAGTTCCTCTCGCAAACTTGTTGTAAACAGAAGACTTGTGCCTTGTGCACGAGAAGACTTGAGTTGTTAGTGCCTGCATTACCCTTTTAAACAACATAAAGATGTTTTAGATGTTATATTTCAGCTTGTTAATTTCGTTTCTTTTTTGGTTCCAACTTTTGTTTTGAGCTATATAGAGTGCATCTTAAAGAAACTCTGTGATTCTAACACTACCACGGTACCACCTATTCATTTTTCTTACAAGTGTTACATTTCTTTTCATTCTTCCCTCTCTGGCACACTCAACCTCTTTGACTCTCATTCTGATATATGATATGTCCGAGTATGAAGCTAATTCTGCTTGTATCCTTTCAGGTTGGGCTTGCTTGCAAGAATTAAGGTATGCTGCTTGTTGTCCATTAATACATATCTCTATTTGACAATTAAGAACTTTGATGTGCACATGTGAGCAATTGCATTTGCAGATATTTATACTTTATTTAAGGCACTACCTTCTTACCTCTGCAAGGATTCTGAAGTTGTGCAACTTTAGAAACACTAATAATATGTTGTCTTGTCTTACCAGACTAATTTGCTACGGTCTTACATAGATTTGCTTCCTTAGTTTTCCTTTAGACCTAGGAAGTTTGGAAACAGAAATAAGAGAGAAACTTTATGCCACATTGTATGAAATAGAGACCTGACTCTGCAGGTTTTGGGTGCACGAATATTCACCCAAAGTTTAGAGTCCTCTTGAGTCATTACTTTTTTCTTTAAGAAGAAGAAGATGGGAGCTGCTGGTGCTTAATATTGGTTGGTAGATAAACTTATAAATTATTCTGGTTATCTGAATCTAAAACAACTTCATTGGTTGATGAACTTCTTGAATGCGACACTGTAAAGTAGTAATTGGATTGAGATGGAATTGCTAACTCTTGATAGTTTTCAGTTGTGATTGTGATATGCTGAAAATGGTCCCTCAAGATGTTTCATTTCTGTTTGATAAACTAGTATTTGAATTTACCTTTTATGAATCACATGCATTGCTTTGCGGTTTTTTCATTTTGAGGAATTGAGTTGAGTTGTATGATTATTTACAAAGACGGAGAGGGATGTGATTTACAACTTCAGGTTGCTTAGTTTGGAAAACTTGTGTTTTCTATCATTAGATCTGCTAATTACGGAATCCTAGTTACTGGAGGACTGAAAAAATGGATACTTCATTGTTTTCATAATAATGCTCTGTGATCTTTCCTGAAGGGCCGTGCCTGTGAAATATTAAAGAAGACTGATCAATTCTATAACAAAGGAAGAAATCAGGATGCTATTTTGGCTGCTTGCTTGCACATAGCTTGTCGGCTGGAAGACAGTCCACGCACAGCTAAGGGTATGTCCTACATTTTTCTGACATATATAGATGCTTCCTGATTTATCCCTTTTTTTGAATGACTTTTGCTTGATCCTATGATTTTTATCTAGAGATCTGCTCTGTTGCCAATGGAGTGACAAGGATTGAAATTAGCCGTGCAACAAGATATGTGCAAGAAGAGTATGAGATGTGTCATTCAGTGGAGATGCGTACCATCAATGCTTCAGATGCTATGGTGAGGGTTGAAATGAGAAGTTAAAAGTTTTGAAAAACATGGAGTCTGCATACCCATAATTAAGCCACTGAAAGCCAGAGAATAAAAACTGAATGAGTATAGATTCAACCTTGATGTATGGTCCCAAACTGAATTTAGTCCATGCACTTTGGTTTCTGGTACATTTCAGTGGTTACTTATGGGCATGAAGAACAAGTGTTTGATTCATGGCTCTTACTGGCATAGTTTACCTTATTATCCATTATACCTAACTGTATTTCTGCCACTTGACACTAATAAATGTTCAAAAAATCTTTAGAGGTGCTTTCGCTCCAATCTCGGTGCCGGGGAAGCTTTCCAAAAATCGAAGAAGTTTGAGATAAGGTAGTTCTGGGTCTCTTATGTCATCTTTTTTCTTTTCTTTTTCTGATAAGCACCTCATTTTTTAGGGGCATTCCCCTGCCACACCACAAAGAAACAGAGAAACAGGCTAGGCTATACATCGTATCCTACTTCAGCATCAAAGGAACATAAAATGACAGCAGCAAAGCAACCGGAAAAAAAATCAAGCAAAACAGACAGCCTTAGGATATCACATTCACAGATAAACCCCAATTGACTCATAGATCCTTATTCAATTGAGATGATTGAATCCTCCTTTTAGAGCTCAGAAAATCTCGGATTCAGTCCATATTTTTCAAGAGTTATTCGTTCCCAAGAGCTAGCCCTTTGTTGGAACACCCTTTGAGTTTGTTCCATCCAAATGGTGTAAGCAGTGGCAGTCAGGGAGCCTCTTAGAATCGGACTTTTATAGTTCAGGAAGCATCAGGTGGAATAACCATATTCCAAAGGGTGTAAACTCTATGCTTGATGAAAGGCTGTCCAAAACATCTGAGACTCAAGACCTTCCTTGCACTCCAGGAAGCATCAGGTGGGATATTCATATTACAAATGCATTGATCCTTGAGATGTAAGAAAACCCTCATCCAACCCACAAAGTATCAGCCTTATTGCTTATACCCACAGGTGTCTCATAATTGCTGCTTTATTCATTCCTTGATTCTTCTAAATTCAAGCCCACCCTCCATCTTAGGACTGCAAACTTGTGCCCATTTTACTTTTGCTGCAGAGTGATTGATTTCATGCTGAGATTTTTGTTAAGACTTCATTTTTAATAGACTAGAGAGACATACTGATTCCAAATGCCGCCTCATCTTAGAGCTGATGGCTTCTTTATTAATTATACACAATAGTTGTGGGGTTACTGATCAGTGGCAGAGATTTAAAATATGCCAACATGATGGAGTTACTTTTGAATAGGTGGAAGACAGGGAATAGTTTGCTTACATTATATTTTTAATTTCTGTTACTATTTTTAATTTAAGAGTTTGGATGGTTTTATTGGGAGTCAGAGGCCTGAAAGGCCATTTTGATTTTGCGAATGAAAAGAATCATTTTGGTATAGGCTGCTCTTCCAAAGGTCCAAATATCTCATTCCTAATTCAAAAAGGACGGTCATGTAAAACCTAAGCCCAGATCTCCTACCACTAAAAAGAGGTGACATCACTTATATACCCCTGCTAAGTATAATTAGCTACCACCACATCCAGCCAGCGACAGCCGAAGAACTTCCCAGCGACTTTTTCTGGCCGACTTTCCGATGCCATTTTCCGACCAACTTGCCGGAAGAATTTTCGGGAGACTTTTTCCACACAGAACATTTATTGTTCATAGGATAACATTCACAAATGAATTTTACTTTTACAGATACTATTCACTTCCACAAATAACATTCACTTCCACAAATGACTTTCACAGACAACATTCACGTTCGCAAATCGGATTTTAAGCATTGGTGCTTATCGTTATGGGGTTAAGCTACTGCGAAATGCCAACCCAAACCTTAAGCCACAAAACCCAACACCCTCAAGACACTAAAAACAGAAAGACATGGATGAACCCTAGGAGGGCTATGTTCCGTTAAAAATCTCGAAACCGGGTGTTGAGGATTTAAAAGAAAAACACTAAAAACCCCAAAAGACATGGATGAATCCTAAGGGGCCTAAATTCAAATTCATATAGGCCCCGTTTGATAATAGTGATAGATGGGTGGGATTCGTAAGGAGATGTGATTAATAATGAGAAGGGATTAGTAATGAGTATGTTTGTTTGGGATGAGATTAGATGATAGGATTATTAATATCATATTTGTTTCCATGGGTTAGGATTGGATTGATAGTATATATTATCATTTTTGCCCTTATGCAAAATTGAAGGATAACAATCATATGAGAGCCCTAGAGCAAAAAAAAATATTATGATCCTTTAGAATAAAATGATCAGAAAAATAAAATTTTCGCACCGGTTTAAACGGATTGAAAATTGGAGCACTTAATTTTTTAATCATATTTTTAGTATATAAACTATCTTTAAAAATTAAATGCTCCAATTTTCAATCCACTTGAACCAATGCAAAGATTTTATTTTTCTAATCATTTTATCCTAAAGTGTTATAATTATTTTTTGGCTCGAGGGCTTTCATATACAAGCCCTAAGATAGCTAAAGAACCAAATGAGGGCAATTTAGTCAACATAATTTAGTCCCATGGGACAGGACTACTAATACCATGTCTACCGGGGTATTACCAATACCCCTATTTTGCCAGATTGGTAGTCCATAGGATTAGTAATCCGGAGATGTTTTGAGTTAACAAACAAAGAATTCATAATCCCTTCGGATTTGCAATCCAATCCCATGGCTTAACACGTTTAACAAACGTGGCCATAATATTCAGATTCAAAGATAACATTCACATTCACACAATACACAAACCATTTAGGCATTTCATCAAACAAATGGTGGGCATTGTAGAGATTCACACCAACAAACCAAAAGTACCCAATTGCACACACATCTACATATACAAGGAGAAAAATGAGGGAAAGACATACAACATGCTAATCAAATTGGTGGTGGAGTCACAAAAGGCAGATGTGACTCTAGCGACGGGTGGCGTTTCGAGTCTTATCAAACTCCCCTGCTGGAAACAATCGACTTAGAATAGATTTGGAGCAAGAATGGGTATGAGTGACGGTACATTGGAGGTAAAGAAGGTTGATGGCAATGGCGGCAAATGATGATGACGGTGGCAGAGTGAGCTACAGGACGATGGTGAACAGCGAATATCTACTGGCAGAGAGAGAGAGACCCGAAATCTCACACACGAAATAGGTAGCTAGTAAAAAATTTGTTTTCATTGACTGACATAGTTGGCAAAAAATGCAGAAGACTGATCGCATCAAGCAGTCCCCCTTTTTAACCTTTTGCAAGATTCCCGTTTTGGTATATTGGTATGACATTTTTCTATTGTTGCATTAGATCAACTCTATTCATTTTTTCGAAGAGCTTGAGCACACTTCGCTATTTAGTTTTCACCTTGTTTGTGTAGCATGTTGGATGACAATTGGATGATCATTTTCCATTCTGGGAACCCTATAGGGAAAATCTTGCTATTTCTGCTTTCACCATGATGCTTCGTTTTATTTTGACTAAGGTATTAAAAGCCAAGGTTCTAAAAGTCGCTAGTCAGGTGGCCGGCCACCGCCTAGCGCCTAGACATTAGGCGGATTGTTCATTTTTTATTTTTTCAAACATTCTCCTACCTCCTCCCCAAGTTTTTTGAGAGCAAATATAACAACACAAGTAGAACAAACCATTAAATAATATGGAAACTAAGTTGTATTGTGAAATTCAACATTCACTATTTATTTCAACGTAAAATATTTTACCTATTTTCCAGCGTTTGGTTGTACAAATTATAAGTGAAATGTTTCCTTGTAAAATCTTTTTCTTCAATCAGGGGAAAATGAATTACCCCGCAAATTTCCGTAAGTCATTTTCCAATTCTCTGTCCCGACTGCCCATTCCACAAACCAGCCACCTCTATCACCCAAATGCCCCAATTAGATTATCACCTGAATTGAGTCTCTACTTCTCAAATCCCCAATTGGATTCTCTCTCTCTCTCTCTCTCTCTCTCTCTCTCTCTCTCTCTCTCTATATATATATATATAT
>BPLS01007081.1:0-24010 GCA_019656275.1 Rhododendron kiyosumense
TTGCTTTCTTTTACCTCTCTTTTTCTTTCTGTGACACGCTCTTGTCACTCCTTTAACGCGTTTAAGTCAACAACAACAAAAAAAAGCCTGGTTGAAAGCTAAAAAATCAATATCATCTCGAAAGCAGCTAGCTGGCAGGCTTATTTGTTTAATTTTCACAATTAAGCAAACAACGAAAAAGTACTGATCATGAAATATTAAAGCAAACAGAAAATTGATCTAAAGAAATTAAGTACTACTTTACTTGAGAAGTGCTGCCAAACAGTAATGCTTTATTAGGCAATCCCTGAAAGTTCCCAGATCATTTCAAGGGTATCTTTTGATGCTGTGTTGAGCCATATATTGTTGAACTTCTCCAATATTTTTTTTTTGAACGGCAAAAAGAAATTTTATTGATCTCTGAAATTGTTTCTCAAAGATTAAAAGGACGAGGAGAACTTCTCCAATATTGCCGCAATAGTAATTACAGAGTTATCCTTATAACTGTAAGAGGCATATATCACAAGTTGATGTTATTGTAGTATCCCCAGTACTACTATTCTACTTTTCTTACTGGATAAATTGGGCGCTGTCATAAATAATTCTGCTGAGCTCAGTTCATTGTTTTTACTTGGATTGCAATAATGCAGCTACTATTATGCATATTTGCAGTTTTAAAACAAGTTAATGAAGTGATGTCTATATCAAATGCACTTGTATACTACGTTCTTCAACCTTTCGAGCAAATATTCCAATTTTGTTTCATTATTTTCTACTCTAATGTAACTCAATGGCTTATGCTAGCACCCAGAATTAGATATTCCAGGCATTAGATGATTCTTTGATATAGAAAAGCCTCCAATCTTTTCCTCGTCACTTTTGTAGATGCTATTAACTCCAAGAGATTTAAGTTTTGTGGGTTATACATACAAGAACTTTGATGCTGTCAAAGCACTACGTAATTCACCAGGTATGTTATTCTGTTCTTCTCGAGTACTTGGAATATCTATCATTTGTACGCATGCATGTATTGCAGCTCCATAGCATGTGGATTTTTGTTACTAGTTTGGGATGTTTGTTTTCATAAAAAAACCTATGCCATTGCCAGCTCGCCACTCTCAGGCCACCTTATACGACTGCTCCCTTGATGAGCTGTTATAGACTATTTTGGATGAGCTTGAGGCTTACCACATACAGGTGGGATCAAAGCACTGTATTAATGAGCTTGAGTTTGGGATGTTTATTTTTGCACAAGTGAATGACAGTACCAATTTAAGCATCAAAGGAAAGAGTCCCTTTAATTATGGACTTTTTTAGGCATGCAAATTTGTTGGATGGTTGAGAAGGATTTTGGAATCGAAACATGGAAGCATATTCAGTTCTTTTGTTTTCTGTTGCTTAAAGATGGTAAAAGTCATCATGTCAAAGAACATCATCTATTCTAATATATAAAAGGAGAACTCCTTTTGGTGTTACTATTATGTGAAGCCATGTCACAAAAGTGATTTCCACTTTTGTCCCCCCAAAAAAAGGATTTTCCCTTTCTTCGGAGCATGCAATAAACTAACTGCCAGGGTAAAATTGTAAAAGCACCTCACCCCAACCGCCATATGCCCCCACGTCTCGAACTAACTACTTCGGTCAATTATACCTTCGTCCATATCCATAAACAATCCATACCCCCATCTCAAACAAAGTGTCTCAAGGGAATTATAGGTAATTAGGAATAGAGTTCGAAAGGGTGCCGGAATTTGGGTATGTAGAACATCAATTATGACATGTCTTTCAAGACTTGGTTGATTATTGGCCCCTGAAGATCCAAATAACTCAATCGGTGAGAACTTTAGTATACCTTATAGTTGAGTTGAAGATTCTATATTTTTTGTTACAATGCTTCTATTAGCATTTATCAATCCTTTTCCATTCGCAGTGACTTTTCTTTTCGTATGTTAAGTGTAGTATGCTTTGTCCATCTTTTATGTTCCTGTTTTTTATTGACCTAGAGGTTGAGGCGCATGCAATGCGTGTGCAAGTCGAACTTTATATATTTTGTCAAAATTCGATCAAACAACAAACGAGAAGCTATTGTGCATATTTTGTCAAAATTTGACTTGCACACGTATCGCGTGGTGCTTCGGTCTCTAGTCTAAGCAAAGACAGTGAATTATCGAGAATATTAAGTAAATAGCTTTCTTAGGCGTGTTTGAAATGTACTCTGGGCATACTATTTTTAACTTCAATGCTGTTTATGCATGCTCATTCTAATTAAATGGTAGATCTTAGACATTGTGGATTTCATCCTTTTTATTCTTGCAGATGTTACAAGAAGTACATCCCCAAACCGGCCATCATCCCCTGATGTTATATTCAGTAATAGATTCTCTTCCATGACTACCAAATTCTCTCATTTTTTGCAAGTAGTATTCTTAATTACAAATGTATCTTCAGGTGATCCCAAGGCGGACTATACAACAAGAGGGAGATCCGAGGAAACAGATGTGGAGATGTACGGTGATGCAGTGTTGCCATAAACATAAACCGGACATCTGGATGGTTGCACAACCCTTTTATTTTGTGGTGGGTTGGCATGCATCTTCCAGATACTGTAACCCAAGTGTATAGAAGTTTTGGGACACTTCATAATAGCTCGATGACGATCGGGTGGTTAGAAATGTGATACTTTTCAGTTCCCCAGTAGAAACTATTGGTGTAATAGAACTTAGAGCAAGGAAATGTGGGATTTGTGTCCTGGCTGCCCAGGTTGGCAGGAGAGAGCTTGCCTTCTCTCGTGGCAGTTTCTGGTCAGACTTTTAATGGGTGAACTACTGATATATTTGATGCCTGTTTCCATAGGAGAGACCCTTTGTCGTGTGAGGTTTTGCAGGTAGAACTCTAGAAACAATTTCTAATTCTGGAAGCATTTTTACCGAAGTATTTTTAAGTGGATTCATTTTAATTTGTGACAGTTAAACTATGTGTATTGATGGAAAATCTTAGGAGCTAATATTGATATTTTAGCTTTTTAAAAGTTGAGTGTTTGTTAAAAATTCTTATCAACAGAATATGGAATTATAGGGATTACTGGGAGTTGGAAAAGGATGTAAAATTTGATTTTGATTATATTTTAAAATTCATTCTGAAAGTAATTTTTAACTTTGTTGCAGTAGTATATTTAGAATCCATAATCTATTCTTGCAAGTATTCCTTCTCAAACAAGAAAAATCTATTCTAATATATGAAGGGAGAGCGCCTTTTGGTGAGGACTCTCCCCTTTGAAGTTGACTCATATTTTAGCCTTCCAAAATTGCCGGTCAATGCATTAAATATAATCAAAGGAACACAGATTGAGGCTAATGGAGTTATTCTATCTCATCTACAGTTTGCAGATGATACAATTCTTTTTTGCAACAACGATAAGAGTGGAGTTGGCTAATATAAAAAGGGGTCTCTGATGTTTCTAGCTTATGTAAGGCTTGAAAATTAATTTTTCCAAAAGTTCTTCATGTGGTGTTAAGATTTGTAATCAGGATGTGAAAGATCTTGCTCACGTGATGGGGTATAAAATCGAGACATTGCCAATCAAATACTTTGGATTGCCTCTGGGTGCTAATTTGAAAAGGATTAAAACTTGGGAACCAATCTTTTGGACAGGATGGGTAAGAAGCTGAGTGTGTGGAGCAGGAGATTTGATTCAACTCACTCTGTTAAATTCTAATTTTGGTCATCTACATATTTATTACATGTCTATTTTCAAAATGCCTATGGCCGTAGCACAATCAATTGAGAAATTACAGAGACAATTTTTCTGGGGGTGATTCGGCATGATAAGAAGAAACTGCACTTGGTGAAATGGGATGTGATCGCTAAGAGGAAAGAGAATGGAGGTTTGGGAGTGAAGAATCTGAAGACTCAAAACCTAGCGTTGCTTGCAAAGTGGTGGTGGAGGTTTAGTAACGACAAGGATTCCCTATGGGTGAAAGTTATTCGAGGGAAGTACAATCTTGTCCAGGGCTGTTGGCTTCCCCATCTCCTTGCTTCTGGACAGATCACGAATATATGGAGAGATATTTGCTCCATTGGGAATGCCTCTTCGTCTATTGGTCCTATAATTCAAGAAGGATTTAAAGTGCAAGTGGGCTCTGGACAGGAAACTTTGTTTTGGGACCTCGTTTGACTAAGGGATGAAGCACACAAGGAAGTATACCCCAGACTTTATTTAATTTCTACTCAAAAAGGGCAAGTGGTTAGCGCTATGAAGGAAGAGGGTGGGGCTGGCAGATGGAATCTAATTTTTGGAAGGTGTTTGTATGATTGGGAAAAATGCCAAGAGGAGGAGTTGCAACAAAGATTGCATAGTATAGTATTGGACCCATCCAACCAGGACTCGTTGCAATGGAAAAGAACAGCAGATAAGTGTTTCTCGGTGAAATCTGTGCATGGACAATGGGAGCAAGAAGTCCAGGTTGGAGATGAGGTGTCGGGGTCATTATGGAAGAACCTAAGTCCACCTTTGTGGAGATCTTCTCTTGGCTAGCTTTACAAGGTAGGGTGGCTACTAGATCAGTACTTGCCAGCGGAAATATGATTCAAGAGGGTCAATTGCCACTCTACCCTCTATGTTCTCTCTTTGAGGAAACCCCTGAGCATCTATTTTTGCATTGTTTGTCTTCTTTGAACACATGGTCGATTATTATGTAGTGGTGGCAGTTGGTATGGGTTTGTCTTTCGTTGGCAGACTTGGCAAATTGGTGGTTTGGTAATAGTTTTCAAAATTCGAAAAGGCATATTTGAGAGGTGACGTTCTTTGCTACTTTGTGGCTTGCGAGAAATGACCTCATATTCAATAATGTAATAAGGTCAGCGAGTGAGGTTGGGGATCTGGTCAAGACAATGGTGGCTATTTGGATGAAAGCAAAGTTCGACACCAAGGTATATTCGGTGGAGGATTTTAAGAGTTTTCTAGGTGGAATCAGTAAACCAAAGCTTTAAGTTCGGGCTTGACGTGTTGTATCATCCAACTTTCGGTTGGATGCTTTTTCTATGTTTTTGTTCGTTGTTGTGTGGGTGAGTAAGTGTTGACTCACTTTTATTTTTACCCCTCGATGTACCACTTTTGAGTTAATAAAATCGTTTCATCGCCGAGGAAAAAAAAATGCCATAGTCAAAGAGTATATTACAGTGTACTTCACCACTACATCCAATGACCGGATTGGTAAAACAATAAAATACCATGGACACAACACACCCATGTACAAACCTTTAGCGGTTTTCAAACTCCGGAACAGTTCGTTCTCAAAATTTCTATGATGCCGCAATGTGGTATTGGGGCATAATGCCTCCATTTAATATGGACCATTAGATCAGATTTTAGGTTAATTTGGGCCCTTGGATCAAAACCACCTCCAAAAAGTAATGTAGTTTTACGTCTTTTCAATAAAAAAAACCATTATACTTACCATGAATACTGGTTCTTTTTATCATATTTTATGCTGATACTTACCATAAAATAAGACATACTTACCACAAGTAAAGACTATATTTCAACGTTTTTGAGTGTTTTCAAATAATTTTAATTGGTGTAGGAGGTTAACAGGAGAGGGAGATAAATCTAAGGGTTGAGATTGAAAGAAAAAATCTAAGGGTTTAAAAAAAACGGGAGCATAATGCCCCGATACTGCTTCTATTACCCAAAATTTTTATGATGCCCAATGTGGTATTGGGCATCCTGCCCGTCAAAATCTCCATCCTCTGTTTAGCTCTGTCCATTCTTCATTCTCTGTTTTTGTCCCGTAGTGAGCTGTTTCTCTGTCTTAGATTGGAAGCTTTGTCATTGCAATATTGTTGATCTGGAATTCCGTATAAAACCTCTTGTGCACACTTTTGGGTAAAAAAGGTGCTTTCTCTCTCCTCTCTCTCTCTCTCTTTCTCTGCATCACGTGTTCATTCCAAAGTGTCAATCTGTGCAATTGACCACTTTTTCCATACGTGTCCATTATCAAGTTCTTCCTCACCGTTCAGGAAAAGGAAAAACACTTTTAAGATGTTGAGTTTTTTTAAAAAGATTTCCTAATTTTAAATTATTAATTGTTCAGTTTTCCAATTTTTACCATCCTAACACATTTTCCACATAGGTTGAATTTGGAATAAACAGAGATTAGAGGTCGGGCACACGTGATGCGTGTGCAAATTGGTTTTTGGCATTTGATCAAACAATAAACGGGAAGCTAGTGTCAAAATTTGAAAAAATTCGATCAAACAATAAATGAGAAGCTATTGTCAAAATCTGACTTACATACGTATCGTGTGTGTCCCGATCTCTAGTTATATAAAAGAAAAAGTGAATTTGGTGCAGCCAATTTTTGAAGCCCTGTTATAAAAGTAATTTCTGTAATTGCCCCTTCAAAAATTTAAGGGAATTTGCAGCTACACACTCTGTATGTTTTTTGATTTGTAGAGACATCCCATGTATACTTCATTTTTAGTCACTAACACCTGCTGTACGTTCATATAAAGTGCAACCGTTAACAAATCTGTTAATATTGATGAAAAAGTGAGGGGCATGAGTTTTCCCCCCCAAAACCACTTTTGTAATGCCTAAAATAACCCTGGAAGCCATTTATAAGGCTTATGAACCTCCCTTTGCCAAATAACGAGCAATGAAAGCCCTGTTTGCCCTCAACCCAATCTCCCTCTTTTCCCTCAACCCAATCTCCCTCTTTTTTCCCTTTCAAGATGTCATCTCCTCAAACATCGAGAAGCCCATCAAGTGCAACCCAAAAGATGTTCTACACTATCTTTACGGTCCAGTTGTCCTTGCGTGGGTTTCCATACTTTTTCTTTGAATAAAATAAACAAAAAAATAAAACCCCTCATTTTTTATCGATTTCCCATACCAACGCTACCTTAAAATCCGTAATTATTAATCGGTTATTCATATTTTAATATACATATCTGCAAAACCCTAGATCCTTCATTATCGTGACTGTATTCAAACTTCTTCGGTATATGAACAAACAACGTCAATGAGAGCACCAAACTTTTCACTTCAATCGATTCATCAATCGGGAGAGAGACCCCCAAAATATCAAGATCGGAAGAGAGAGATACATAGGGTCTTGTCGTTTGATTCTCAAACATCCATCCACCGATCCACTCGCCATTGTCAAGCAACAGGGAAAAGAGAGGATCGATGAAGAGATCGAGAGCCTATAACGGAGATCTAAAGTTCCATGGTTCACTCACATTTCGTAGCGAAAAATGTTCAGAGTTTAGGTGAGCCAAATCATCCTTTAAGTTGCTCATAAGAAAGATACCTTGCGTTGTTTTCAAATTGAAAATAACGGGGTCCATACCGTTACGTGGAAGCCCAAAATCTTTTGTAGCAGTCTCTGGGAAGGGGTAAGATAATGCCCCCTAATCGTCAGACTACTAGTACCATTAGATTTCTACTATTTGAATGACCAATTTTCTACTGACGGCTCCCATTCCTCGGGTTTTGTATTTGGTTTTTCTCGGTGTACTCTTTGTCGAGTTTTAAATATTTTTTGTTGCCGATCAAAAACAAAAAAACTTAGGGTCGAGAGAACTCAGTCGATTTTGAATTCACCGCTCAATATTAGGAGAAAAAGGATCATATTTACACTAGCGCGCGCAAATTGCTGACCATGATTAGCCTCTCATCACTTGTGAAAATATCACTACAAGAAAAAACACAATCAGCAACACAAAACATTGTCACCGAAAGCAAAGATTTTGTCGCCTATACGATTCCACAACAAGATACCATGTCGCAGAAAAGTCAAGGGTGACAAACTAGCTAGTATAAGTTGTCGAGGAATGTTGCTTAACAGTGACACCAATGTAGTGTCGCCGAAATGTTAGCCAAGTCATGTTACTAGTCAGTGTGACGCGGAAGAGAGATTTTCTGCAACAACAACTTGTCGCCGGAAGTATTAATCACCGATAACTACATGTAGGCAAAGAGAGAACTACTGCGACAACAACTTGTCGTTATGATTGTCGCCAATACTTCTACAAATAATTGATGTATTCTATCTAATATACCAAAAGAGCTGCCCTGTAGCGATTCATACCAATGTCTCAAAACATTCAAAAGACTAATCAATATCCATGGAATAGTAGCTTGGCGAGGTTGAACTTTGTTTGGTGATTGTTTTGGTTGTACCAGTTGATTCATACCAATGTGCTAGATGGCCAGATGGGGGTTCCCAGAATCTGTTTTTAATTCTGCTTTAAGTTTTGGTCCTTTGTATGGTAGCTTGGCCAGGTTGAATTTTGTTTGGTGATTGTTTTGGTTGTATTTGTCCTGAGTTCTCAAGGCCATCTCCTTGAGTGTGGGGCTTAGACCCTTTATAAAATCGACTGGTTCCGAAAAAAAGAAACGAAAACAGCCATAGAAATTTAAAAGCTAATCAAATATCGATTCACATCAATGTCTCAAAACATTCAACATCCATTGATCACCATTCAAAACATAAAATTCTTCAAAACATTGATCAACATACTTAGAATTTTACATACCAAGCAAAGCTCATATAAAGTGTATGCAATGATGTCAAATTAATTTCCAAAATAAAGCAAGTATCTGTGTAGATCAAAGCTTCCAATGCCCACATGACCAAAAAAAAGTCTGCACGTCGATCTCGTCGCTCACCTGTAAGAAAAAAACAAAAACAGCAACAATTCATAATGTTATTAGAAAGTAGTTCTTAAAAAAAAAAGGACATACATAATGAAGTATATGTTTTGATTCGACATGTAGCTTAAAACTCTGACCGATGCACAATGTGTACATACAACAAATCTGTTAAACCTACAAGAAAATGTCCGTACTTTTTTCGGGGCCGTTGGGTGATTTTCAACAGCATTTCCGATTTGTAAGCATTATTTTTACTAATTCTGCGAACTTTAAAAAACTTTACTTACCCAGAGAGAGCAATCGATCCCGGTACTACCTCCGAAATTGAATTGATGCATGAAGGCCTCAAAAATCTTTTCTTGGTTCTCAAACTTCTTATGATATGTAAGATAACCCTAATATTTGATGGGGTTCATGTCCTCGTGGAGGAGTTCTAATTAAGGCTATTCCAATGACCTGCAGCTTCGGTGTTCAAGATAGCTTGACCATCAATGGCACAAACCTGCAAACTCATGTCCAATACCTATACTTTGTGTGTGACATGTTAAACTTTGGCTCAAAAGATCTAGTTCAAATTGTAGGCCTCTACTATGATTCTTCAAAAAAAAATTAAAAAAAAGTTTGTTAACACTAAGTATGGTCCAATTTCGAAACACTCCCACCGCTCCGATTGCGCACTATGTAGTTGCCCTAATTTATCCTATGTTGTTTCAATACCTTGTACTTTTTGAAGTCAAGTATAGGAACGTACTTAATTTTCATTAAAAGTGGGTTTTTTTTTTGGGGGGGGGGATATTTTAATAAAAACGATAAAATAAGAAACAATTTCGAGTTGCCAGTTTTTTGTTTTTCGTTTATGAAAAATAAGAGATGAGTTTTTATTTATTTATTAAAAAATAAAAACAAAAAACATGTTCAGTGACTATAATAGTTTTTGTTTATTTATTTTTTGGGCTACAGAAAGTGTTTTCAAAACAAATGAAAACGCAATTTTTGTATTTCTAGAATTTTCATAAACTAGTGAAATTGATTATATATTTTGTAAACAAAAACAGTAACACAAGCATGTTTATGGTGCCATTTCAAAAAAAATTTGAAAAAAAAAAACTTTTTCCGAACAGAGCCTTATTGTTCCACTATTTATCGATCCTATCCTTATCTTCCGTTATAATTATCCTGTCGTTACTAATTGATGAATACTAAATTATTGTCCGTTACAGAAATAGATTAAAGAGATATTTATTTCTACCATTACGTATAAATAATGAATGAGATCGATCCGCTTTAATCGAATGATTTCTGTATATTGGGGTTTTAATTAGACTAGGGTGAAAAGAGTGGAAAAAGAGGAGAAGATATATATGTACACACACTTGCATGTTTTAGGTGAGAGAATTAGATGGTAGAGGACTTGTTTAAATTCTCCTAATGGTCGTGAGAGGAAAACTTGTCAGCGCATGGGTTGGACCTTCACGATGAGAGAAAAATCAGCTTAAGACAGAACTCCTACCACGCCTCTCGTTCTCACAAGTTAACAACCATGATATTATATACTGTCAATATACTAATTAATAAGCATTTTCATTGGGATATCTGGAGTCTCTACTCAAATTAACTTGTTTCTCTTATGTTTCTGTGACTAAATATGTATATGGGAAAAAA
Source organism: Rhododendron kiyosumense (assembly GCA_019656275.1). NCBI lineage: Eukaryota > Viridiplantae > Streptophyta > Magnoliopsida > Ericales > Ericaceae > Rhododendron > Rhododendron kiyosumense. The sequence continues at coordinate 10,301 of BPLS01007081.1, forward strand.
ATTACGTCAATGAAAAGAGAGAGATAATTCAGACCCATTAGAGTAGAAATCTAAGAGTATCTTCCAGAGAGAGAGAGAGAGAGAGAGAGAGATGGTGATGGGGATGACAGATAGAGCAGTGAGCACGCATAGCTTCCAGCATAGAGATCGAGGAACATGATAATGCAAGAAAAGAGACCATATGTGCTCACTCTCTTCTGTCATCCTCTCTTACCCTTAATTCAAAGCCCTCACGCAGTCGCAGGCTAGCTTAGCTCAAACAGATCGATCGAACTCGATTGGATCTCCATAGTCCATTGCATGCATGGAGCTGTAATTGGAGTAGTACTATAATTAACACAAGAAGAAGAAGAAGTAATTAACATCGCTATAGCCTATAGCTAGCTAGTACTGTTCCTTTATTAGATTGGAAAAGTAGTAGCTAGCTAGCTCTCTAGTTCTAGACTTGCAGTTTCTAGTTGCTTTGCTTTGTATTGTAATTGTATGAAGAAGAAGTGAAGGTGTGCTGTGCTTTATATAGTGGGAGGAAGATGTGAAAAAGCCGGTTCCACCATCTAGCTAGCTGCATGCGGGATCGAGAATAAATCTGATTCTTATGTTCTCTAGCTCCTTCCATCTATTTTATTGCCAATTCCCATATCCATCCATCTTCTAGCTAGAATGGGATCGATTCCTAATGTATATTCTCGATCGTATATAAACAAACAAACAAACAAAACGTACATGCATATAACTTTATGTAACAAAAAAAGAGAAAAAAACGTAAAGATCGAGAAGGAGGCACAAAGAATGCCCTTTCCTTTGTATGGTACTCCGTATATGGTAAGCAAAAGCTCAATGGCTTTTCCTTCCTATCTATAGTATATGCCATATGGTGAGCAAAACTAAGCCAATATTGTTGTTAGGATAATCTTGCATTCACTTCGTTATGTAGAATTAGTTGAGCAAAAGTAACGTTTGCTAGAAATTGTTTTTCATAATTTTGTTTCGCTTCACTTCGTAATTTTGGATAATAATCATTCCTCTCAACGAGAGAAATCGAAAAAGTATTCAAATGTGGACTGCAATTGAAAAAAGTTCATACAAGACAACACTGTAGACAAAAAAACATGGTGTTTGGTGTTTTTCGCCTTTTTTTTTTTTTGGATTATTTTTGCTTTCTTCATAATCTTTTATTTTTTAGACTTCTCTCATTGAGACGGATGATTAATCAAAAATAATAAAAGATAAATTCAAACAAAATTAAAAAAAGACGACAAAAGGCGAAAAGTACCATAAATATAAGCGTGACCTATTATGCTAAAACGAAATGGCCGTATTAACTCGGTTAGTGCATGATTAACTGAGATGACTCCAATCTCGCAACTTCCGTTTGGATTAATTGATGAAATTACTTTATGGTTTTCATATATAGAGTAAGTTTTTAATGCGGACCTTCGCATTCAAACAAAGTGCGGACCACCCCATTTCTTCCCTTTCCCGATTGAATGTTTATGATCCGAGTCGTTCAATGTATTCAAAATGCGATTTTAAGAGTTTATGCAAGAAATCAGCAAAAAAAAATGACCGGAAAAGGCTTGATTTGAGCAGTTTTTAATTGAACCGTTTAGTAAAAAAATAAACAAAAACTGCTCGGATGAAGTTCTTCCCGATCTTTTTTTTTGTTGATTTCTCGCGGGTACCGTTAAAATCACGTTCTGAACACATTGAGCGGCTCGGATCATTGAAATTCGATCGGAAATGGGGAGGTCCGCACTTTGCTTGGATGCGGAGGTCCGCATTAGAAGCTTACACACACACAAAACTTCAGGTAAGGGTGCCCTTACCTTGTTAAGGTAATGACCTCTCATTTTCCGATCGAATTTCAATGATCCGAGCCGCTCAACATCTTCAGAATGTAATTTTAAGGGTACTTATATGAAATCGGCAAAAAAAATGACCAGGAAGGGCTTCATCCGAGCAGTTTTTGTTTTTTTTATCGAACGGTTCAAATAAAAATTGCTCGAATGAAGCCTTTCCTTGTCCCTTTTTTGCTGATTTCTCGCAGTTACCCTTAAAATCACATTCTGAACATATTGAGTGGCTCGGATCATTGAAATTTGATCGGGAAAGGGGAGAAAATGGGAGGTCCGCAACTTAATACGGTAAGGGCGCCCTTACCTCAAGTCCAAACCTTTTTCTGTCCACACCCGTCCGCACCTCCCTTTTCCTGATCGAATTTTGATGATCCAAGCTGCTCAATATGTTCAGAACATGATTTTAATGGTACCCATGAGAAATCGGCAAAAAAAAACATCGGGAAGGGCTTGATTTGAGCAGTTTTTTATTGAACTGTTCATTAAAATACAAACAAAAACTGTTTGGATGAAACCCTTCCCTGTGTTTTTTTTGCCAATTTCTTGCGGGTACCCTTTAAATCATGTTCTGATCACATTGAGCGGCTTGGATCATCAAAATTCAATCAGAAAAAGGGTGGTGCGGACGGTGTGGACGGGAAGGGGTGTAGACTTGATCCTGACAGTGTGTGTGTGTGTGTGTGTGTGTGTGTGTGTGTGTGTAATTTAATTATTATTCACCAAATAAATATGGGAGCCGTAGTCAACTACTTTCCTAATTTATTGATCCTATTAAATCTACCACAATATTTAAATTTCCTTTTCTGCCAAGATAATTTGAACCGAGTTTCTATATATCACAAGTTATTCCTAATTTTCTATGATTATTAATTTATTATACACGAAAAGCACATTAGATCACCAGATCAGTTGAATGTTTTGCAACGTAATAAAAGCAAATAGTTGAACTTGAAGGTGGGCCCCCTCGTTCCAAATTAAAGACTTCGAAGAAATCTATACCATTGGACAATGATCAGCCAGTGGAAGCTCAACTGAACTTTTGATATGAGTCGCGCGAAGAACTTGGGGCTATGGCGGCTATAACTAAAGAAGCTTGAAGTATATGCTTTTTTTAATGTAAAAAACTAGATGTTTAAGTTAGTTTGCGCGCATCTCGACTAATTCTAAAATTCTAAAATTAGCGACCGGGCAAATGTCCAATGGCTCCAAGGTATGGAATGGTCGGCTTTCATGGGATTTAAACTTGCAACTTCTTGAGGATAAACTCTTTAGTTACTTTTTTACGCCAACTCGACCGAATCCCTTGGGGTTAAAGATATATGCTTTAATTTTATGCTGATTATTAATCATAAAATATGCTAATTATTAATCATAAAATATGTAGCGAATCATTGACAATGTTTGAATAGAACCAATAGGGTTTGGGCCGTGTGTCACGCCTTTTCTACATTCTATATTGGGTAGTGCAAAATGCAAATTCGGAGAGATTTGATACCCAGTGTAAAGTAACCAAAAGGAAGATTAAGCAAGCTTTAGGTTGCTGATTAGTTGAAACAAATACATCATGCTGCAGTCATCCTTCCTGCATAATGCTTCCAAGAAAAAATTATTTTATGGTATTGGGACATGTATTATTCTGAATGTGAAGAAACAGAGAAATAATACTAAATTTTAAATAACTTTTCGTTGGATGGGGGGAGTTTTTTGTGGGCTTGACATTCAGCTTCATGATCATGGTGATAATATTTTTCCTTGTTTCATCTTTTCCTCGATGTATCGTTATCGAGTTTAATATTTGTTTATTTTTGCCAATAAAAAAAAATTTGCAGAGAGGTCAAATCTTTACAGAGGTGTTATTGAAACAGATTTTTATTGCACACGTTATGCACACATCACATTGATCTGAGCCATTCTTGAAATATTTTTTCGAGTTTCCCTGTGAAAAATCAGCTCAATCCAATAACTGTAAATGCTCGATCCAATCTTTTAACTTCTCATTCAGAGTTTAGACGGCTCAGATCATTTGTGTGGAACCCATAGTGGGCCCCACATTGCGATATGTGCACAGAAAATTTGTGTGGACAGACCTTTCGTTATACTTGAAATATTCTTCTCAATTAGAGGAATGAAAAAAGAAAGAAGAGTATGAACCAAACTTGAAAAAATTTCAAAAAAAAGAAGAAAAAAACTCTCTATTTTGAATTATTGTTTGCTTTAGCAAACTTTTTTTTTTAATGATTTGGACATAATTTTTTTACAATTTTCATTCCTCTTGTCGAGATGAATAAATAATCTAAAAAATTGAGACAAGACTACCACAAGTAAAAATAAATAAATAGACAAGAACAAAAAAGAATTATGGTAATTTGTGATCTAGTTATGTTGATTAGAGATTCAATTAGTATCTTCATCCGTATGTTATAAAATTATACATTAACCGCATGTGTTTACATTTGTACGAGAGATGAAAGATAAAAAGATCGAATAACATAAGAAGGGTAATATGATCTTTTTACATTTATCATTAACGCATGTAATCGTACACTTTAGTTCATAAATTACATGGGCTCGTGTGCTAGTAATTTCTAAATGACAATAAGTCAATTCGCACCAGCCAAAACTATTTAGGGTGTCAAATGTAATTTGTTCAGTGGATTCCTTAGTGGGAGCTAACGGAAGTTATCTATTGTTCTTAATTGGCAGAAAATTGCAACTGCATGGTTAAAATCGAGTCAATTGAAAGAGTAAGGATCAAAGTGACACAAAAATAAAACTACATGGACCATTTAAGTAATTAATCCTTTTTGGTTGTTTTTAAAAAAAAAAATCTTATCTAGTCACCCGATCATAAACTAGATAGTGTAAGAAGCAAGAACAACTACACGGGCGAAGGGAACGAAGGTCTAGTGGGTCACGTGTCCCTTGGAATTTTATCAGCTACAGTCATGTTTTTTTATTTTATTTTTAAAAAGGCTACTCAAATTATTGACTGGGGATTTGGTGTTGTGCTCATTCCAACCCAACAAATCTATGAGGGGGCTGGGCCCTTTTGGTTAATTAAAAGAATGTCATCCATTTGAATCAGTTAAGTCCAAAACCCATCCCAGATCAAACGTATAAAATTTCTGGCTCCGCCAACACTTCTGTTGTTAACAAATTATGTTTACAAAACCCCCATTGTATTTTATTGTTTAGAAGTTTCAATACAAAATTTAGAAAGAAAAAGGCAGAAGAAGATTAAAGATATTATGTGGTTGGGGTATTGCCAACAAACCGTTGTATTTTATTGTTTGGAAGTTTTAATACTCTCTCCGTTATTTTTTAAGTGTCTTGCTTCATAATTTTAACTTATTAAAAAGACATAATCATTATACTTTTCACATTAATTTTTTTCCTCTACTTTTCCTACTTACCCGTTATCATTACATTTTTACTCACTAGCTTTTCAAAATGAAATATACTTTTAGGGACAAAATAGACAATATACCAACTTTTACCCACTAACTTTAACAAATGGCCACTTATTAATGGACAACCCAAAATAAAATATTAGACTCTAAATAAGGGACACAGGGAGTACAAAATTTAGAAAGAAAAGGCAGAAGAATATTAAAGATATTTATGTGGTTGGGGTAATGCCAACAAGGATTTTCTTGGGGAATGCCGGAATGCAACGTGGTTCTTTGGGAGCTTAACACCATGTTGCCCATCATGAGTCAAGATTGCCGAAAGTAGTATGAGAACATGCTACCAGCTACTGGTCTTCTGACTCCCATTATGGCAACCAGAAGAGAGAGACCAAAGGTGCTCCGGATTAGCTAGAAGATGTTGATGGAAGTGAGGTATATACCCGCGATGGAGTACCACTTCGTCACACCACACAGTTTTTTGTAGCCTATTAGGATGTTATTGCACCTTATGTAGGGATCAAAGTTAAGGTCTTGACACATGCGTATGAGTGGTGTTAGTAGTATGATAGGTCTCAATACGATGCTAATGAGCTGTGGAGACTTCAACCCCGGCTTTTGTCCAACCAAGTCTAAGTTTTCAAGTACTGAACCAACCTCTCGTATTGAGTGCCTCATTGGTGATGCTTATCGATATTGACCGCGCGCGTATTGTGCACTGTTATTGTGGTTACATTTGATGCAGAAGCCTCTAACTAGTAATATTTTGATTATACTTTGTGTAATTTAACTAATATAATTCATGAATACATGCAACAAAATAATTTCGTAACGAGTGAAAGTAATTCATGATATTTTGATATGTACCACTTGGTACACATCAAAATATTATAAATTATTGGTACACACTTATCCACGAAGTACCATATAGTACACAACGAATACCATAAGAAATCGTAACAAATGAGCCAAACAGTTCGTGACATGCATGTCCAACCATAGTATATGCATATATAAGACCGGAGTCATAAAATTAGTAACCAACTATAAAATTTGTACGAATGATCACTAATATAAATCTTTTATTTTGCGGTACAGAACTATCCGTAACTACACCAAAAGTGCGTAATATGAATCAAGAATTAAATTCATAACACTTTGAATAAAAATACATATAATTTATGGAGACCTTTTATTTGGCTGGGATTTTTTTGGCTTACTTCAGAAATATGATTGTGTGTGCGTGTGCCAAAAAAAACTTAATCAGGTGATTGTTGCGTTGGATCAATTACCTCAACGAAGAGAATTTTTCTTTCTAGAAGTATTGAAATGGCATAATGATTCACTGAAAATTCGACAAACTAAAAAATAAATAAGATACCTTGATCAATTCAAAACAACTAATTGCTTTCCAATTGATTCTCTAACTTCACAAACGAACAAAACAGATTACAATGTGATTACTACTACCACTACAAACTACTCTTAACTATTTCGAACCAAGTCTAAGTTTCTAAATTACTACCTAATGTACAAACCAAGCATAGCATATCTGTTTGTTTGATTATTTGTTTGGGGTTTTTCCTTCTTTCATTTCTTCTATTTATGGGCAAACTCTTGAGTCTTTTCCACGGCTTTCATTTTCCCGTCTAGCTACTTTTGAAGTCACATCAACTTTGAATTCAAACTTTCCCTCCATGATTCCTGCTTATAGTTATCCATGGTGATTCAGTTAATTCATCACCCCACTTGTCCTTAACTGCATCGTGTTGGAAATGGGTAGTTACATGCTTAGATCTCAACTCTTTTGACTGTGTCAACTTGGTGTAACCGGGTTCTTATTTGAATAATATGATTCGCGCCTTTGAGCTTCGAATTGCTCATCTTTTGAGCTACTATTTGAGTGACATCTGACAACGATTGTCATTACCTATAAAACGACATTAAGTTAATCAGAACGTTATCATTTTTTAAATTGTGTGATTCCATGCATTTCAGTCTATACGTACTCTGTTTTGTCCAATATGAATGGCCACTTGTCATTCTCTGATTGGGCCAATAAATTCTTATGCAAACACCTTCATAATATCAACCTTGAATTCATTACATTTGTGTGTTATGAGTTTTGGTCCTAGTGTTAGGATTTTTTTAACAATGTCGTGAATATTTCAAGATTTACATACAAAATGATGTCACCTCGAATAATACGTACCAACGGGCTTGTAGTCCAACGGTTATCTCCTGATCCTTCTAAAGGGAGGCCAGGGTTTGAGCCTCTTCAGATGTGTTTGGTGTTCAGAACTATAATCGACGTATACAATATTGGCAAAAAAAGAAAAGCAAGAATAATACGTAATCCGTTGCGTAAATAGCACTATTGTCGTTGGGTGAGGCATGTAGCCTTTTTTTTGGTAACTAAGTGAGGCATGTAGGTAGATGCCATTGAACAAATTACTTAGTTTTCTAATGAAGGGCATGGGGAATCAACATGTACGTAAGCTCCCCCTAATCGATCCCCACTCATTAAACAATTACCCACTTTCCAAGGGAATTTCATTTGCTTTTGCCTCACATCTTGAATTATTAAGCAAGTGAAACTAGTTATAATTAGGTTTCACTATAAACTCATAAAATTTCTTCCCATCCTTAAGGAGGAGAATGCATTGTATAAGTCTAAATAAAAGTGTGTATTGCAGCATTTCTCGAGATTTACATACAAAATGATAGTCACTTCAAATAATACATAAAACATTGTGTAAATATATTCACCATAACATTATTGTTGTTGGGTCAGGCATGTAAGCAGAGACGGAACCAAGATATCACATACTTCCTTCGTCCTAATTTATTTATTTTTGATAGGCCGTCCCAATTTATTTATATCTTTCAATATAAATCTCATAAGATATGCAAATGGATCTTGCATGTTTAATAGTTCTCAATGAATTCGATTATATAAAATTTCAAAATTAAGAAAAATAATATACATTGAAAATTGAAAAATGGCACGAATATAAAAAATGAATAAACAAATCGGGACGAAGGAAGTATGAGGGGGCCAATTTTGAATTGAGTTATTAAATGCCTCTATAAGATCCATAGGCCGAGCTCTTTTTTGATTGAAACTTTCATGCCCGAAACTCACATTTACATGTATTCTTTATTATCGAGTTGTGCGTTTATTTAATTAATTTCTAGAGCGTTCTATACTTGTGAAAATGAATCTCATTTGGGTGTATATTTTTTTTTTGAGTGCGGTAGTTGTGCGTGCAGTAGTTGTGTGGAAATGAATCTCATTTTGTGAAATGGGTGTGTTTTTTGACACTTTCTAAGAAGAGGATTTGGCTCAAGCAAAACTGTTTTCCTCAAGGGTGCGTTTTTGACATTTTGGAAGAAGAAGATTTGGCCGGCTCAAGCAAAATGGGCGGTTTTGTACACAAAAATTTGCTCTATAAATACTATCTCATTAGGTCATTAACGTTCAGTGCTTCGCCAAGATGAAGTCCAGAGCTTATATTTTTCATCTCCTTAACACTTTTGGCGGCTAGAATTTGTGCACCTCGAAGATTAGTGAAGGTTTTTCAATACCTTGTGCGAATTAAAGAATCATCTTCAAGGTTTTTTTTTTTTACTTCAACACATTCAACCTCTATGTAAAGCCCTTTTGTGGAGTTCGGAAGACAATTCGTTTGGAGGCTTAAGGAATTCGGCGATCATGCAGAGGTACAATGAAGAAAGTGAATTTGGTAAGTAGGTCTTAGGATTCGAGGTGAGAATACATGAACAATGAGTAAGAACTACTTGGAATCGTACCATACATGCATTGTTTTGGTGTTAGAAAGTTTCCCAACATTTAGTGCATGATTCTTTCCCATGATTTTTTTTCCGATTAAGGTTTTTCACGTATGTCTTTTGGTATTCTTCTGTTTTTTACTTTCTGTTGTGTGATTGGGTTGATGTATCAATTGTGGATTAATTATTGAAAAAGTTCGGAACATGGCAAATCTAGGCAAGCTAGAGTTGTTTTTTTTTTTTCCCGGCCTCCAACTAATAAAAATTAACCAAAAACTTGTGAAACCATGAGGCACGGGGTCTGGGTGAGGTTTTACGAGCTGTGCGGCGTAGAGAATGGGGGTGGGGGTGTGGGATCCGGGGATACTTCCATGCACACCTTGTCTAGCACCTCAAAACAATGCCATTTTGACCAAAAAATGGGTGTCATCAATACTCTGCAAAACTATGTCGTTTTGAGTGGGAAAAATAGCACCATTTTTGGACCAAAAAAAGGGCTGCTGTGTTGGTTTTAATTCCTCGTTTATTTGGTTGGCATTCCAAAACAAGTGTGATTTTTTGTATAGGCCTCATTATGAATTCTAAAAAAATTATTCAAATCACAAGTTATTCTTAAAATATTTCCTATGGTTTCCTGAAAAAATAGCTCAATCCAATATTTGTAAGGGTTGTTTTAGAATTCGTAGGGAGTTTTAGAATTCGTAGGGCGTCCTATAAAAGTCTTAGAGTCAAAAATTAATTATGACTTTTTAGAATAATATGATCAAAAAAATAAAATTTTCGCACCGGTTAAACAAATTGAAAATTAGAGTACTAAATTTGTTCACCATATTAATATATAACAGTCTAAAAAATATGGTGAAAAATTTAGTGCTCCAATTTTTTAGACTGTTATATATTAAAAAAATATGGTGAAAAAATTTAGTGTTCCAATTTTCAATTCGTTTGAACTGGTGCGAAAATCTTATATTTTTTATCATATTATTCTAAAATGTCATAATTAGTTTTTGGCTCTAGGGCATTCATATGGCGCTTTACGAATTCTGAAACTCCCTGTGAATTCTGAAACAGCCCTAATCGATATTGGATTGAATTAATTTTTTTCAAAAACCCATAAAAAATTATTTTAAGAATAAGTTGCTATTTGAATCATATTTGTAGGACTCGTAATGAGCCTCATAGGAATAAAAAAATAAGTATAATGTGTTAGGACAAACCAAACAAACAATAAAACCAACACACAGCAACAGTCCCAGCGTCCCTTTTGCATAATCAAACGGTGCCGTTTGCTGCTTGACAGTGTGCTTGGCAGGGGACGCTTGGTAGCGCGTCCCCAGATCCAGGGGTGTGGGGCTAACATGTAAAAGTTTGGAAAATAAAATAATTAGGGATTTTTCCAAATGGGGGTGGCCCCCGTAAGCCCGCCAATAGATCCGTATTTGCATGTAGGTTGCGCTTTGATCGATCCCCACTCCTAAAGGGAGAAGTTAAAACGTCAAACCACATTAAACAATTGCCCAACTTTCCTTAAAGGGAACTTTCACTTTTGCCTCCCTATATATCATTTTAGAATCACTATGTTACTCATTATCCTTTCTTTATACGAGACGGTTCTGGGAACATCTAAAAAAACACTTTAAAATCTCACTCTCATAGTTTCCGATCAATCCGAGCCGCTCAATATGTTCAGAACGTGATTTTAAGAATACTTTTGAGATATCAGCAAAAAAAATTATTGGAAAGAGCTTGATTTGAGCAGTTTTTTTATTGAACTATTCAATAAAAAACTATTCAGATGAAGTCCTTCCCAATCTTTTTTTTTGCTGATTTCTCACGAGTATCCTTAAAATCATGTTCTAATCACATTGAGCGGCTCGGATCATCGAAATTCGATCTGGAACTTTGGGGTATTTTTTTAGGTGTCTCCGAAACCGCCCCGTTCTTTATAATTAACTTCTTTCTTCACATCATCCGACCATCAAATGTTCAACTATTCTAACCACCGCCTTCTTCTATCCCAGTAAGGCCTTTTTTTATTTTTTTTATTTTATAACTCAAGTGAACGAGTCAACTATTTTTTTCCCTCTGAGTAGCGAAAAAGATTTTATTAATTAAGTATGAGAATACAATGATTAAATGGGATAAGAGAAAAGCATCACGTCAAAAGGATGGCACCCCAACCCAAGACGATCACCTGCCACTCAAGCCCCAAGAGGTGATTACAAGTTGGCAAGATACCAACTGAAATCAAAACAGAAGGAAAGAAAGCTCAAACGTGAGCAGACGTTCAAAACAACCTCATTAGGTCTTACAAAGTTTGAAACCAAAAAGGTAACCGCACACCTTGACTTATCCTGGAAGACCAATCTAACCGCCCATTTGTAGAGGTCCCAATTAAAGTCCATAAGTCATAACAAAGCTTTTTATAGACCGACCCAAAAAGAATTGATAGCACTTGAGAGGCTGGTTACACATTAACTTGACCTCTTCTTAATTACAATGTTACTTCGATCCTCTCCCTCTTCATGTGTTCATTTAGGAAATTTTAATTTTTTTAAGAGATAAAAAATATTGAAATTTTAAATCTTATAAACTTTCCAAAAGTGCTCCCCAATTTGACATTAAGAAGGAGTTCGTTATCGATAGAGTCGTACTCACGTCAGTTAATGAAGAACAAAAGTATAATGTCACAAAATTTTGCTCTATGGCCCTTCAAGGTGGATGTTTTTGTTGGCTAACAAATTAATGTAAAAAATGAAGCAGTAATGAGAGACAGAAGAAATGAGGAGGTCCTAATTTTAACTCATTTACACAAAACTTCAAATAAGGGAGCCTTTACTGTATTAAGTTAAGGACGTCCCTTTCCCGACCAATTTGTGCTGATCCGAGTCGCTCAATATGTTCAGAACTTAATTTTAAGGATACCCGTTAGAAATTAGCAAAAAAAAAAAAACCGGAAAGGGCTTGATCCGAATAGTTTTTATTTGTATTCTATTGAACGGTTCAAATAAAAACTGCTCAAATCAAGCCCTTCTTGGTCATTTTTTTTGCTGACCAATTTGAGATGATCCAAGCCGCTCAATATGTTCAGAACATGATTTTAAGGGTACTTGCGAAAAATCAGCCAAAAAAAAAAAACCCGGAAAAGGCTTGATCCGAGCAATTTTTATTTGTATTTTATTGAACGGTTCAAATAAAAACTGCTCAAATCAAGCCCTTTCCGATCATTTTTTTTCCCGATTCATCGCGGGTATCCTTAAAATCACGTTCTAAACACATTGAGTAGCTCGGATCATCGAAATTTGATCAGGAAATGGGAGAAAAGGAGACATCCACATTTTATTTAAAATGAGAACGTCCTTACAGACTATATGTGTGTGTGTTCACTTCCTTCCTAGTTTAGTTTTCATGTATGGAAGTTACCATTTAATTGACTATGATGCTCCAAATACATTGAGCTGAGCGGGATGTTTCGGTATAAAGGTTTGAAGATTTTTCCTACTACTTTTTTAACCAAACGATAGGATGTTAATATGTTAGCATTTGTTAGGTTACTACGAGGACATGTTCATATATATATGAGTTGAACCTTAGAGACCTCATGCTCCTTTGGAGCGGTACACGAACACAAGGGCCAAACCTGAAGGTAAAGATTTTTCCTTCAAAACGTACTTAAACATTGCTTTTCTGATCAGCAATTTTCTTCTCTCTTTTTTGGAAGGAATTTTTTTTTAATAATTTTTGAAATTGTTACAAAGACTAAATGAACAAGGATTTGATGGCATCATATTTCTACATCTAATAAAAAAAATTCTAAATCTAAAAATAATCTTGTGCCCAAGAATTCAAGACCCAATTCCTAGATTGACAAGAGGTCAATCGAGAAAACACTTATTGAGCTGAGCCCACACCCATAGGGCCAAGTCCAGAACACCTATTAGACCAAGTCCAAAAACCTAGAAGAAAAAAAACCCTAATCTGCAGACAGCAGCCACCGCCACGGCGCCACCCCCTCAGTTTTTTTCAGTATGCTTTTGTTCAAAGTGGTTGTTGAATCATGAGTTTTTAGCAATTTAGAGCTAAAATATTAGCTGAACCCAAATAGCTTTCGGGGTGGGTCAAAATGGAAATGGATTGTCTTAGATAAGAGGACTAATCCCATGCAAAGATTAAAGCACAGAGAGGAGACTGAGATATCAACTCACCAAATGTGGTGGTATATGAGGAAGGGGAAAAATCACACGTCCCACTCTGGCTATTGAAGTTCCCGATGGTGGGCGTATATGTTTGTTGATAACTCAGGTTTTACGGACCAACATACATACACTTCGATCGACTAATTTTTGGGATCAATTCCATTGTTGTCTACTAGCCGGCGGTCAAGTTAGTTAAAGTCGGAGCAAATTTCTGTATGAATTGACCGCTATATTAGAGTATACTCTGAGAACTTTACAAGAAAAGAAACTAATCATCGTTACTAATTGTGAATCTGTTGTTTTCGTTACAACTGAAAGAGAGAGGAAAGGAGTTTTTATATGCTACTCCCCTTTACAACTAACATCAAGAAGAGAGAGAGCGAGAGAGCGAGAGAGAGAGAGAGAGAGAGAGAGAGAGAGAGAGAGAGAGAGAGAGAGAGAGAGACAGAGAGGAGACGG
>BPLS01007082.1:0-30611 GCA_019656275.1 Rhododendron kiyosumense
ATTGACGTTATGTGTCCCACTCAGTGTGAATTCTGGATCTGCCAGAGGCTACACGTATCAAAACAACATGATTTTTCACACAAACAATGCAAAAGTAACGTTCTAAAAGATGAATGGTTCATATCTAATAAATATATTTCAAAGGCTTTCATATAAAAAAGATCACACGAGAATTGAATCAAGCTTCTAATTTTGTTTTAATTAAAAATAAAGCCCATGACAAAGCATGACTTTGCAATTAACATTTCTCTTTATATTTTTTACAAAAAATATAAATAATAATATCAATACAACAATATCATTAGACTCCCGACAACCACAAACCTAAAATTCCTCATTTTTTAAAGTTTCACTTTCGTCTAACGATTTACACTTGGAAAGTATTTGCAGGCTGCGTGGTTGTGAAAATCTACGAAATGAAAAAACAAAGCAGCAAAGATGAATGACTGGAGGCAACAGATGAGTTCTGGAATCGAACAACAGCAGCCAGAAAACAAAAACAGAAACTCAGATAGTGAATCGCAAGCCGCAACAATCAATCGATATTGGCCAAATTTTCAACATCTAGAAGTTGATTGCATGATGAATACGAGAGAGATACCTTCACCGCCAAAATCCGATTGCCTTGTAATCATCATTTTGCTTGATACTACAGGAGAATTGACCTTGGTTCTCGCTCGATCGATCAGCGAAATTAAGGAAAAACACTGAATCGAATCGGTCTATGCACATGAGGGAGTCGAAATGAAAAACAAGTCAGGGTTTTATCAAATGATAGAAACCCTAAAAAGGCGCACATATACATATAAATACGAGTTTTTATATATACCCGCATCTCCCTTAATTAATAAAGGTGTTGGCGCCAAAAGATTAGGATTAGGATTAGCGGAAATAAGGCTCCGTTCCAGAACACCTTCTTAAAAAATAAGTACTTATTTTACATTTTTAAACTCAAAAATAATATAAATAAAAAATAATTTTTTAATTTTTTTTGCACCGTATTAAAGATCTCAACGAGATCTATCAAATAAGATCCATATTGATAGAAAAATAATTTGCGTAAGCGCATAATTTTTGAGCTTGAAATTACCTTCTTAAAAAATAAGTACTTATTTTGCTTCCGGAAAGGAGCCTAATTCCCCCAACTAAAGTTCATCATTTAGCCTGAAGATCCGAGGCCCGCCCAAAGTCTGCCCAACCCATCGAGCTTGTACCTAGTCCGTAGCTTGTAAGGGGCGGGCTCGGGCCTATGAAATTTTATTTAGCCCTCATGTGAGCCCGCCCAGTAGCCCACCCGTAGTACCTGCCCAGTAGCCCACACACGGACCCACCCATTAGCCCAAAATCCCACAAAATTCTTTCTTTTTTCCCTTGCCCAAAGAAATTTAAGCCCGCTAGGCTTTTGGCCGCTAGCTAGTCAATTGGGCTAGCCCGTGGGCTGACTTGGGCTTCAATTTATGGTAGATAGCCTGGCCCGTCCGGCCCAAAAAAAGTATAAGCCCGGTTGACCCGGTCAATGGACGGACTTGGATAGTGAATTGACAGGCTAGCCGGGCCCGGCCGGCCCCATGATGACCCTTACTCCCACCTGAAATCCTAAAAGGATTTTGTTCCCTCCTCAGAAGGTGGGGTGAACGTTACCTATTACCCATACCAATCTGATATGAAACTTTCTTCGTTATAACTCTGGTTAAAATTTTAGGTGTTTTACGTCTGGATCTAGAAAATAGAAAGTAATTTCTACCAAATCTTCTCTCTAATTAACAAAACACTAAAATTCTATTAAAGTGTCTAAAATCCTATAAACACTGAAAGTGCCTAATCTCTAAGACACCCTATGAAAATGCCTAAACTCTAGGTCCGATGTGGGACGGGGTGTTACAATCTCCACAATTTTATAGCCTCGCGATCGCAAGAGGTTGAGTTCTATAATCAACAATACAAATCAAACCAACAACCAAACTCCAAGGCCCACATGATCGTGTACATTGATGGCTTTGATACCACCTTTACCGCCCCAAGCAAACCACTGACCCAATACCTTGATTTTGATTCATAAGCCACACCACATGACCCAAAAGCTTAAGCACAAGGTACTAGTAGTAGCCCACAAGGTTTGTTATATGCCCAAGATCATCCATGTAGACTTCCGATGTGGGACGGGGTGTTACAGGTACCCTATAAAAATGCCTAAACCCTAGAGTACCATATGAAAATGCCTAAATTGCTAAAACCCTATAATAGAAAAGTACACCCTAAAATCTCTATGAAAGTGCCTAAACCTAAACCTTAGAGCTCTATAAAAGCCCTAAACTTAAACCCTGAGGTATCCTAAATTCTAAAATCTAAAGGTACCCTAAAACCCTAAAATCTTAGAATACCCTAAAGTTTTAGGGTACCCAATGGTACTAAGGCACCCACTAGGGTACCATAAAACCCTGGTATACCCTAAAACCCTAGGGTGACACTTTTATTAATGGTAAATGTATTTTTGTAAAAGTGGACCTAATAGTAATTAAGTATTTCATCTCTCCTTAATGGAAATTGTCACTTTTTTGTACTTAGAGATAAAAAAATTGTAAAAATTTCAATATGGAAAGAAAATATATAAAAATCCAAGCTTTATTTATAAACCTACATTCTATTTGCAAAATAAATATCTAATAACTACGGATTCGTTTGCTCGATTTTCATGTTGAATCTATTAATTACCTATAGAGTGTTCTTGAAAGGTATGGTTTTTAATTCCAAAGTTGATCGGTTACAATACGTACCTTTTATTTTGTAAAAAAAAAAATTATATTTAAACCAAATGTTATAACTTAAGATTTTTCAATTTGAACAAGACCGGAAAATAACATTGGACTTGATATTAAAAAAAAAGATGGAGAACATGAATAATAAGTGCCCCATGTATATCAAATTTCTGGATCCGTCACTGAATAAAAATATATACACTTTCCTATTAAGTTGATTCATGTTAAATAATTTTTCCTTTTAAGTTAATTTCATTGAAAATGTGTTGATTACCTTCGAATCATTACCTTTTTTTATCTCTCATTCACTACCTCTCACTCTTTTTTTATTTTGGAAGAGTAAGAAATTCAAGTGGTTCTTACAGGCCGGTCCTATGATCATCCACTGGATGTTTAAGGACCAGGGGAGTGTGTTGCGTAGTGTGTTGCCGGCATCGGTCTAACAATCGGAGACGTCCACTATGTAGAGCTCGTCGAGTACTACAAGTGTACCAAAAATCAACCCGATCAAATATCGTTAAGTACTTCATCGGAATACATATAACTTGAAAAAAATGAATTCCAATGGATACGAAACACTGGATCAAAACCACTGAATCCATTCGTTTTTGAATTATATATGTTCCGATGAGGCACTTAACGATATTTGATCAGGTTGATTTTTGGTATACTTGTAGTACTCGACGAGCTCTACGCAATGGGCATCTTCGATCGTTGGACCGATGCCAGCAAGGCTGCACCCGTGATTGCACAGCACGCTGCGAAGCACACTACCCCGGTTCGATGGCGTCATACCCCTTCCGTTAAAGACCTTTTTCCATTATACCCACACACTTTCAATTTAGGATAAGGAAAAATTATACAATGCAGATGAAACATTAGAATCTAATGTCTCAACTCATTCATCATTGGTTAATGGAGGAAGCTATGATACACAGGGTATATAGTATGTCTAAATTATGACAATTTGTGATTTTCATTATGCCAATTTTTGATTTTTTAATGCATATTTATGATTCTACTTACAATATGTACTTTAAAATTTACCTGTTGAATAGGCCATTAGCAGGTAACTCATAATTAAAAAATATTATTGTTACGTAACCATAATTATTTGTACCGGAATCCATAATATTTGTACCCTAACTAAATATATGCGTACAATAACAAAAATTAAATAATGCTACCCAAAAATGTAATAACAATACCATAAATTGGTATTATCTTACCACAATGAATCATACCAAAAAAAAATTGACTCATGATGTTCCATAACAAAATCAAAATATGTCGTACCAGAATCAACAATTGTTATACTCAAGCCAAAAATATTTGTAAAATGCCACAAATTTTATAAAATAACCACAATTGTTATGACAATACCTAAAATTGTCATTTTCTTAACATAATGTCTAATATAAAAAAAACATATTTAAATATCACAAATTATATAACAAATCACAATTGTTATGATAATATCATAAATTTACGTTTTCTTACGACAATGTGTCGTACCAAAGGAAATTAATTAAAATATTCTATAATAACACATGTCTAAAATACCACAAATTTAGTAATATAACCAAATTTATTATGACAACACTATAAATTGACGTTTTCATATCCACAACGTGTCGTATAAAAAAAATTCAATTGGAATGTTCAGTAACGATAGTTATAATCAGCAAAATACCATACCACAAATTCAGTAATATAATCAAATTTGTTATGAAAACACCATAAATTGACGTTTTCATAACTACAACGTGTCGTATAAAAAATTCAATCGGAATGTTCAGTTAACGATAGTTATAATCAGCAAAATACCATATCACAAATTCAGTAATATTACCAAATTTATTATAACAACACCATAAATTGACGTTTTCATACCTACAACGTGTCGTATAAAAAAAATTCAATCGAAATGTTCAGTTAACGATAGTTATAATAAAAAAAATACCATACCACAAATTTAGTAATATAACCAAATTTGTTATGACAATTCAATCGGAATGTTCAGTAAACGATACTCCCTCCGTCCCTTTATAAGTGTCCTGCTTCGTAACTCAAACTTATTAAAAAGACGTCCTTATTATACCTTTCACATCAATTTTTCCACCATTTTCCCTACTTACATATCATCATTACACTTTTACATACTAACTTTTCAAAATGGAATCTACTTTTAGGGACAAAATAGACAATATACCAACTTTTACCCACTAACTTTACAAAATGGACGCTTATTAAGGGACAGCACAAAATGAAATATTAGACTCTAAATAAGGGACGGAGGGAGTAGTTAAAATCAACAAAATACCATACCACTAATTATTTTCAATTCCCGCCACATTATTTTTTCAAATTTTAAAATTCCCATCATATTATCTTAATTTTTTATTCCCTCCACACTATTTTTTCAAATTCTTATTTGTCCCTACACAATACCTCTAAAATTTAAACTAAAAATGAAGTTCTCGTTGAAAATTTTCATTCAAGAAATTAACCAAAAGATAAGTAATATATCCAAATTTTCGAATACAACTACAATTTCCTCTCAAAAATATTAGTCTAAATTAAATTCTTTCTCTGTAAAATTTAATTCAAAAAATCAAATTCCTTCAATTTTTCATGGAAAAATGAGAGGTCACTAAAATAAATAATTACCTAATTGTCTCAAGATACGGATATTCAGGGCGGTACACTTAACAACTGACACTATATATTTGACAGGTGGATCGGTGCTAAACCTTCACCTTATGCATACAAATCCAAATTTAATGGTGGTCCTTGGAACTAGGTCATGGAAGTACAATCTAAATAATTTTGTAAATTTATTGTCATTGTACTTTCTTTTAGAAAATTATAGTCGACATACTGATTTACACCAATGATATAGGCTATAATATGATCTATACAAGTGCAGGCCAAGCACTAGGACAGATGCATTTGAGGCCACTGCCTTCTCAATTTTTCAGCTTGGAAATAGGACCCTTACGTACAAGAAAATATTATAAAATTAATAGCCTTTAGAAGTTCAAATTCTCAATTATGCACCACAGTGAAAAGATGTTGGAATTTGGACATTTATCAAAAAGATCAGGGGTTCAAGTCTTGCACCCTTCATTCCTATTTTTTTTAATTTTAAGAATGCTGTTTTTTGATTAAATTACATAGAGTCCTTGTAATTTCATACTTTGACAAATCTAGTTGTTCAATTTCAATACAACATTAAAATCTAATAATGCATCATCTGAGCCCCACGTAAGGCGTGGTTTTTTTTTTTTTAAATCTAAATCGTCTATCCTTTATATAATATCAATTAGGTCATTCATAACAAAAATGAAGTTGATGGCTTATAGCTAGATACTTAATTGGATGGAAAATATCATTCTATCATTCAATCTGTGTGCCGATGATGGAGTTTCCTGAACCTAATCGATGCAAAAATTTACGTAGGTGAGTTAATCAACAAATATAAAAAATGCAACGGATTTAATTGTCATTATTGTGTCAAGGTAGCATGGCTACTGTATATTCAACTACAACAGAGGACTAGGTTTCATATCAAATATAAATTGAATGTACAATCTAAATGTCGTTAGTAAGTGTATTTTTAGAATGATCAATCAGGGGTGTTAGGATGTCAAGTTATACGATGTTTAATTTGTGATATTTTATACATGTATTTTGTTTGGGTATAATAATTATTGATTGTGTTACGACATATTTTGGTCTTGTATCTAATATCTTTTGATCGATTTCTTTTGATACGACACATTGTGGTAAGTAAGTGCCAATTTTTTGTGTTGTCATAAAAATTGTGGTTATATTATATAATTTATAGTATTTTACATATGAGGGAGAGGGAGAGAAAGTCAATGAGAAGAGAACAACCTGTTACCTGCTATGCTCTTTTTATTTTATTAATTGATTTAATCAATGGGTGGTCCAGATTATTCACTTTGAAATCCAATGGTTTAAAATCATGGTGCGTACGGTACATCCCCTAAGAAGGAATGTGTACCATAGGACTACCCTTGGTTAATATTGCAGGACCCATTACTTTTTGCTAGTGATTTGATAAATCAATTGACATTTGGCATTTGATAAATGGTGGAGCATTATTTGAAAACCACCAAATAATATTTCTGATCATAATTTTTTCTTTCTGTCTCTAAAATTGTCACATGTTTACACGTACATAAATTTGTCCATACACACACACACACATATAGGGACACTTGTAATAAACGATCGTAGGTGGGTAAGCCAAGGCATTGTGTGAATTTACCTTAATGCCCTTTGAGCTTTCCCTTTCCGTTTGGTTCTCCGGATTTCACTCTCCAAATCTGTACTTCGTTTCCTGAATTCATGGAATTTCTATACGCGCTGTTGCTGCTGGCGCCGTTTGGTGAGTAGATTCGAGATATTTAAGTGTTTCAGTTCATTCGTGTCGTGTTTAGGTAAGGCGCTCCTGGTTTTACTCGCTAGATTGGTACTTTTTTTCACGGTTTTCACGGAGGTTTGGTACTTATTAAGCCGTTTACACTGTTCTACTTCATCATCACAGCACTGTTGCTGCGGCTGTGGCCGTCTTCAAAATAGATGGCAGATTTGTTATTCCTTCACCTCATTCCTGGGTTCGTTAGGGCTACGACGAAAGAGAACGTGTCAGAAGAGGTAAGTTATTGGTTTATTTGTGTTTACGATCGATTAGAGCGATCTTGCAGTGTCAGTCACTGGAATTGATTCACCTCCACAATCATTTTACTAATGTCAATAAGGCCTAAGACATATTTTTGATTCCCTTTATTGCAGCGTATCTGAGTAGTTTATAGGTTCAAGTTCCAATTCCATGATGTAGGTACCACAGATTTGAAGCGCTTAGAATTTAGTTGCAATCGTGTACGTGTGCTCCATTCGCCCAAGAATCCTACCTTCGTTATACATGTTGCGTATTGCTCTTTATTTCTGTTCCATTAGAAAGCTGCAATTGACCAGATGTGATGATTCAGTTTTCAATATTAGAGACAGAAAGTCAAAATTTATTCCATAATGTACACTAGGAAAACCGGTTCGGTATTCAGAACCTTGCTTGAGTGGATAATATGTTGATTGGATGTTTTCTTATTTCTTGATAGTTGCTTCATATTTGTCCTATTTTGGTTATCTAAGGGATTTTTATTTGTACCTAAAGGTCTCTTTAATTTGACATGGCTATGAGCTTGCAAGATTGTTTGGCATCTACTTGCCAATACTTTGTAGAAGCTATTTGTGTGCGCCGTTCTAAGATGGAACTGAAACTAGAGCTCCAACTTTACGTTGTTACTAATTTTGTCAATCATTTACTTTCAATCTTCGATGAACTACCCTTTGATAAATACATTTAATCCTGGTGTAGGAATTGTGCAAACCACTTCAAAAAATTTCGAACAAACTTGACCTTGACCGTTTCTGGAAAAGAACAATGAGGATTTGGGAAAAACAGTACATTAATGGATTTGTTGTTGGGCAGGGCTGGAATTCTTAGGTTAATGCACATGATCTGACATGCCATGATACTATGATCTTCAGTCTTGATTGGGAAACAAGACTACGTCCCTTGCTCTTTGCTGAAGCTGGACGTGAACGAACCTACAATTGGTACTCAGGACAACACATCTTCTTTTGAGTGTATGGTTAGGATTAGCCAATACAAGTTTAACTTCTTACAGTACTTGGCTTTTGTACGTATATGTAGATGATGTAGGTCAACTTGGATACTTTTGGAAACTTGATTGGCATTGACCAATCTTGGTTTAGCCATATGATTTGTAACAGTTTGAAACTCAGCTCTAAATTTGTTGAATGAAATAGATCATGTGCAATATAGTTTCTGTGCTTTTTGGAGGGCCATTATTCCTTAATCTAAGTGAAGAGGTACAAAAATCTTGCCTGTTATATATCCTTTGCGCTCTCTGACACCTTTAGACCTAGCTTATTCTAATGAATGAATACAATTATCTCATGGTATAGTAGAGTTCCTCTAACACTTGTGTTTTATTATATCAGACTTCAGAGTGAGGATTTCTTGATTTTATCGTCCTAAAGTGTAGTAGCAAGCTAATGATCAGTATCACACAGTAGCATATGCAATAGCCATTCAATCTATTTAGTTATTCTTTTCACCTAACTATGATGTAATTCTATACATCGTCCGATGATGACCTTGATAACTAATGTGCCTTTTGCCTATTCTAAACTTGGTTAACTCTTGCAATCTGCTGCCATTTGTTGATCAGATAATGATACAAGTCTTTACGCATTTAACATAAGGACTTATTTGACGGATTTCAAAACATTTAATACTATGCTGCTCCTTTTGAGTCTTTAATGCTCGTCAAAGATTTCTTCGTTTGGTGTTGAAGGATAGAAGTATGTTATGATGTATTTTGTTGCATTTGTATATTCTCTATCACTGATTTGTTACTGCAAAACTCGATTTTTTTCCCCAAGGGTAGGCATTATTATAATTCGGGTGCAAAGTTTTCTCTCACTTTTGGACAAGCAGTTGGCAATTCTATTTTCTTTTTTGAGTTTTGTCTCTCAATGGTGATTGCATGCAGATATATTACTTCTCTAAATTCTTTGGAGTTGGTTTGGCAATCCTTTCCTCTTCCACTTTTGGCCACCCCATAAGTCATGACCTGGCAATTAGAATAATATATCTCTCACCAATTCCCTGTCAAAACACGGCAATTCTCCAAACATCTCTATTTGTTCAAGTCCTGCTATGGGGTCATATAATACTAAATCAATTATCACTAGCCAAATTTATCTCATGAGCCCTACAGAGGGAACAAGAGTGAAAGTGCCTAAATAGGAATAGTTTCTACTTTAATTGCGGTTATGGTTTTGCTCACACTAGATACAATATTTGGACTCTCAAGTTGTAACCCTCCTTGGGTGGTGCATCACATACAAGGATATTACGGCATTCCAAATCTTGAGATACAAGTAGAAATGTCTTACCTCTTAGTGTGGCTGTTTTCTACGACTTGGATCAAACACCAGACTATGGTTTGTCTCAAGACTAGGTCTGACTGCTTCCATGGAGTTTTTTTTTTTTTTAAAGTTAATGATGTGCCGTTCCGATTTGGAAGAGATACGCAGACAGAAGTAATCAACACTTATATGCTTGCAGATGTGTTTCATTTGAATTAGTGTCCAGGAGTTAATAAGTCTTTCACTTATAGTAGGAAATTGCTTCTGATCTTTATTTGATTGATAAAAGTTCGCCTTGCCTTGAACTCAGATAAGACGATCAAGCATTTGGAAGCTACTGTAACAGCTAATAGGTTGGATATGGAGAGCTTGAACGAGTTGCATTGTGTGTCTTTATCTTTAATGAAGCTGGACGTGAACGCACATATAATTGGTACCAAAGACAACAGGTCTCTTTTAGCTGCACTACATAACTGAAATATGTTCACACTTTTGTCGTGCTACTTTTTTAGGATTACCCAATATCAGTTCAACTTCTTCCATCACTTCAATGGCTTTTTGTATCTATTATCTAGATGTATTTCAGCTTGGATGTTGCAGATATATACATACCATCTTTTATTATGTTGCCTGCCATACATCATCAATGAAGTAATACCTATCTAATCTAAACTTCCAGTATTATGGTTACCGATGTTATGGCGCTTCAGTTCAGTGTTTCGGTGTCTTTTTCTGTGCTTAATTAAATGGTTACTTGCAGTTTGTGGAATATCCCTAATTGATGGAAGCTTTTTTTTTTGGGGGGGATAAAATAATACTCTTGTACACCTTGACCTGAATGTCTAATGACCTTCCAGCTTTTCATACATTTAAAGATATTTCTAATTTCACTCAAGTTGCCTGTACAAAAAGTAAAGGCAAAAACCAGTCCAAAACAGGTGGACTCTGCCATCAGTACCATCGATAGGTATGCTCACAATCATTGACACCGAACACCATGGTGTGCAAATGGAGATAGAGCAGGCAGGGTTTAGTAGTATAAGAGCATCAATCTTAGCATGTAAGGTGTGCCAAAACAATGAATACCTTGTATTTCAAGATCTATGACTGATTTTCTGCTTCAATAATTGCTATTTCTCTTAACATTTAGTGCAGAGTTGTAAAACACATAGGGTGTGCCAAAACAATGGATCCCTTGAATTTGAGCATCTGAAAGTCTTATGCATAATCTTACATAAGGTGTGCCAAAACAATGAATCTCTTGTATTTCAAGATCTATAATTGATTTTCTGCTTCAATAACATCTTGCTATTTCTCTTTACATTCAATGCAGCTATGTAAGAATACCTGAGTTATAAAACAAGGTGTGCTAAAACAATGAATCCCTTGGATTGAAACATCTGAAAGTCTTATTATATATACAACCAATAAAATTCGGTGCAGCTATATCAAGGTACAAAAGTGTCTCTATCTAAGGTGTCAAAAAAAATGAATGCCTTGTATTTCAAGGACTCAAACACATTTATGCTTCAATAACCTCTTGCTATTTCTCTACTATCATCATTATGAAAACCGAAAATACTTCTCGATACCAATTCATCCAATGAGCACGCGAAAACGTGCGAAGCACGGGCATTACACTAGTATATATAAACAATTATAACTTTTGTTGTGCATATCTAATTTTGAAAAAGAAATATTTTCAAAACTTATTCAATGGGATTTTTCAAACAAGATCCATTTTGAATATGAAATTGTGTACACATAAAAAGGTTATTTTATACCCTTTAATTAAGAATCACACCCCTTCTAAATAATTCACACCCTCCAAAATGCAGAATTCACACTGATAAGCACCCGATAATGCAATATATGGTGCGCTAGTATCTAGTTTTAGTTAATTTCATCGCCTAATTAGTTGTTTCTTAATTACTTTTACTCGTAAGGTATGCTTTTAGTGCTTCTAGGTTAAATCGTGTGAATAATGCATGTTGTGACGTCATGGATGGCCCGAGTGCGTCCAAGTACCCGAGGAACCAAGGAAGATCCTGTCAGCCCCTGGAAATCTGTCTAAGTATGGAAAAATCAATTTTCGAAAAAGTATCGATTTTTGAGATAAAAAATGGCGGTAAATGATCATTGAATTTTTCTAAGAGCAACTTTAAAATTGCAAGGTTTTATTCAAAGAACAAGGTCATATTTTGAGCCATTTCTTCTGTACAAAATAGTGTTGTTTTCTGTTTTACACTAAAAGCAAGAGGTCAACATTTTGATTGAATTGAAATCTCAAAATTCTAGTAATGCCATTGTTTCCAAATGGGGGGTACTACCTTATTTTCATTAAATAAATTAAAGTAACGAAAAAGTAAAAGAAAGGTTTAAAATGCCATCTTTACTTAAGTTTAGAGAATGAAAATAATATGCTGTGAAAGCTGTTGGGTGCTGTGGAAGCTGCTGGGAGCTATGAAGCTGAAGTGTTGGGGATAATGGGTTCGGCATCGATGGGAAGGGAATTGTTACATCGATGCCGAAGCACTTAGAGGTCCAGTCCTAAGCTTCTCGGCATCGATGGGAGGTATCATGTTACATCGATGCCGAGCCCCTTTTAGCAACCGCTTAAGGCCTTCTCCATCAATGCCGAGAGCCTTAGAGGGGATTTTCAGAGCATCTTTTGGGATATTCCGTTCGCAAACCTTGGAGTATAAAAGCTTGTGATGTCACATTTGGCACAAAAACAAGTCGAATAGATTGGATTGTACAACGTTAGATTTAGGATTAGATTTCATTGCCTTTTTAACTTGTTCTTGAGTGTTCTTCATTTTCAGCTTTTTAATATTTTAATATTTGCTTTTATTAGTTAGTTTTTGATATTATCGCCTTCATTAAAGTTTTAGACAATCTTCCGATCTATCATAATCTCTAGTTTATTTCAAATCTTGTTATTTCAATATGTTAGCTAAATTTTTACTTACTCTTATCTCTCTAGATATGTGTGAGTAGTTTTTCAAGATTAGGTCATGGGGTGACAAGCACCTCATGGCTCGAGCAAAAATTGCATTTTTCACCAAATAAAGTTTTAAACGTTGGTTCGAAAATCGATGTGGGGTTCGGGTTTGTTTGTCAAATTGCAAAGGTGTTAACGTCTTTGATCATGTGTAGGTAAGAGCATCGCCTACTTATCACACATGATACTTGGAGCTCTGTCGCTCGAGGTGTTTGCCAAATTAGTTCTAAAGCTAGCTTAGTAATCGAATCATTTTATTTTCCGGGTTAAGAACTTTGGTTGAGTATCTTAAACCGCGTACTTGGGTAAAAAATGTGATTTAACTCGAGTTGTGGGTGTTAGTAATTTCTAAACCTAACCTGCTTTTTATCCTAGTTAATTCGCTTTTAATTTAGCCTTTCTATTTTCCACCGCTTAAAGTAAAACAAAGTTGGCTGTCTAAAGACCGAAAACCTTGCTTACATCTACAAATCTAACCAAGCCGTACTAATTAATCCCTTGGGTACGATCCTGGTCTTCCGGATTATTATGCTTCAAATGACGTATTAAGCCCTACGCTTGGGGTATTATTCCATTATATCGGAGCAAACAAAGCACACACCCACTATGATAGGTAATTCATGCCCTTTGTTGTACACAATTCACACCCCGTATTATACATAATTTATTTTCCAAAATGAAAGAATTTACACCCATCAAATATAGAATTAGAAAATTAGTCTTAGGTCCATTATGTGAACTTCATAAGCTTACAAGTTCACATATTAATTTTGTAAGATCTCAAGTCCATTTTAGGGTACCCTGGAGTAAGGTAGGGTACTATAGGGTTTAGGCACTTTCATAAGATTTTAGGGCACACTTTTTTATTATAGGATAAGGTACTCTTGGATAGGGTAGATTACCCTAGCGTAGCATAGGGTACCCTAGGGTTTAAGCACTTTTATAGAGTTTTAGGGTGCACCTTCCTATTATATGTTTTTAGTGGTTTGGGCACTTTCATAGGGTTTAGGGTTTTAAACACTTTCATAGGGTACCCTAGGGTTTAGGTTGTGTGAACTTGTGGCTTTACAAAATTATTAGGCGGACTTGTGGGCTTATGAAATATCTATAATGGACCTATCACTAAATCTCTCATGCAGAACTTATACACCGTCTACACAATTCACTCCCCAAAATAAATAATTCACACGCCAAAATGCAGAATTTACCCCCACCCCCCTCCCCTCCACCCAAATTAATAGGCAATTCACATATTTGTTACACACAATTCACACCCATATAATAGACATTTCACACCCTTTAAACTCATGTTTTACTCAATTAACACCCTTATATAACAATTCACACATTCTGTTATGCACAATTCACCCTTAAACAATAATTTTACACCCATAGTCGGCACAGTCGGCCTCCATCGTAGTCCAATAATATCCTTGACGCAGGATCTTCTTTGCCATTGTTGCCCCACTCATGTGCGGCCCACAAATTCCCTCGTGTATTTACTTCATCACTTTCTGGTTTTCTTCTGTTGTGACACAAAGTTGATTGGGGCCCAAATGTGCTTTTCAATACAGTACTCCACCACAAACTACAAATCGGGTGGCGAACTTTCATAGAGCCATC
The DNA here is from genome assembly GCA_019656275.1 of Rhododendron kiyosumense. Lineage (NCBI taxonomy): Eukaryota > Viridiplantae > Streptophyta > Magnoliopsida > Ericales > Ericaceae > Rhododendron > Rhododendron kiyosumense. Next base: position 14,374 of record BPLS01007082.1, read on the forward strand.
TTATCCTTTGAGGTGGCTTCGGAGGGATACTCTCCCTCTTCTAAGAACTTCTTCACGTCCTCATACCATGGCTTTCCATCGTCCTCTCCTTCCTCAATGATAGTGCACTCACATGCTGGCTTGACCTTTTGCTCGATCGATCATTAGCGGCCGCATTGTGAACCCTAGAGGTATTTTGACCATAGAGGCCAATGTTGCCAGTGCATCTGCGAATCTATTACTCACTCGTGGAGTGTATGTGAAGGTAACAGAGTTGAATTGTGGAATTTGAGCTTCCAGCACAGAGTGATACGGTTTTAGCGTGTCTTCTTTAACCTTCCAGTCTCTTCTTGCTTGGGACACCATTAGGTTCGAATCTCCAATGACTTCTACCCTTTTTACCCCTAGTTCTAGGGCTGCCTCCATTCCAGCTATGCAAGCTTCATACTCAGCTTGGTTGTAGGTGACTTCAAACCTTAGTTTATATGATAGAGGGATATGAGAATTGTTTGGGGAAACTAGAAATACCCATATACCATATCCATATTGGTTCGATGCTCCATCGAAGTAAAGCTGCCAAATGTTGTCTAGGAGCAATAAGATGTCTTTGTCTGGGAACATGAAGTCTTCTGCCTCAACCTCTATTACAGGATGATTTGCCAAGAATTCTGCCACAGCTCTTCCTTTCACTGATTTCCTTGTCATGTACTTGAGGTCAAATTCTGCTAACAGCAACAACCATCTAACCAGCTTTCCAATAAGTGATGGCTTCTCGAAAAGATATTTAATTGGGTCTAAACAAGAAACCAGGACTACCGGATGTGCTAACAAGTAATGCCTTAATTTCTTTGTGGCCCATACTAGCCCCCCTGCAGGTTTTCTCCAAGAGAGTGTACCTTGTTTCATAGTCCATTTTTTTGCTAAGGTAGTATATGGCGCACTCCACTTTGGCATTGTTTTCTTGCGCTAGCATACGTCCCATGGATGTGTCTGCTACTGAGATATACATAATCAATGATTTTTCGGAAATAGGTGGTGATAACACAGGCGGATTCTGAAGATACTCTTTGATTGCTTCAAATGCTTGTTGGCAGTCTTGGTTCCACTCAAAATCTGTATTTTTCTTCAAAAGCTTGAAGAGAGATTCGCAGGTGGTTATGAGTTTGGAGATGAACCTGCTGATGATTGCTTCTGTAACACCCCGTCCCACATCGGAAGTCTACATGGATGATCTTAGGCATATAACAAACCTTGTGGGCTACTACTACTACCTTGAACTTGAGCTTTTGGGCCATGTGGTGTGGCTGGTGGATCAAAATCAGGGTACTGGGCCAGTGGTCTGCTTGGGGTGTTACAGGTGGTATCAGAGCCATCCATGTACACGACCATGTGGGCCTTGGAGTTTGGTTTGATTTGGTTGTTGGTTTGATTTGTATTGGTAATTGGCAATTATAGTGCTTAACCCCTCACGAGGGTGCAAGGCTATAATGTTGGGGAGATTGTAACACCCCGTCCTACATCGGAAGTCTATATGGATGATATTAGGCATATAACAAACCTTGTGAGGTACTACTAGTACCTTAGGCTTGAGCCTTTGGGCCATGTGGTGTGGCTGGTGGATCAAAATCAGGGTACTGGGCCAGTGGTCTGCTTGGGGCGTTATAGGTGGTATCAGAGCTTAGGTTTCGATTTTTATACTTGCATTCGTCATCACATCATGTCTTAGAAGAGGTCCAGGTCCCCGGAGTCCTATAGGCTTGTGAGTCCATCTTCTGTTTGTCTAATCTCGCATTTAGCTTATTGTTGGTTATATTATATTTTTAAGGTTAGGGAATGGATCGTCCACGTCATAATACTAGGTCGACAAGTGGGGGTTTAGAGGTTCATGGTCGTGGTTGGGCCGCTGCTTTATCTCGTGGCCGCGGACATGCCACTCCTACAGTTCTCGGCCGCGAACGGGCCTCTCTTGCAACGCGTGGCCGTGGTCGCGCCAACCCAATGGGCCGTGGCCGAGGTAGTGCTGAGGCTGAAGTTTTTGATGATACAGATGAAACAGAAAATAATGCTAATCTAGCCAACCCCGTTGCGGATCCAACTAATCCAATTATAGAAATTATTGCAAATTCTGGTGCACCCACAGGTTCTATTGATCCGGTAGCTGCTGTTCAGGCCTTTCAGACTTTTATGGGATTATTTGCTAGGCATCAGGCCCAAGTGGCACCAGCAACTGCATCGAGGTCTCTGACATTGGACAAAGGCAATACTTTTGATAGATTTCTGAAGACTAATCCACCATCTTTTATGGGGACTGATAAGCCATTGGATGCTGAGGCCTGGTTGTTGCAAATGGAAAAGATCTTTGATGTGTTGGGTTGTTCTGAGGCTCAAAAGGTGTCTATTGCTGCATATAAGCTATAGGGGGGAGCGAAGCATTGGTGGCTGTCAGCAAAGCAACATTACAAGGACAAACATGATGAATTGGTTTGGAGCAATTTTAAGGACTTTGAGGAGAAGTACATACCACCTGCAATCAAAGACCAAATGCGGACTGAGTTTTTGGCTTTAACGCAGGGAAATATGTCAGTGGCGGAGTATCAACAGAAGTTCGATGAATTGTCAAGGTATACAGGAGTTTTGGTGGAAAAAGAAACAGAGAAGGTGTGGCATTTTCAAAGGGGACTTCGATCCGATATTCATGAGAGAGTTTCTTTACTTGACATTAAGACACTACCTAAACTTGTGACTAAAGCCTTGACAGCAGAGAATGATTTGAAAGAGGAGAAGATGAGTGAAGAGCGCCGGTTTAAGAGATCTAGAGAATGGTGGCAATTAGGACAAAGCAATAAAGGAAGTAACTCTAACAAGAGGACTTGTACGCCAACGCAGTGAAATGGTGATAGGAGTGAGCAGATTGAGTGGTTATGCAATCGTTGTGAGAAATCTCATTATGGTTATAGTTGTGATGACTCACCTAAGTTATGTTACCATTGTGGACAACCTGGACATATAGCTGCTCGTTGTAAGGGAAAAGAAGATGGAGGAAATGATATTGATGCGTCTAAGGGGCAAGGTGCAATTCGTTTTATCGTATCGACTAGAAATATCATGGTTTAATTCATTAGTTGGCCGGGTTAATTTTAGTTTAGCTACTTTTCTGAATTTCGAGGATGAAATTCTTTTTAAGGGGGGAATGATGTGACGTCCCACTTTTTCAGTTAAAAAAACATATTTTTGACACAAATAATTCAATTATTTCATTTTTCTATTTCAAACTCTTTCTAATAAAAGCTAAACTCGAATAACTTATAATTTTTATGTATATGTAGAGCTGTGCGAAAATTATAGTATTGGGCCTATAACGACCCGGATTTTCAACCCAATTTTTTTTAATACAAATTTATATTGTTAAATTTCTAATTCAATAATTAATTAGATTGAATAATTAAAATATATTATTATGTGTACATTTGATATTATTTACTCCGTTGTATAAGATATATATTTATACTTTAGATATACAAGGAATCAAGGATTCATATTCATCTCTTATCTTTTCTATCTAAACCCTAACTAGAACTCTATTCAAACTAACTAACCACTTCTCTCTCAAACTCTATCACCTCCATCTTTATCCTTCAAATTACACTCCATATTTAAGAAATTTTGTTCCCTTATTTCTCGCTGTCATCCTATACATACACATGTCCACATACATTCTCACCTTATACATAAACGAGTGTACATACAATCTCACCCTATACATAAACGCGTCCACATACATTAGAATTAAAGAAAACCCCACCAAATGTGGCACTTGTCCCCTATCCCTCCTACCATTATCAGTATCCTTCTCCTTTACTCTCCTTTTCCCATTCCACTACTTCCACACATATCCTCTCACATTCTCACTACCTTATCTTCTCTCATTATACATACCCACATAAATCCGAAAATTGAACACCTTATTTCCCTTCTAATTCTATTGTTGAGTCTAGAATAGAAAGAGAGAGAGGGAGAGAGAGAGAGACGGATTTCTAGATAAAATTCCTCCGTACATCATATTCAGGTTCCCAATCAACCACTATATCACCAAGCATCCACAAACCACCTTCTAATCATTTCGAGTCAGCCCCAAGTCCTCCGCCGCCGCCGCCGTCTTTTTCATTTTACTGAAATCGTCCGTAAACTGGCACTCGCTTTTTCGGCCGGATTTAAGGTAGATAAATCTCTATTCTATTCTCTCCTAAGTATATTTATTCCATGTATATTGATTTTAATGAGTTCTTATGAAGGAAATCATACCCATGCATCGAAACCATGAAATCTGAAAATCCTCTGTTTTTCCGACGAGTTACTGTTCATAGACGTTCGAACTTTTTAAAATTTATACTAATATTACACTATGCCCCTTCATGTTGCACCCATGTACGAATCTAACCTTGCTCATCATCATCATCATTATTATTATTATTATTATTATTATTATTTTCTTTATTTCGTTTTATGCTACTAGTGGGTTAACTCGTATTGTATAGAACTGTGAGTCAAACATATTGCACAATTAATTACTCTGTGTTAAGACTAACGTTTACAGTAGTTTGGAATGTTAATAGCTATACTTGTTGTAGGTAAAGTAATGGATATACTTTAATAATTATGTAAAGTGATAAAATAAGAGTTAAGTTTTATGTATAATAAAAGAAAAGAAAGAAGTATAAACTTATAAAAAGAAATAATAGAAACGAAAGATTTACACTAACATAACATCAGGAGGATCGTTGTATTTTTATACGATAATCAGTTTTATATATATATATATATATATATATATATATATTTTAAAAGAGTATCAATTGAATATTAGAGTTTTACAAATGTAAATTAATTAATTGCACCTTTAGATTTTGATATCGTAAGTTGCCGTAGTGGATCAACTTTATGATTCAATAATTGTACTTTAGTTCTTAAGAAGTTATCCCAGTACGTTATTAAAGCTAAGCCTATGAAATTGTTAATGACACATTTGAAATTAATAAAAACTATAATTAATTTACTTGTTCAACGAACCTTAAGGGCATCGGCTCAATCATAAAATATTACTCCCTCCGTCCCAAATTGATTGTCCGGTCCGCAAAACGGAGTGTTAAAAATAATACAATTTTTGCAAGAAAAAATCAAAAAATTTTCAACAACTTACTAGATATCAATGAGAATTTTTAATTTGTGAAAAAAGTTTGAATTTTTTCTTGAAAAAATTGCATTATTTTTAATACTCCGTTTTGCGGACGGGACAATCAATTTGGGACGGAGGGAGTATGTGTTTACTTATTCGCACAATATTATTTGATATGTACTTTTATCTCATTGAAATGTATCATGCTATGAATTGAGCAGTTATTGATTGTATCATGTTCGACGTGCTAGAATGGACTTAGGATCACTGGGGGTTACGAGTAGTGACTCACGTAGACGATGTTAAGTAAATGGAAATTGGTAAAGCGTTGAAAGTGTGAGAGTGTGGATTGTGATTTGAGCTATGGTGATGGCAAGGGTAACCTATGGGGCCCTGTGTTGAAATGGGTTACCTGCGGGGCCCAGAGATGAGATATGTTGTGACGCTAACGTATGATACGTCATGGGAAGTTTCTCTTCGAGGAAGAGAATGGGTCCCATGAGACGATTATAGTTAGTGAGACGTTAATGTATGATACGTCATGGGAAGTTTCTCTTGGGAAAGAGAATGGGTCCAATGAGACGGTTATAGTTAGCGTGGGGTAGTGGATGTCCGACCCTAATGTACGATACGTCATGGGATGATTCGATCCTCCTGTTATGGTCTTAAGTGAGAACATATTCGATATATAACTTAGGTGCGCTCACCTAGGACCCTGGTGCAGGATAAGCACGAGGAAGGGTAGACCCATGAGATGGTTGTAGTTAGTGGATGTGGGAGGAAAGGATCTCGAGGAGATGATCCTTAGATTTCATGTAAGATGATGGATAGTAAAGAAAAAGATGATGTGTTATAATTCTGTACCTCTCGTTGATTATCAATTGTGATATTAGTGTTATTACTAAATGCTAATTGTACAGTAAGGGGTTAGTAGGATTTTGGATTATTCTACTGGGTGAATTATCACTCACGGATACGTTTGTATCCTGGTAAATCGTTTGCTTCGGCGATCAATTTGCCAGAGGGTGTAGGGTTCAATGGTGGAGCTGTTTGACACAGGAGGAATATCAAAGGCGAAGACCGAGGATGCTTGAGATCCATATCAACACTAGAATCGCTCTGAAGATGTTTAAATAAAATGTTAGATTCTTTTTGTATATTTTTTTTATGTAGATTTTGTTTATCGACAAATAGGGGCCTAGTAGTTTATAAAATTCAGTGTATTTTAGTTTAATGCTTCCGAAATTCCTTGGAAAATCGGGGCGTTACAGGGCCGCTTATTGTTATTGGGTCGGACTTAATCTCTAAAATTCTGGTTGGGCCAATTAGTGAGGGTATTTATATATTGTTAATGAGAGAGAGATTTATTTTTCTATAAAGTATAAACATTGAGAGCAAGGGTTTTATACATCAGAATCAGAGAGAAGCGACTGAAGCGTTGTGCATTGCGGCGAATTCGAATAGCATTTCAATACCTTGGGTCTTTCTACTCTTTATTCCTAAACATTATTATTTTTAATGTTATTGATCCTCGATCGATGTACGGCCTCCTATAGTAATAATTTATGTGGGTTTTTGTTCGGCTGTTTGCCGAGAGGAACGGGTGGCAGTGGTGTGTGTATATATGATTTGTTCGTGGGTTTAGTTGGTGGTGACGATTCTAATGACTTAATTCTAGGTTTAGACTTTAACAATTCTAGTACTTAGTTAATGCTAGTATAGGATTGGAGTATTATATTTAGCAGTTCGGGATCATGTAATTAATTATGATTTTGTATACGTCTATCCAGATTAGGCGCTGTTACAGTTGCAAAGCAATCGTGATATCATTTTTGGATCCGAGGTGAGTGGTTAAATATGTGATCCCTTCTTTTGGAATCCTCTTGAGCCAATCTATCATTGACAATTCGATATTTGTTGCGATCCGATAATTGATATTCTGATTCGTGCTCTCATATTTATTGACAATTAACGTTCCCTTTGGCATACAAGGTTATTTGATTATATGTGATTGATTGATTGCTCTCATTTTTATTGTCGTCGATTCATTGACTCCATGATATTATTGTGACTCTGCAATGACACGGGAAATAATCCTAGCCGGTCAGGTGACTCCGGTTCGCCGTTGTTCTTATGTGTTTGGGACCATGGATTATGTTTATATTTATTAAAGTCCAAGGGAAAGACCCGTGAAATATCGTGGTGACTTTGGTCGCTAGGGAAAAGACTTGTGAAATACCCTGTGACTCTAGTGCTCAACGGATAGGGAAAAGACTTGTGAAATACCCTGTGACCCTATTCCGGATTGGTTTAGGGAAAAGGTCCTGGACGCCATCCTGTGGTGACTCTAAATACGGTCTTGGATCCAACGAGCTAAGCCTTGAGAAAATATTTGGCAGTTGATATTTGGTACTTGGTAATTGGAAGATATGGTTCCCACTCCGGTTGAGACTTCTGTTATCGTTGATCATCGTTCATCATTCGGATATTCTTGGACTCATTGTTTGGTATAATTATTGTGGTGATTTGATTATTGTTGTTGCTATTCGTTAATCCATTATTCATCTTATGGATATTATTTGTTGAACCGTTGATCCCTTTGTTCAGTATTTGGTTTGTTGATAATATTCATTGAACTATCTATCTCCCTTACTAATTTGAAACCACTTCTTTGAAAACCTCATTATCGTCGTTCAAAAGTATGCCACTTTTTATTATCACCCTTAGCATGCTTAACTACTCATTGAGCTCGTCAGCTGACGGATTTATTCCACATTATTTTTCAGGTTAGTTCATGGAGCATTGTAGTGGACTCTGCGGCGTTGTCAGGACCTTGTGTTTAGACCTTTAGGGTGTTGCATTTTTATTTCTTTTATCGTGTCAAATCGCTTCCGCACTTTTATTTACAGCTTCTGCACTTTTATTAAATGGCAGTTCATTATGGAGTTTGGAGATTTAAAAAAATATGAGTTATTGTGTCATTTGCTTGAGGAAAATATTTGTTTGGAGTAGCGCATTTGAATGTAATAAAATATCCAGTTTTTCTTTATTTGTTTCAAGTTGCTAAAATATTTTTAATTAGGCTTCGTGTCCCATGATTGCTTCATAGTACACGGCCGATCATGCTCCTGGAGTTGGGGTGTGACAGCTTCAAATGCTTGATTGCTTCAAATGCTTGTTGGCAGTCTTGGTTCCACTCAAAATCTGTATCTTTCTTCGAAAGCTCGAAGTGAGATTCTTCAAATGCTTGTTGGCAGTCTTGCTTCAAATTTTTTCCTTTGGTTAGATTGTTTTTAGCTTACCTTTTCCTTCTTGGTTTCAAAAACCCCTAAGGTCTTAACCTGCAAAAGAGAATTTTACAACATACGTATGTATAGTGGGTATGAGGAAGAACTTTTACAAACAAATGCAAATAAGTTCCTGGCCTGTAGGTTTCTGTCTTATTTGATAAGTTCTATGATTTTCTAACACATGTAAGGTTTGGGTAATCTCAAGGGTGCTCTGTTGTCAAAGGGCACCAGTCCTTTTGCCAGCCTATATAGGCGGCGATCGAGTGATTTCTTTTTTGATATACCACTAGGTACAAGTGACTATGGAGTTTGCTGGAACCCCTGAGATAGCCCGTGACATGCCGGGGTATTAGGTGAACTCAACGAGGTTGCCCACTTGATGCATGTGATAAATGAATTAAATAAAGCATGTATCATTCCTATGTCAAATTTTCTAGTTATGGCTTTCAATTCCCCAGCAGAGTCGCCAAAAACTGTAGACACGTCCCAAGCGGGGCATTGCCATACAGATTGATCATTGTTTGTTTGTTTCGTTGTTTGCTTCATAAACCAAGATCATGGATATTCCTATAGCTAGGAACATCGCCACACGATAGCGTTATCATCAAAACAGAGTCGCCACCCAGTTTATAAAAACTAGGAAAAACAAGTAGAGATTCTGAGTATGGGAACCAAAAGTACAATAAAGGGAAGGTGTTAGGCACCCCTCTTTGCCCAGTCGTGAGACTGACCCATAATTGTTTGACATAAGATTAATACATGCTCTATGTAATTCTAACACATAAACTGATTAATTAGCCTTTAAACAGTTAATGGTGAGCCAAGACTGTAATTGAAACATGCATAAGAATAAGCAGAATTAAACAAGATGTCCCAGGGAGATGGATCTCGCGACCGGTGAATGAATGTCACGATTGAGAGATCCTCCTGGTGCAATGTACCGGTTGATGGATCGGAGATCCAGCCGATGTTCTTCCTCACACCAGACTAAATAATTAACAGAGAATCAAATCGCTACGATTAGCATGCATAAATTGAAAAATAAAACAGACCAAAAGCCCTTGGGCCTCACCACCTTGACCCTCAGTGGCTTGATTGCTTCGGATTGAAAGAGATTGACTGATTTGCTTCTTGTAAACCCTAGGGTTAGGGTTTGAACTTTGGGGTTTAGATCATTGGATCGTGGCTGCCTTCAGGAGGTTAGGGCTTTTGTAGAAGGGATATGAGAGAGTATATTTGCAAGGTTTCGTGGCTAGAGAAAGTGTATGAACTCTATCAATTTCAGAACCCTAAGGATCCTTTATATAGGCAATTGGCGACTCACTCCGGCCAATCAAATGACGTGAATCAACAAGGAATTCTAGGGTAAAAAGATCTCTACAAGTGATCTGCTACGTAGCCTGAACACATCAGAGAAAGGCTGCTAAGGTTTTGAGGATCGGATCAAATGTATGACAAAACATTCCAGAATCTGGAAAACAAACGATCTAGCAGCCGGTTACAGGATCTGGTGGCCGAAGGATTGATTAGGCGGCCGAAGAATCGATCTAGCTGCTGAGGAATCAATCTCTCAAGGAGATTTTCAAGCAACATGTTTCACGGGTAAAGAATGATGTTGAGGCCGTGAGATCAATGTTACAGCTGAAAGATGGATTTTCCTAGGATACTGTATTTCTATCTGAAAGGCTGTTTGGCTCTGGATTAGATCCTCTAAATGGCTAAAAGTACTCACCATAAGTCCACGGCTTCACGAGAAGTCAATTAGCAATCACTGTATCCATTCATCATTGGGATGGTCCCCAAAGTGAGACTTGAAATAATTGTTAGGCCAAGTTAGGGTGTTTACAGTTTCATCGATTCGTATAGGTTATTGTACATCTATATCATCTTACATAAGTGTCAGTTTCCGCCGTTTTAGGAGAATTTTGAATTTTGACTCATTAATACCCAAAATTTCATTATTTTTCATGTGTTTGAGGATACGTGTCGTATCCTGGGACTTTTCTACCATTTTCTTCGAGCTAAGTCAGTTGTATACTTATGCAAGTGTCTATTTGTCGATTCAAATCATTCATCAATGCATGTTAGATATTAGTGGATGGTTTATTCTTTTCCTTTGTCAATTCTCATCGAAAGGAGATTGATAAACGGAAAACGTAGCTATTATATATACTAGCAAGTCAATATCCGTAAGCAAAAGGTGGGAATGTATGAAAGCGGCACAATGGCTCGAGCAAAACCATCTTTGTACAATATTGTCCCCTTTGAATGCCCAAAGCATATAGATTTTCCAGTAGGTCACCCATCCCTGTACTACCCCAGGATGAGCACGCTTAATTGTGAAGTACCTGTGTGCTTAGACCTACCCTCATGGCTTTTAAAGACATTGTACAAGTAGGAGAGATCTTTTCTTATAAACCGTGACTTGCTCCCTTCCATCCGGACGGAGCCTGCTATCCTGCAGTACCACTGGCCACCGGAAAGTGGGGTGTCACAATCTACACCCCCCCCAGGGATGCAACGTCCTCATTGCACAGGCCTAGCAACCTTCTTTGGGGTCCGTGGCAGCCGAGCGCATTCTACCCGCCACTTTGTCCAGGGAAGGACTCTGATATCATCTGTAACGACCCACTCCATCTTTATACAATATTGTCCGCTTTCAATGCCCAAAATCCATAATAGACTTCCCAGTAGGTCACCTGGACTACCTCAGGATGAGCACGCTTAACTGTGAAGTTCCTTTACACTTCGGTCCGCCCTCACGGCTTTAAAAGGCCTTGTACAAGTAGGAGGGATCTTTTCTTATAAACCATGACTTGCCCCCTCCCGTCCGAACGGAGCTTGCTATCCTGCAGTACCGCCGGCAACTGAAAAGCGGGGTGCCACACGAACCCTTTGCCGTTCAAGCACTCAAACATGATATTGGTCATCTCCTAGCTTGTGCCGAACTTCCCTATGTTGTTTAGCCACTTGCTCATGACCCTTGTGAGCTCTTGGCTTATGAAATCTTTTTGATCTACAGTATCATTCTTCTGTTTTGCCCTAACGGGGACATGTTCCTGAGCTTCGTGATGATGCGTTGAGCTTCCAATTGTGACGGCCAAACATCTGGCTCAGGATCATAAGGGCAGAAAATGATTGCGCAAGCATCGATTGCGCACAGGATGCTAAGCTCCTCCGCCTTCTTCATCAAGCCTTTCTTTCTTCTTTTGCAGGTGGATTTCCTTTCAGCATCTTTTGCTATGTATGCAAGGTTCACTTTGGTTCTTGTCATTTCGGAAGGGTAATTTAGGGATATGGCCTGTAAAGATAGGTTTAGATGGTGTTTATATCTTTCCTATCCCATGAGTGGCCTTTATATATCGGTATAGGACTGAGGTGTAACGTTGTAATTCCAGGAATGAGGATTAGCTGGACAACGTAATTGCATTTAATTGGAAAAATGCCTGGTTTTTACATCTTTTCCGAATTTAAATCAATAAGGCATACCTATATTTTGAATTGATTTAAAATCATTAAACTACTATATATGACAAATCCATTGTCTTTTTACCCCATTTCTTTTTGTTTAGAAAAGGAATGTTACTTATTGTTCAGCTTGTCTATTACGACTTGATCGTGAATGAGCTTTAAACGTTCAAGAAAAAAAAGAGTTAAGAAGCTTGATTTGATTTAGGACCCCACATGTAAATTTCGAGATGATTGAAGATTACGTACGATGGCTTCTCGATGAGTACATCTTCCGAGATTAAGAAACCAAGCCAAACCATATCCCATCGCTTTCTAGCAAATGAAAAACTCCCACCATCCCAAATTTCTTGTCCATTGATGGGTATGCGTGCCATTTTTAAATTGTTCATAATTTTCAAACATTATAATGATTTTACATATCTTGTCTCTATTAGTTCTAATCAAAACCCAAAAACCCAAAAACTCTTAATATGCCTTTTGGAGAATCTTAATTTTACTATGTCAACATGACCTCAATTTGCCCGGCCTACATTGTAAGTCCAAAAAAATAAAATTTATATATAATTATGTGGCTCGTGGGCAATCTTCATTTTGGAAGAATTAGAAAATCTCTCGAGAAATTGAGCCATCATTTTTTAACATAAGAGTTTCTATAACATCCAACATCGGGTATGAATTGGAAATTGAATTTATTTATAATGAGTTGCGATCAGTTGGAGGGGGTCATGACAGGTGGTGTCAGAGTTTACACTAACTGGAAGTACCGGGCAAGTCCTACGAGAAGACGTGCTTGGGTTCCCAGACAAGTAAGGAGCTTGTCATGCTTGGGTGGGTTCCACATAAGACGAGCTTGAGGAGCTTGACTTGCTTAAGTGGGATATTGTCCTACATCGGGTAGGTCGACGCTTGTGTGGTTATTAATTGCGTTTTACGTGGTATGCGATCACGACATTCTGAAATTAAATTAATAAGTAGTAGTTAATTATTAATCTTTTAAGTTTTCATCGTCACTGCATTGCTTGCGGAACACGAAATAATTTTCCAACAGCGCCTCTCTCACTACATCTGATCGAGTTGACCCTCTCTAATTAATCTTTTTCATTTTGGGTTTTGATCGTAACCATCTCCAATCAACGACTCACTATGCCTATAACAAGCATCTCCTCCACCAAGCTCTGCCACTTACCACCACGTACCCTCCACAACCATGCATCCAAACACCTCCTCTCCCATCGATTTGAAACCCGATCCGAAGGCGATAGCCATGTCCAACGGCAGAACCCTTCCCCAAGATCTCTTCATGTACAAACAATATACTCTCTTGACTACCCGTCAAATCTCTCAATATATGGAGGAAAATGATTTATGTAGCCGATCCCAAGTGATTAGAACATAATGCTCGGTTTGGTTTGGTTTGGTTTGACTACCCGTCAAATCTCTTTACCGCTTCAAGGGTGTTTCTCCCTTGTGGAAATTCCTCATCTCTGACCCCTATTTCGCCAAAACCCACTCAATCGAACCAAGACCAAAACCTGTAATTATCCTGTACAAAAAATTGTTACCCATTCCCGCTGTGCCAATCTCAACTCGGTGGATTACAACAACGTAAATCCGACCTCCACAAAACTTGAGTTTCCTACATGGAACAACACAACGCCGAGAAGTGGGTCCAGGTTTTGAGTACTTGCAATGGTTTTGCTTCTAGTTTCCCGTAGTGACAAATTCATATTCTTGTTGAACGCATCCACTAAAGAATGTAAAACTGCCCATGTGTCCATTTGTCCAAAATTCGAATATGTATGGTGTGTCGGATGTGTATGGTGTGGGTTACAACTCATCGACAGATGATTACAAGGTTCTGATGCTCTCATCCTTTTATGAAAATCGGTGTAAAATTACGGCCGTGGCTGTCTATTCACTAAAAGCTAATGCTTGGAGGAGAATTAAATAGATGTCTCCATTACCTTTGTACGAATGGGAATGGTTCCAAAAGTATTATTGCTTTCGATTTATCGGGTGAGATTCTCAAGGAAGTGTCACTGCCCACTTCGTTAGGTAGATGTCAGTGTGCATTTTGGCTATTTTCGTGTGGCGGTTCTGGAAGGCTCTCTTTGTTTGGTTGATGGGCCAGGAAGTACGGTTTGCATGATGCATGAAGGAGTACAAGGCAAGAGAGTCTTGGACCAAATTCACGATGCGTTCGGGATCGTCCATATTTGAAGGGCCTGAAGTGGTAACAATGTTAGCGGACGACGAATTTTTGTTGCAAACCTATGGAGGTAAGTTGGTTGTGTACAATCCACAAAAATTGACAGAGGGACAGAGAGATTTGTGGACTTCCGACTATATTTAGATATGGGGCACCTATGTGGAGAGCCTCGTCTCTTCTTTTCATGTTGGAGGAATTGGGAAGTAATTATGAACGGGCAAGAAGCTGGTCAATTAAGATTTTTTTTTTTTTTTGAAATCCTGACACAAAATGATTATTCGAGCAAAGCCCAAAAAGCTAGTAACAATTAGCTAGCTGGATTTTTTTTTTATCGGCAAAAATAACATTTTATTAGAGGAAGGGAAATGGAATCTAAACAAAGGTTGGAAAATACAACAAAAAGGCAAAACCCTTAACACCCAAGGGTCTAAAATGCCTGGATAAACAATAAACAACGCACAAATACGTGAGAGGCCGAAAAGCCCAGATCAAACAATACATAGATAACAAAACTGGAACCAGACCCACCTTGCCCACCCCAAAGAAAACCCTAAACCTAATCTACTCGACTACAGAATTTCAAACGTCACTGTTCGCCCGCCACAGTCACAAGATTCAGGCAGTCACCAACCTAGCCACACAACGCCAGTCTGCAATCTTCAAACAACCAAGGACTACCACCAGCCAAACTCTAAAGATTAACGAAACCGACAGCCAAAACACCGTGACAGCCGCGGATGCTCACCTAAGCCATTAGGCAAAAACCATGGTGCCCAACAATGACACACGGCAGGAGACCACACCAAAACCTGCCTCCCACCACCGCAAGACCATCATGCCGCTAAGCAAAACTCCGGTTTACCCAACATAAAACCAGAAGGGGAAAAACGGGGAGAGAAAAGCAAGATCCAAAAACGACCGTCGAGAAACCGCCAATTGGGCCCCCATAAACGATCTGGAGAAGGCCCATCCGTCGAGATCCATAACACTGGCTTCGACCACCGGCACCACGGCCTCCAACCACGTCGATACTCCGCCGATCGTTTTTGAATAAATGAGAAAGAGAGAAGATCAAAAACAGGAAGATGGAAAGGAGAGGAGAGTGATTAGAGAGATTGAGAGAAAGGGAGGGAGAGGTGGGGGGAGGCGCGACAGCTGCACCTCCCCCGCCCAACCAGGGCCTAATTTTGAAAGCTAGAGAGAGGAGAAGATGAAACGAAATAGAGAGAGAGAGAGAGAGAGAGAGAGAGAGAGAGAGAGAGAGAGAGAGAGTTTTCATTTGAGCGTTAAGCTAGCTTGATGTTCAGGTTTGGATACGTACGTAATGACCAATCTCGATCGAATTACTTGTCTATTATGACTTGAACGAGAATGAGCTTGAAACGTTCATACTGGAGTACTAGTTAAGTTAAGAAGCTTGATTCCATTTACGATCCCACATGTAAATTTCGAAACGATTACGGTGGCTTCTCGATGGATACATCCTCCGAGATGATCAGTATTTTTGGCTAAATAAGTCAAATTGGCTTATTTGTTTGTCTTTATTCAAATTTTGTTAGCATTGTTATTTGCACATTAAATTTTTGTAATTATTAGTTTGGCTGGATGAAAGGAATTGGAAAGTAAAAAATTGTTATCAGAACTCTAAAAATTTTGAATAAAGACAAAAAAAGCTAAAAGGACAAAAAAAAATTAATTTATTTTTTAGTTTATTTAGCCAAAACAGCCCTAAGAAACCAAGCCAAACCATATCCCATTGGTTTCTAGCATATGGAATACTCTCTTCGTTTCAAATTTCTCGTCCATTGTTGGGATGCATGCCATTTTTAGATTGCTGATACTTTCTAAACTTCTAATGATTTTGACCAAATGGCAGAATCAACATTTCGTTTTAGTGAACCAATCACAACCTTAAGTTCTTTATCTGCCAGATTAACATCAAATTCCATACCTTTGCCCAATGTCTCCTAATAGGTGGAAAGGCTCAGCCACCCAAAATAGTAAATGAAGAATCCATTCGGAATGTGCATTCTGCCTAAAATAGTAAATGAAGAATCCATTCGGAATGTGCATTCTGCCTACGCTCTCTCTCTCTCTCTCTCTCTCTCTCTCTCTC
>BPLS01007083.1:0-23863 GCA_019656275.1 Rhododendron kiyosumense
GCCACTGCCGTGACATAATAGAATTGGTATTATACGTACGCATATATATTTTTTAAAATTAACGAGTTTAAATATATTCCTTTTGAATTTTTGATGAAAGAGCTTAAACATATGATTTTTTATGCATTGAGAAAGAAATCAATGATGGGAGCTAGAGACTTGAAGATGATGTAGTAGGTACTCTCAGTTGGGTGTATTGCATCCCAAAATGCATACTTGGAGGCATCAGTGCAAGTAGGTGATTCTGAATTGCACGAGTACGAGGCTTCTAATAGACCAGTTCCACAACAGCCTCTGTCCACCACATCAAACCCTAACAACAACAACAACAAATGAATAGATGAAAGAAATTGTATGTCAAACAAAAATGTTAGAACCACACTCATTTACATACCCACACTCACAAAGTTGTGGGCTCCACACACACTACGCACATCTGGTGTGTGTGGAGCCCACACCCTTGTGAGTATGCGTGTGTAAGAGCATCTCCACTCTTTACTCAATTGTTTACCCAAAGACAAAGTTGAGTAAAATTTCAGGTAAAAATTTGATTTGGTATAAAGCAATCCAATGGACTAATGCAAATATAGGCATAAATTTGAGTAAAGGTTTCATTAATGGCATAGTTGTAAATTTGAGGGAGAGAAAATAGCCTTCAAAATTTGAGTAAGGATTTGGTTCAAACCAAATTTGGAGAGAAATTATGAATTTGAATAAGGAGTGGAGTGGTGTTTTTGGTGATTTTTACTCAAATTTGAGTAAAGAGTGGAGATGCAGCAAATGCTCTAAGTGTGGTTGTTGAATGATGATATTTTTTTCAGCATTAATGTGTATGACTACTAGTTACATAGCAAAAGGTGAATGGTAATATTTCGAATGAAAAGTTAATTAATATTGGTACAAAAAATAGGAGTGGAAATTATTTCCGACACGATACAAGAATCTGATACGAAGTTTAGCTGGTTAGGATCAATTATTCGGAATATGAATATGACACGACACAATAATATGAAAAACTAAACTGATAATGTTATGATTGAAAGAATTTTGACACAAACATGAGATTACATGACGTGACACGACACCTAGAATCAAGTTAAACCACATGCTTTGAATTTGGTTCGGACATTTCGGAAATTAAAGCTTTAACATAATCTAAACATTTTCCATTGAAATTTTCTCATGTGAAGGAATTATTTTTGTCCAAAAAAAAACATAAAATAAAAATCGAGCAACTCAACGCAATTAACTTGAAAACACAATTTTGAACACAATTATGGTTAAAAGTTGTGGGCATAGGTAGGCTTTCTGGAAAAAATATTGGACGAGTTAATGAAATGAAATCATCCACTCACCAAACTTGCGGCGTTGAATGATATCGACCATCGGTGTGTATATGTCGGCATAAAAGATCAGGCGTCCACTATTCTGCTGCATGGCTTTCAACTGATTTTGAAGCAGTTGATTGTAGTCTCTGGCGACGGAGGATAATGATTCAATACAGCCACGTTTACGGGAACCACCAGAGTTAAGGGTGATAACAGCAGGCACGCAGCCCATTGGAGGTAAGCCAACGATGACGATACTTTGAGCCCCCTCGTCCGCCAGATCCTATATTTGAGCAAATGTCACCAACTGATTGAAATTGTGGAAAAATATTTAATATCACCGATCAAATATGGATGGGATGATTTAAGTTTTGAATCTAGCTTCTCTGAATTATGTTGCTAGACTGCATAGTGCCATCTGCGTAATTTTTGTCATTCAAAAGTATTTTTAACGGTTCAAATTTATTTCATTTGAGTTAATTCTTTCCTGAAAGGGTTTTTCAAAATTTGGACAATTGAATACAAAGATGATCAAATGGCTATGATGAAACCGCAGAGATCTCTCTAGAATCCAATTGCAGATCAATTGGGTCGATCCTAAGTTTTTTATTTTTACTTACCCAGTTCAGTCTTCAGTAGGGCTATAAATGAACTGAATCATTCGCGAACCGTTCGAGGCTCGGTTCGGCAAAAGCTCGTTCGAGTTCGATTCGTAAACTAAACAAATTGAACTTGAACCTCAATTCTAGGCTCGTTCCGTAAATGAGCCGAACCTGAGCCTAACGGTGTTCGGCTCTGTTAGGTTCGTGAACCTATACTTAAATTTAATTAATAATTCAATAAGGGTTTATTTGTAAATATAAAAATTTTTAAGGTTGTATATATAATTTAATACTTATTTTTCTCCCAAATTCTATACGATCAATGAGAGAGTTTGAGTTCGCTTGAGTGTAATGAGTTGAGTCGAACCAAACCTGAGTTTTGACTCAGCTCGATTCATTTGAGTTTAACGAGCCAAACTCGAGCCAAGATCTTCAAGTTCAAATCAAATCCGAGCCGAACTCGAGCCAGACTAGTACCTTAACGAATCCAACCGAGCCGAACCCGAGCTGAACTCAAGCCAGACTAGTACCTTAACGAACCCAACCGAGCCGAACCCGAGCCTTGAAAAATTTTAACCAGCCGAACTCGAGCCAAGTTGTTTAGGCTCGAATCGAACTTGAGCCGAACTCATACCTTAATGAACCCGAGCCAAACTTAACAGGGTTCGGCTCGATTCGATTCGTTTACAGCCCTAGTCTTCAGCAAGAGAGTGTGATAGAATTGGTACAATCAATTTTCGTCCACACTGCTCCATACTCTAAATTTTCGTCCACATCTTAGACTCAAAATTATGATCTGAACCATTTACCTTGTAAATACGCAAAATAATTATTTACGAGTGTAATATGATCGTATATCAATATTCAATAGATATGTAAATAAGTTACACTTTGTTCTGTAAATTGTAAGGTTAAACTGTAGAGTATATTTACCATTCATTTTGCATAACAATTTGCAACATGTTCACTCATTTATCAATAGTAAATAATTTGAGCAAAACATATGTTCTTTGTATGTTTTACGAGGTGAACGGTTCGAATTATAAGTTTGGGCACAAGATATGGGAAAAAATCGAAAGTATTGAAGGATATGGAGATGAGCTCAACCCAATTCGTTGGGTATAACTCCTTTATTCTCACACTTGACTAATGACTGGCTCCGTTTCAGAACCTTAAATAAGTACTTATTTTTTAAAAAGGCAATTTCAAGCTCAAAAATTGTTTATGCAAATAATTTTCCTACTAATATGAATTTTGTTTGATAGATTTCATCAAAATCTTTTATATGGTGCAAAAAAAATCAAAAAAATATTTTTCATTTACATTATTTTTGAGTTTGAAAATATGAAATAAGCTGCTTATTTTTTAAGAAGATTTTTGGAACGGGACCGAGTTCATATATTTTGCTCTCCAAAAAGAGTGAGGTGAGGAGGCGACCAGGCATAAGAGCATCTCTAAGGGGCTCAACAAATTGAACCCATTGGCAATAATAGAGAGCATAGGACACTATTCATCCTTCCAACAGGCTGATACATTTGAGTACTAGTTTTTTTGACTAGTAGGTTTGGAGCTAGATTTTTGAACGTGATTATTCCATCTGCAAGCATGAGGCGGTTATAGGCCCATAAAACTAAAAATGTCCCACCCGCGGCCGAGGCAAGCTGTGACTAGGCAAAATTTGAAGAGAAAATAATGGCTAAGAACGTGTTTTGATCATTATTATATATCCGCCAAGGACATTTTTAGCATTAACAAATATTTTTAGCTAATCCTTGACGGGTATTAAGACCCCATTCCAGATTACTTTCATTTTCTAAAAGTTCTTTTTTCAATTTTCAAACTCAAATATAATGAAAATAAAAAATAATTTTTGGATTTTTTTTGCACCATATAAAATATTTCAATGAGATATATCAAACAACATCAATATTGGTAGAAAATTATTTACGTAAACACATGATTTTTGAGCTTGAAATTATATTCGTTTTCAAAAAATACTTTTTCTTTAATCTGGAATGGGGTATAATTATCAAAAGGTTTTGTTTATGTGTGCCCCATGGCACATGATAAAGCATATTGTAGTGACTCCGGAACCGGGGCTCGATCATCCTACCGAGCCACACTGCACCGAGCCGTCATGAGGATACCTGCCCGCTATGATAGAAGAGTCAGGAGGATCATGGTGCTTCTCTTGGTATGTTGCTCGGTAAATGGGGGTTCGGTCGGAACTCTGCCATTGCCTAATGGCTTGGGACATACCCGACCCCGACCCCCTGAGGCCTTTTGAAGGAAAATGGTTACTTCCGGAGACCCCACGCGGTTACGCCACGGGGGTAATCGTTGGGGTCTAACCAAGCCATGTGCTCCGTACCTACCTTATCCGGTGCGTCATCTAAGACGTTACCCGAGCGTGATCTCCACGTGCTAACTTGGAGGCCAAGCAAACCAAGGTCTATAAATACAAAGGGACTCTAACCTAAAGAGGTATGTCATTCTATCATAACCCCTAGACCTATACACTTCTCCTTACATCTAACTTGATCATCGGAGGGTCACTGGGCAAACATAGCCCTAGTGACTTGTTGCAGGTCAGGTGGCCGGAGCACGAAGCGGTGTGAGAAGGAGTCAGACCCGAACCATGGTCAAGGTCCCATCAAATCGAACCCCTACAATTAGCGACTCTACTGGGGATCCAGTCGTCCCATTAGCGTCTCATTCCTCCTTTTTCCAGAGCTTCGTTCAAAGTTCTTGAACCAAGAATGGTGGAAGTTAAAGATCCACATCCCAGTGATATGACCCTCAGCTTCAGCCCCCTCGGAGACCTTAACTTAGGCTCCGACGGAGCCAACACCCTGGGAAAAACCCACATGTCCATCGGTGTCAATGCCAGCACCTCGACACCAGACGCATGAGCGTCCTCCAAGCTCCACACCTACATCCGTCACCTGGAGCGGAAGATTGACGACCCTACAACAGTCATGGAGCGGGATAGGCATGTCAGGGACGAGTTAGTGGAGATCAAGCACCTCTTCCAGATCTCTCCATCCCACTCCACCGGAAGCCGTGGCGGACGAAGAAGCCAGCACAACCCTCCTCATAGCAGTGGAGGAGGCCCCCTAGTGGAGCACCGACCTCGGCTCTCAGTCAAGGATCATCTCAAATCGTTGGAGGAAGGAGCCCGTACTAAAAAAGGTACGGGGCACAGGGAGCGCTCTTATTTCCCTAACCCCAATCCCAAAGGACATCATGGGAAGCAATCCGCCGTTGAGAGGCTCGAAGCAGGAAGCGTCTCCGTCTCCTCCACCCTTTCTGTTAGAATTGGGAAGGGGCGCGCCGAGCCCACCCGCAGTTTTACGAAAGTTGCGAAGGAGGATGATGGCCTCATAGAGTACGAAACCACGGGTACCGCAAGCGTCTAAAAAATGGACGAGGAAAAAGCCCGATCATCATGCACTCCAAAAATGATCATGATAGGAGCCCGGTCATCGAGCCCCTCGAGCATCACCCTTAAGATAGCTACAAAAAGGACCGGAACGAACGCTCCCTTCAGAAGTCGGGAAACGCTCCGCCAAAGAGAAAGGAGTACGAAAGGTTTGACTATCTTGCCTCAAAGAAGCGTTCCGCGATTGAGCGTCCAGACAGTCCCGACCGTTCGATCCGACCTCATCGCGACGCTTGACTCGAGAGACTCATGCCCTTTCCATTCACAAGAGAGATTGATTCTATCCCCCCACCCAAAGGATTCACCCAACCCATGTTTGCTAAGTATGAAGGTAAAACCGAGGCATATACTCATCTAGTGCAGTACAAACACGTTATTTCTCTGTTCCTCCAAAACAAGCCCTCAGACGACGCTTTTCTGCGCAAAGTCTTTCCTGCAAGCCTCGGGAACCTGGGCCCCACATGGTTTAACTAGTTCCTCGCTCGATCCATCTCCTCGTTCAATTCCCTTTGTGATGCCTTCATGGCTCAGTTCATCACCAGCAACAAGCTTGAAAAAGAAATTGACTCTTTCCTCGCACTGCGCAAACAAAGCGACGAAACGGTCCGCTAGTACGCCGATCATTACTGGGACCTTTTCAACAAAATCGAGGGCTGCGACAGGGTTATCTCGGCTCGAGGATTTGAGCTCGGTCTCACTTTGCAAGACAAGTAGGTATATGACGATCTGGCTTAGCACAACCCTGGGCAATGAAGGAGCTCATGACCCGCATCGAAGGGTGGTGCCAGTTAATTGAGTCCAAGGCCGAAAGGGGAATTGAAAAGTCTGCAAGCCTAAAGGTCCTTGTCATTTCGGTAGCTGTCCCCACCACTGCAGTTCCCTCGACCCCGAAAAAGCAGGTTAACAATATTAAGCAATCCCCGAAGAGGGGACCGAAGCCGAGCGATTTCAATGCTGAAAAAACCATCTTCACCGTCCCCATCTATCAGATCATCGATCAGGTCAAGGATCAACCTTTCTTCTCCTTCCAAAACCAGAAGCTTGGCACTGAGAACAGAAAAATCAAAAATCCAATCATCCGATGTAGTTACCATAACAAGCAAGGCCACTTCACCACCGCATGCAAGCCCTTCAAGGCTTACTTGAAGTAGCTTGTGGCGTGTGGCCACCTCAATAATCTCATTGACCATAAAAAAATTAGGGCTCGGGCACAGCGAGCTGAGACCCATAATGAAGAGGACGTTTAAATGATCCATATCATCCACGGTCCCTTGAATCCCGAAGCCGATCGTGTCATCTATTCTGAGCTCAACGATGCTTCTTCCTCCAAGCAGGTTATGTTGGTCAGTCCCAAGCCCAAGCGTGCCTGTACTGACGATGGCTCCAAGTGGACTATCTTATTTATTGAGAAGGATCTAGACCACGTCCAGCTCCTGCACAATGATGCCCTCATGGTCACGCTTCACATTGGAACCTTTAACGTTCAGCGCGTCCTCATTGACCAGGGCAGCTCAGCGGAGGTTATGTATTATTCTCTGTTCAAAGACTTGAAGCTCTCTGAGACCAACCTCCGTCCTTCTGAGGTCCCCCTATTTGGCTTCAAGGGGGCACCGGTGTGGCCACTTGGCATGATTACCCTTCTTATTCGCGCCGGTTCGGTAACTCACGATATGGAATTTATTGTGGTGGACGTACATAACTCTTACAATGCCATTGTCGGGCACACTTGGCACCATAAGATTAAGGCTATTGCCTCCATTTATCACTAAGTGGTTCGGTTCATTAGCACTTCAGGTGTCAGGAAGACCTTTACGAAGACCAGACCGCTGCCAAAAGATGCTACATTAAAGTTGTCCGAAGCAGCAAACTGACAGCCCAGATCAACCTTATCGAGGTCCCTAACACCCCAGTTCTTGAAGACGTCGGCAGAAGGGCCGACGAAAAGGCAGTCGAAAACCTCATCATCGTCCCAATCAATAAGGACGGCTCCCATTTCTTCCTCGTCGGATCCTCACTTGGTGACACCGAGCGGTGCCAAATGGTGGACTTCCTAAAGAGAAACATTGAGGTATTCATCTGGACCCCGTATGAGATGCCCGAGATCGATCCTTCGTTCATCTGCCACGAGCTCAATATCGATAAAAGCAAGCATCTGGTTGTGCAGTGGGTAAGGCGGTCCTCCCCGGTGCACTCCGAGGTTGTCATCGAAGAAGTCGTCCGACTCCTCAATGCCCGGGCCATCCGTGAAGTTCAATACCCGAAGTGGTTAGCCAACACTGTGGTTGTTAAGGAAAAGAACGACAAGTGGCGTGTTTGCATCTATTATTCCAATCTCAACGACACCTGGCCGAAGGACTTCTTCCCCCTCCTGTGGATAGATTAGTTAGTTGACGCCACCGCCGGTCATGATCGACTCAGTTTCATGGACACTGACCAAGGCTATCATCAAATCGCAATGAGTGAAGGTCATGTTGAAAACACAGCCTTCATCACCCTGCACGGTATCTTCGGTTATCTCGTCGTGCTTTTCGGTCTTAAAAATGCCGGGGCAACGTTTCAGCGTATGATAACTAAAATGTTTGAGCGTTTACTGGGTGACACGATAATGGCTTACATTGACGACATGGTTGTGAAGAGCATGCTAGCCAATGACCACCTAGCCCATCTCACTGAAGCCTTCGAGATCCTCAAGACTCATAAGCTTCGGCTCAACGCAGAAAAGTATGCGTTCAGTGTTAGTTCGAGAAAGTTCCTCGGTCATCTCATCTCCCGACGCGGCATCGAGGTAGACCCCGTGCAACTCCTCGCAATTGAAAATCTCTCTGCTTTGCATAATAAGAGGGATGTCCAACATCTCACCGGGCAAGGCCGCTACCCTTAACAAGTTCATCAGCCAGTCCTTCGACAGGTGTCAGCCGTTCTTCACTCTTTTAAAAGGCAGCCGACGTAGTTTCAGTTGGACCAAGGAATGTGACTGCGCATTACAACAGCTAAAGGCTTACCTCTTAAAAGCTCCGCTCCTCATCACACCTCGGGACCAGGAAGAATTGTTCTTGTACCTAGTCGTCTCCCCACACACCATAAGCTCAATGCTCATTCGCCAGAAGGGCCGAGACCACCAGCCCATCTACTATTCCAGTAAGACGATGACCACTATCGAGACACATTATTTGCCTTTGGAGAAGCTCGTTCTCACCCTCGTCTCGGCCTCTTGAAAGCTTGCCCCGTACTTTCAGGCTCACCGAATCATCATTCTCACTGAGTTCCCTTTCAAATCTCTCATCTGAAAAGTGGATCTCTCAAACCGATCTCCCAATGGGCAGTGGAACTTGCAAACTACAAAATTCACTACCAGCCATGAATGGCCATCAAAGCTCAGGCCCTTGCTGATTTCATCACCGAGCTTACTTCGAGCAATTACCCCACCTCGGTATCGACCCCTAACCCCGAAGCCGCGCTCCAAGCGCCTGGAAGTTGTTCCACAGTGATGTTTGGAGAATGTACGTTGATGGGGCCTCCAACAGCCAAGGCGCCAAGGTTGGGGTCGTACTTCTTTCTCCTACTGACATCCTGCATGAAAGCTGGGCTCCATCAGCTTCCTAGCCTCAGACAACGAGGCCGAATATGAAGCCCTAATCTCCGGACTCAAGACCGTCGAAGCACTTAGCATTGAGGAGCTCATCGTCTACAGTAACTCTCAACTGGTTGTCAATCAGCTCATCGAAGAATATGAAGCTCGGGACAAGCGCATGCATACATACCTCAGTTCTATCATCCAACTCACTAAACGCTTTAAAGCTATCCGAATTGAACACATTTGTAGGGAGAAAAACGCACACGCCGACGCCCTCGCAGGACTCACCTAGGCATGTTCCGCGTTGGGCCACCGTTCCATCTCCTTCGGCACTATCGACAACCTGAGTTTTGAGCTTAACGTTCTAAATCATGAAGTCCTTAATATTGAGCTCGGATCGAGCTAGATTGATGAGATTGTCAGTTATCTTCGGGATGATATCCTCCCCTCCGACAAAAAGGAAGCTCACCGACTCTGTAATAAGGTTGCTCTTTTCTGGTTAAACTCTAATAGCAAGCTCTACCGAAGGTCTTTTACTGGCCCATACTTGTTGGTGGCACGCTCATACTAGGTCTCGGGCATCATCGAAGAGCTCCATGCTGGTGATAGTGGTTGTCACTTAAGGGGACGTTCCCTCGCTCATCGAGCCATCACTCAGGGCTATTAATGGCCAATAATGAAGCATGATTTTGAGGAGTATATTAAGCACTGCCAAAAGTGCTAGATGTTTTCCCTTATCATCCCCCAACCAGCCCTGACCTCAGCCCCCTTGCCAGTTCATGGCCATTCTCGCAGTGGGGCATGGACATCGTGGGCAAGCTCCTAGTTGCGCTCGATGGATTCAAGTTTCTCCTAACCGCCACTGACTACTTCTCCAAGCGGGTTGAGGCTGAGCCCATGGTGATCATCGAGGAAGCCGACGTCATTCATTTCGTTTGGAGAAATATCATCTCTCGCTTCGGTGTACCCTTCACCATCATTACTAACAATGGGAAGTAGTTCATCGGGCAAAAATACCGGGCCTTTCTCAACGAGAATGGCATCAAGTGGGACACGTCCACTCTGGCGTACCCTCAGGGCAATGGGCAAGCCGAAGCCGCCAATAAGGCTATTCCCTTTGGACTCAAGTGCCAATTCGAATCCCGCCAGGGCAAATGGGCCGAGAAATTACCACGAGTACTCTGGGGCTACTTAACTACCCCTCGGCGCTCCACCGGACGCACCCCTTTCTCCTTGGCATTTGGATTGGAGACTGTCATTCCCTTCCAAGTCGGGCTTCCTATGATATACCGTATGGAAAATTTTGACGAGTCGGTCAATAATGACGCCATCGTTTAGGATCTTCACTTGGCAGAAGAAGACCGCAAAAATGCGAGGATAAGGCTTGCTTCATATCAACAAGAGGTCGCCAAGGGCTACAACCGAAGCGTCCATCGTTCAAGCCCAACGATCTTGTATGGAAGAAGGTGGTCGAGAAGTCCAAGAAAAGAAAGCTGATGCTCAATTGGGAGGGCCCATTCTATGTCCTTAAGCACTCAGGCTCGGGAAATTACAAGTTGAAAAACTGGATGGTTCTCCTATTGCAAAATCTTGGACTGCTAACAACTTCAAGAAGTTCTACAGTTAGCTGTGGCCTCGGTGCAAGAGCCCCCTCAGAATTTCCCCCTCTATGTTTCTTTGTTTTCTTAAATTTCTTTGTTTTTGAAGTAACTTACCAATGTAATGGCAATATTCGAGCAAGTATCAATGAAAAACAATCTTCTCTTTCCTAGCACTTGTTCTCATTTTTTACTGTTATTAACTTTCCATCACTCAATTTTGGCTCGCATAAACCGTTTTATTTTGACTTCCGGGATTTGGCCCTCTCAAAGGTAAAACCCTTCTGGTGCATTTCCCACTAAGTTGTCCCGATCAACACAGTTGTTTGCGCTTTCAACGGATTGTTATAAGGATACTCGGTCTCTTTCCCCGAGCCCCTTACCCCAATCCATCCTAAGCCCACTCATTGCTCGAATACGCTGCATCCCGAACCCTTGGCTGACACCAGCCTTTTTACGGGACCCCAGCCTATATCCCCTAGTAGGCCTATCCTAGTGTGTGACATTACTTGTCCACCCACTGAATTAGGGCATTTTCCCCCAGGTGAAGCCGAGGCAACCTAACCCGAAGTAGGAGCTCACCCGAAGTAGGAGCTCAGAAAATTTAAAGAACAATTTTTGTAAGGACCCGTATTTTTCGGATATTATTTAAAATTTTTATAAATGTTGGAAATTGAGGAAAATATGAAATTTCTTGAATTTATTTGATTCGGGGTTGATGTGTTAGGATTGATATTCGAGGGAGTGCAAGTGTGATTTGTGTGGGTGTTAGTATATATGTGTGGGTGTGTGTGTAGGGGAGTATTTTTACTCCTCACACTCTCTCTCTACCTCCCGATCTCTCTATCTCTCTCGGCTCTCCCTCTCTCTCGGCATTCTCTCTCTCTCTCCCTCTCCCTCACTCAAAACTCCAAGCATCACTCAAAACCCATAGCAACTAGCTTCCAATCATCCATTTATTGGTGTTTTTGAGCCCTAATTTCGTGGGTCAAGCTTGGGGAAGGAGAATCGATTGATTTTGAAGTTTTCGGAGTCTAGGGCATGCTCAAATCGCGTGGGTTTCTATCATTGACTTGAGGTAGGGATTTCTTACTCTCGTTATGAGTTTATATGATGATCATGTGCCTAAATCGTGCTTTAATTGGTTGAAATTTTAGTTGGTGATCGTTCTTAGTTTTCTGCAAAAATCGCCTGCTGCTGCATTGGTACCAATACCTACTTTTTGAGGTATTGGTACCTTGGCTCTGATTGCTTACTGGATTCGTTTGGTATCAATACCTAATTTTTGAAGTACCAATACCTTAGTACCAATACCTACTTTTTGAGGTATTGGTACCTCAGTCTCGGATTGCTCACTGGATTGATTTTGTACCAATACCTACTTTTTGAGGTAGTGGTACCTTTGTCTCAGAAAATTGTTCTTGAACTTTATTGATCATTCGTCGATTGTAATGGCTCCCGATCACTTCTAACACTCTCCAATCATATTCTAATCAACTCTAAACTCGATTACTTCGTTTCCAATGATTCGTTGATTGTTCTAATCCTTGCGATACTCGAAAGGTAATCTTTGTACCTATGTAAATGGAAAATGAACCGTAAGGTTGTTTAGGTGTACCGTAGGTTATATGAGACGTTGTGGTGAGTGTGATGGGTAGTCGTAAGTTTGGCTAGTGATCCGAAAGGTAACTTAGTAACTCGTATCCTTGTGACTTCATCTTGTTGATCATCTTAAACTCCTTGACCTCTTGTTCTATGAGATACTAGAGAGGAAGCTAGTGGTTAGCAAGTCGTAAGGTTGCTTATGAGTTCAATATGCTATTAGGTTATGGTGATATACTTAAAGGAAATGTGTGTGCTTATCTATTTGTTGGTGTATGTGATGGTTGATGGTTTGTAGTACAATGAGATATGAATGAATGTTTGAGGTTACAGACACAACGAAAACTTGACACTACGGGTATCACCACGCAGTGGTGAGACGACCGGAATTGACACTACGGGTATCACCATGGACATTCGGTGAGACGACCGGAATCACGCAAATGAACGGGTATCACCATGGACATTCGGTGAGATGACCGGAAACGAGCGATACCTGCGAAAACCTTGGATGTTATGAGATGAGATTGTCGGAAAACAAAAGAAAGAATGGTTTTGCTAAATTGAATTGTTTGAAAGGGAAAAAGAGTTTTTGATGACAAATGGAAATGAGAAAGGAAATTTGTTGATGAATCGAGGAATGTGAACAATTGTGAAATGGGAATGAAGGTGGAAACACACATGATGTGATGAAATGGTTGAGGAACCAAATGTGATTACTTGTGATTGATGTGAGGAATTCTTGTGGCATTGGGATGGTATATGAGATTATAGGCGTTACATATAGGATTGTCTAGAATCCTTTAGCCATACTGAGTTGCATGTTGATAGCCATATGAACCTTGGGCATATCTATCTATATCCATTCACTTTAGATGCATAGCTCATTATGTTTCCTTATAACTTGCGTATAGAAATTTCTACTGGGCTAGTGTAGCTCAACAAAATCCTTCTTTTCAGGTTTAAATGCCGTGCAGTCGATTGCATGCTATGGTGTGATTCGAAATGAAGATTTTTGGAAGCTAATTTGACTAGTTCCTTTCTCATCTATGTAATAGACTTACTTTCGGTTAAAGATGACTTTGTAACTAATTCACTTTTGAATTATCTTTTGACTTAAGTTTGTAATTTTTCTAAACACTCGTGCTTGAGTTTAAATTAATTTGGGCCGTGGTGCCAAGGTTGTAATTCTTTGAACTTGGAAATTTGGTTTGTAAATTGAACAGGTGGGAAATCATTTTGGGTATTATTTACATTATGCGAGAATCTTTTATCGAAATGCGATATTGAATTATGTTGAAAATCGAGGGCGTGACAATTTTCATCTAAATGATTCAGTTTAGGTTGCCGGGCTCCGTTCAGAAAAACATTTTTCTTCCTACTCTGCTTCGATTCCAACCTTGCCTGTGTGGTTGGCAAGCCCACCCGAGGCAAGGGCAACGACAATTTAATCTTTCCAAACATCTTACGTCTTTGAGTATGCTTCGGTTAATGCTCCAGTTAATACTTGTTCTCCTAAATCACAAGTTCAACCGACGCATGGGGCACAAGCATACCCTAAGCAATAAACCATAGATACATGCAAGCATTCCAGGGACAAAACATAAGTGTTTGAAAGAAAAGTGTTATGTGCAAAACATTGCAAAATAAGCATATGATGGAAGTTAAAATCCTACTCAATTATTACAAGTGATTTGGCTTAGGCCAACTGTTCGGCGCCAGTCACACCAAAATCAATTACACTAGCCCTGGAATGGTAAACTCCAAATGTCCAGAGCCATCCAGTCAAAGTTCGAACAAAATACTAAGTGTATTTCAGAAAAGAGATGGAAGCCATCCTAAGCATCAGCTGCAGTAGTGGCATTGGGATCGGTGTAGTCCATGGGGGTGGCCTGGGCCTCGGGGTTCGGCACGTCCTCATCTTCCTCCTCGGGTAGGACAAGTTCCTCAAGAGGTAGCTCGGGGATGGCTCGGAGCTCTAAATCCTTGGGAAGATTGAGTTTGCTTAACCCGCATTCCATCCAGGAACCATTCTTTGTACAGCTCGGCCTTGATCTCCCGAACCTGTTTCTTGTACTCCACTCTTGCCGCATCAAACCCCTCGTCAAAGCCTCTCTCCTTAGCAGCCTCGACCTTCTGGGCTTGGCTGGCTCTCAAGGTGTTCACGTCCTCCACAGATCTATTGGCTTGGTTCTCGACCGCCACTCACTCGCTGTCAACCCTTTGGAAATCCACTAGATAAAGGTTGCAAGCTTCCTGAGCCACCTTCAGATCCTCATCCTTCGTCACCAGGGCCTTCTTCAATTCCTCAATTTCCTGACCTTGTCCTCTGTACCTCTCATGGATTGCCAGCGCTCGAGCACCAGCCTGCCAACAAGAAACGGAAGAGAACATTACAACAAATTCAATACTCAACCAAAGGAAAAATGGGACAGAAGGAAGCTTACATTGAAAAGTGATTAGGCTATTTCCCCCATCAGGTCCTCGATGGGATCGGCGATGGCTTTGGCATCCCTCAGGAGGATGCAGTCTTGGAGCACACCGTAGGCCGTCCTAGTGTTGTGAGACGCATTGTCGGTGTGGTGGATCAGGAGTCAACTCGGGGGCCCACAAGACTTCACTCGCCCGAACCCTAGTTTCCATCTCGATATCTCCCGCACTAGACTCAACGCCCTGTTCCTCCTCCTCATTGATGATGATCATTTCTTTGTCTTTCCTTCGGCTCTGTTGGGCCCAGAGTGCCCCCATGGATTTGGTTACACAATGCCACTCCCTGCGACCGCTTTAAAAACAGACTTGCGGGTGCGATGTCGAATGCCATAAAAGACTTAATTGCAGCCCTTCCTACCACCAATTGGTTTGAGGAGAGATGGTGGATAAGCGGTCCGACAGGCTCCTGTTCCCCGCCTCATGCTGAGCCCTTTTCTCCGTCGGCTCTTCTAGAGAAGTTAGAGTGACCCTCGAGCTTCCGGTGCCTGACGCCCAGGGAGGAATCCCGACATTACGGCTCCTCACTCTCTGTCTCAGGTTTTGTATCACCCTTTCACCAACCATGTCACCACTTAGCCCGGTCCGCTTGGGAGTCTCTGGGTTGAACTCCTAGTGAATGACACCCTGAGGGGGGGAGTTGCTCGCTGCCACTTTCAGCTCCCCGACTCCTCCTCCTCTCCCTCTTCCTCTTCCCCGGCCTGCCCTTGAAACCCCTCACTGCCTCGATTTTTTCTTTAGAAAGCTCATATATGTTTGGACATAGCCAAGTAGGTTCGGGGCGAATCAGCTTGTGAGGAGGATAGCGTAGGCAGCGTTGATTAAAGCTCGGTTCGCCTTCTCCCGAAAGTCCTGTACGAGTCCTTCAACTGCAAAAGGCCATCAAACGAAAAAAAGAAAAAGAAAAAGGAGAGAAGTTAGCATGTGCAGAGGAGAAAGAAAACATGTAAGTGCTTGAAAGAAAGAAATCTACCGACCAAGTGTACCGGTCCCAAACTAAACCGTGGTCGTGGTGTCAATATTCTCACCGGGCCCAAACATGAAGTTCCCAAATACTGTGACATATATACTTGCCCATTCCTTAGAGTCGGGCAGATGATCGATTAAGAACTCGTCATACCCCAACCGACAAGAAAGATAATACCGATTGTTGTCTCGGTTGACACCGACCAAGTATACCCCAAAAAGTTACTCCAGCCTGAACATCAGGTTATACTGCCTCCTTAGCTCTATGACACTAGTGATGATCTTATAGGAGTTAACCGTGAGTTGGGAGGAGGTGAGTGATAGGGTTCGAAGTACCCGATGCACAAACTGGTGGATGGGGAACATAACCCAGCCTTCGGTGATGGCCATAAGGGGAAAGATCAGTTGTCCTGGGCGGTGTGGCAATTGGCGAGGGTTAGTAGTTGGTAGCAACCGAACCTGGACATCCAAGGGGATACTATAAAACCTCCTAAAATTCTTGAAAGCGCTTGGTGCACCGCTGAAGAATTGGTTCTGATAGGGGCACGGTCTCACTGGCCTCTTGCGTCCCCAAACCTCCTCAGAGCCATTCGCAAAAGGCATCGGTCCTTGATTCGAGGAATTGGGAGCCTCCATCTCCCAAGGGTCAAATGTTGTAATTGGGCGCGGGGCTCTAAGAGGGTCGAAGGGCTTAATAAAATCGAGTGGAGTTCGGTAAAATGCCCGGATCCGAAGTGCCTCGCGTATCTGCTTGTCGATAACTAGAGAAGAAGCAGAGCTACTGGAACTGTTCGAGGAGATCTCAACGACCATTTGCCCCAACCTAGCAAAAAGAATGTGCAAAACACGTTAGCTACATGCTTGGAGGAGCAGAAAGATCTAATGCTCGGGACAGAAAGGTTGTCACTCCTCGGAACCTCTTGGTCTCGGGCAATAACGGGATACCCTTCCTCGGGAAGAGCACCTAGGGCCTGGGATTGTTTCGAAGGCCTCGGGAAGAAAACACGCCTCAGGAAGAATATGCGCGTCAGGAAGAACATGAACAAGGCACAACCATGCCTCGGACGGCGGCAAACGGCGTCTCCGCCTCAACGGATGCAGAAAATGATGAAAAACATGAAAAAGTGACCATGGGTTGAAGATTAATGTGAAGAGACCAATATACCTGAGATTCGTGCGAAGATCTATCACCAAATCGCTTGTAAAGCCGATTGAGCGCGAGAAACAACAATGGCAGCAGTGAGCGCGCGCACACACACAGAGAAATGTCATTCTTTCTCCAACCGCCCCATTTATAAGGCAAGATTTGAAGGGGTGTGTAGGAAACAAAATGTCTTGCACCGAACCGTCGGATTCTTGACATGCGCCAATCATCAGACGGTCCATACCGAAAGGCCTGCGCGAAAGTCAGAATGCCAATCACCAAACCACTGGGCGATTGACACATTTCGTACCAATCAACTGGCGCAACACGTGCCGAAACACATACCAGTACGAAACAGCCTTGCGATGGTCAACACGTGGCTGCTAGGGCTGGTAGGGCTGGGGCTAGCAATTTGATGATTACCGAGGCCGCTTTCCGCGTCGGTAACCTATATATCAAGGACTCCAGCAACGTGGCAGTTTGTGAGCATAGTCAACTCCCCCGAGCTCGAAGAGTATGCTCTGGCGAGTTGAAGGGCTATTGTAGTGGCTTCGGAACTGGGGCTCGATCGTCCTACCGAGCCACACTGCACTGAGCCATCTTGAGGATACTTGCCTACTATGATAGAAGAGTCAGGAGGATCATGGTGTTTCCCCCAGTATGTTGCTTGGTAAATGGGGGTCCGGTCGGGACTCCGCCATTGCCTAATGGCTCGGGATGTACCTAACCCCGACCCCCCGAGGCCTTTTGAAGGAAAATAGTTACTTCAGGAAGACCCCACACGGTTACGCCACGGGGGTAATCATTGGGGTTTGACATAGCCATGTGCTTCATAACCGCCTTATCCGGTGCGCCATTTATAACATCACCCGAGGTGGTTACCCGAGCGTAATCTTCACGCACTAGCTTGGAGGCCAAGCAAACCAAGGTCTATAAATACAAAAGGACTCTAACCTAAAGACGTATGTCATTCCATCATAACCTTAGACCTATACACTTCTCTCTATATCTAACTTGATCGTTAGAAGGTTACCGGGCAAACATAGCCCTAGTGACTTGTTGCGGGTCAGGCAGCCGGAGCACGGAGCGGCACGAGAAGGAGTCAGACCTGAACCACGGTCAAGGTCTTGTCAAATCGAACCACACACATATGATAATGTTCATTAAATGAGCTCAATTAAACTCCACTATGATAGAAAGTAACGAAAGTAGTTGGAATATTGGATGAAGAGTAAATTTGTGTTGGAGACCAAAATACCGCTTAATTTTTCCCCCACTCCATGTCATTTGTGTTTCCTACTTTGTATTTTTCTTTTTCACCTTCCGACTTTTTGGCATCCACGTAACCCAATTTTCTACAAGTACTAGTCATTCGTTGCCATAGCCCATGAAAAACAAGGGAAGAGAAAAAACGTGGCTGTTGAAGAGTATGAAGTACTACTCAATTAAACAGTAGTTGTGACCAGAAGGTACTTTAAGGTAGATTTGGATTAATAAGTCAAGTGGTTTAATTTTTTTTGTTTTTAATCATTTTTTTGTATTTGTTTGTTTTGCGTTAAACTTTTGTGACTTATTGATTCATCTCGTCGAAAGGAATCGGAAAAGTCTTTTGTTGGGCAATGTTTTCTAAGTAAAGAAGAAGCATTCATCATCTACAAAGGAAAATGAAAGGAGGAAAGGAATTGGGAAATTAAAAAAGAACTTGTAGACTCTGCAAGCATGTAGGCCACAATATCTCCAGAAAGTCTAAACACACAGCAGATTTGTGCACAGATTGTGCACAGATTTTGTTGTGGGATCTATCACGGGTTCCACACAAATCATCCGAACCGTTCATTAAATGTAAAATATTTTTTCAATGGTCTCAGTAAAAAATAAGTTCAATCCAATAGCTATAGGCATTCGATCAAACCATATAACTTTTTATTATCTGGAAATCTAAATGAAAAGTTAGATGATTCGATGAAGTGCCTATAAGTATCGGATTGAGTTTATTTTTTATGGGGACCCTTGAAAAAATATTTTACATTTAATGAACGGCTCGGATGATCTATGTGGGACCCGTGGTGGGCCCCACAATGAAATTTGTGCACAAACTGTGCACAGATCAGCTGTGTGTGTAGCAGGACTCTAATATCTCTACGTGTCCAAAGAATGAAAATGCTACATTTTTAAGTGGAGCAAATGAAAGGAATGAAATGACTTCAACACCTGCGGCATTGAAATATCACTCCGTAGATGAGTGCTTATGATTTTGACGTGGAATCAATCTAAAGAAGGGACTTTTTTTTGTTGTTGTTGTTAATCTGTTGAGTTTTCGAATTAATGTTATTTTTATTGAATTTTTAAATCCGATAAGAGTTTTTGTAATTTTCCCAAGATTTCGATAATGCTAAGAGGGGAATTTATATGCTAAAGAGTGGCATATTGGCTGTTTGGGTTCCTAGCTACTGTGTTTGGTAGTAAAATTGGATTACGTGGATGCCAAAATTTCAGAAGGTGAATGGGCAACATAAAAAGGACAGAACTCAAATGAAATGGAGTGGAGGGAAAAAATTAAGGGGTATTTTGGTCTTCAAAACAAATTTACTCTTTTATCCAATATTTCAACTACTTTCAATACTTTCTACAATAGTGGAGTTTAAGCTCATTTAGGCTCCGTTTGTTTGGAAATAAAATATTTTTCGGTAAAATATTTTATCTATTTTTCGGTATTTTGTTGTGTAAAAAATAAGAAAAACATTTTACATATTAAAACATTTTCTATCAATTGGATGAAAATAACTTGCCCTAAAATCTTCCGTAAGTTATTTTTTGAACTGAACCCGTTGCCTCCTACTGCAATTCTCACTGCTCAGTTTTTCTCGATCGTCAATCCTAACCCACTTTCAATTCCAATAATCTCATCTCTCTACCGTTTAAGCTCCCCATTTCTCTCTACACTATTTTGTTAATTTCTGAAAATATTTTTAACTACCAACCAAACACCGAAAAATAAAAGTTTGAAGTTAGTTTTTTGAATAAACATTTTACATTGAAACAAACGAAGCCTTAATGAACATTAATTATCATATGCTCTATCATGTGCCTTAGGGGCACACATTAACAAACTCATTATCAAAACACGTCATAGACCGTCATTTTTCCATATTTTGAAGGATAGAATCAGATAGAACGACTCATATGTAACTTTCTCCAAATCCAAACTCTTCGGAAGTGACCATCGACCACCTCAAGGTTGGTCCAACCAAATGTGGATTTTTTGGGTGCCGGTAGGGTATCAGCGATTCAGACCGTCTAAACGTATTTTGGACAGTCCGGATTTTAGAGAGAGAAAAAGAGTAGAGAGAGTGGTAGAGTGAGGGGAAAGAGAGAATAAATCTAGAACGTTCAAACCATGTTTTGCACCGTTCGAATCGCTGACAGATACCACTATGTGGTATCCGTTTGGCACCAGAAAACTTCTCAACGGAATGAGTCCTATTTGTCTGAGTCATTAATAACCATGTCAATAAGTATCACTGTCATACTCGTTACTTCCACAACCAATGAATG
The DNA here is from genome assembly GCA_019656275.1 of Rhododendron kiyosumense. Classification (NCBI taxonomy): domain Eukaryota; kingdom Viridiplantae; phylum Streptophyta; class Magnoliopsida; order Ericales; family Ericaceae; genus Rhododendron; species Rhododendron kiyosumense. The sequence goes on from BPLS01007083.1 coordinate 20,299, forward strand.
GAGAAATTCTTGGCTGCTAATAGGGAACCACGTGCTGCCATTAGCACACATTCAAACTATCCAAAAACATAATTGACGGTCAGAATTGAACGTACAGAATGAATTTTTAAAAAGGAAAAAAAGGAAAAGTGCATTTTAATTCTGATCGTCGATTGCATTTTTGGATGGTTCAGATGCGCACAAAGGATGTACGGTAGGAGAGCGTCTGGAGCATTGCTCCAAGAGCGTAGAATTAATAATCACTCTGAATGAAGAATATCCATTCTTCCAAAAAAAATTTGTCTATTACTAGAACTTTTTTCCGATGTTTTCTACTCTTTGTAATTTTTTGTTTAGTTTTTCGTCGTAAATTTTGGAGTTAACCATTCGTCTCAACGAGAGAAATCATAAAAATATAAAATTATGAAGCGAAGTTGAAAAAAATTCATATGACACATTTTAAACAAAAAGACAGATGTCACATTTTTCCGTCTTTAATGTGCTTTTTATTTTAGTTTTTGTAATACGAGTAATATTTTTCAGACTCATCGTCAAAGCGAATGATTAATCAAAAAATATAACGCAAATCTATTACACAATCAAAAAAGACAAACAAAACACACAAAATCAATAAAACAAAAAAAATAAGGAGAATATATGGAGCCTAAGCCTTAAGAGAGGGGATTCAAGCCAATAATTAATCCTATTCGATTTGGGTTTTGATGAAGATTTTAAAGTGTAATGAAATAGATAGAAAAAATGTACTCCCTCCGTCCCAAATTCATTGTCCTTTCTTGATATTCGTGCAGTTTTCAATCGCTTATATCTTTCAATGTGAATCTCCAAAAAAATGCAATATGGATCTTATTTGATAGATTTCAATTTGTTCTATAATACAAAGATGTCAAAATCATGAAAAATATTATAGATTGAAAGATATAAGCAAGAGACAAAAAAGTGAAAAAGGAATAATGGACAATGAAAATGGGACGGAGGGAGTATTAGAGACCATATGTAAGAATTTTGAGTACTCCAAATCAACAAGCCGATTCTTGTCAGTATTTCAACAGTCGACAGCCATATTTCTGTGGGATTCACCCGGTAGTAGTGAGACCCACGTGACGACCCAAGGAGCACAACATTATTTTTCGAGTCAAAGTCCCATCGATCTACCAAGTACTTCCCTCTACGTCATATATCTGGGAGGCGGGGGGGCTGTTATCCCTCTTTTGGGGCCTACCCCGGTCTCGCTTCAATAATCGGAATCGTTCACTTTGTAGAACTCATCGAATAAAACAACTGTACAAAAAATCATCTTAATTGAATATCATTAAGTGCCTGATCAAAACCTTTTTATCTTGAAAAGAATGGATTCGAAACACTGGATCAAATCTACTATAACCCATGGACTGAGAGTTATATGGGCTCTGATCAGACACTTAATGATATTCAATTAAGCTGATTTTTTTAATAGTTATTCTACTCGATGAGCTCTACAAAGTGAACGATTCCAATTATCAAAGTGAGACCGGGATAGTCCCCAAAATGGGGCACAGCCGCATGCTGCTGTCCCCCACCTCCCATATATCTCTAGCACCTTTCGCCCCATCTCTCAATCAGTGCTCCTCGCTCTTGCTTCCGCTAACTTTAATACTTTAAAGTATTATTGAACTGCGCTTTAATGCTTGTACTCATACTTTTGCGCACACTTAATTAGGCTTGCGCTCGCGTTAAGTGCCTCACTATCAACCTTCCATTGGTGCTTCGACAGTTAGAGCCCGTTCTAGAAACACAATAAAAATTTATTTTTTGTGTAATAAGAAGGTTTGTTCGGAAAAAATAAGAAGGCTGGTACTTATTTTGGAAGAATTTATATAGGTATCGACCGGCCGGGGAGGAAAATCGTACCGGCAGCCACGCCGGGCAGTCTCCAGCCACTGGACAACCGATCCAAGCCGTCCAAAAATTCTATAAAAAAAATTTGAGGGGGCGCAAGCAGGAATCAACGGCATCTAAGGTATGTAGGGTGCTTGATCCTAACACCCCTTTTCCGTGTAGGGTGCTTGATTATATATACACACGGAAAATAGGTGCTCGGATCAAGCATCCTACACATCTCGGATGCCGTTGATTCCCGCGTTGGCCCCTCGATTTTTTTTTATAGAATTTTTGGACCGCTTGGATCGGCCGTCCGGTGGCCAAGACGGCCCGATGCGGCTACCGGACGATTTCCCTCCGCCAGCGCCCATTATCATAGCAACAGTCTTATTTTTTGTATAAGGCAACTTCAAGCTCAAAAATTATGTGTTTACGCAAATAATTTTCCCACCACTATGAATCTTGTTTGATAGATTTTATTGAGATCTTTAATACGGTGCAAAAATAATTGATTTTTTTTTTTCATTTACATTATTTTTGAGTTTGAAAATGTGAAAGAAACTTTTTATTTGGATTTTGTGAAATGACCCTTCTTATTTTTGAATGAAAAGTGACAAAATAAGTACTTATTTTTTAAAAATATTTCTGAAACGGGCCTTAATTAAGGATCTGCACCATAGTACGGGTTTGGGTGCGTTCAATGAATTTACACACTGCAGCTGCAGATGTGGTTAAAATTTCCCCATTAATTGGACTGCGACGTACATGGAACCATGTGATGGCTCAGAGGAAGAACACGGGCTTAATTATACTTTAACTACCCCTTTTGGTTGGACGTCAACTTAAGAGGACCATCTAATAAATAGGTTTGATGGCCCGTCCAACTCAACTTCTTAATTACCACAAAGCAACCTAATCATACCATCGTGACAGAAAAATGGGTAAGAAATTGAAGTGGTGTTTTTTGCTAAATTAAATGGATTAAAATAGTACACGTTTTTACGAATTTTTAAACAGATCATTATCCTCATAGGTTCATATATATAACTAAAATAAAATTTAACGGTTGTCTTTAGTTTACAATCCGATTAACGAAAACGCAACCTAATTTAACCCTAATCCTTCGGAAAGACCTCTGTCCCTGCCTTCAATCCTCCCATAGTCGAAAAAAATTTGAATGTTAAAGCGTCATTCGCATTCATTCTCTCCTGCGCATTCTGTGACTAAAATACTAGTACTCATAGAATATCAAACAATACGCCAAAAATAACATTTCTAAACAAGATTTTGCACGGACTCTTGCACCTAGCTCATGCCGTCGTGTAGTTCTTCTTCAAAACTGAGAGGTGGTGGGTTTGACTCCTATGGAAATGAGGTCACCAGTGGCGGATTTAAAGTAGGACCAATGGGGGTACGGGGCCCCACTGCACTTTCCAATAATTCCAATTTTTACCTCTAACTTATTATGGTCATGACATTTGTATCCTATAAAATTATACACATTTTCTCTTTATATCAATTACATCCCCTATGGCTTGTTCCTTTGTGGTACTCAAAACTCCTGTGCATGGTGACCAATAAAATTATATATCACTTATAAAATTATACACATTTTCTCTTTATATCACTTACATCCCCTACGGCTTGTTCGTTTGTGGTACTCAAAACCCCTGTGCATGGTGACCAATAAATTTTATATATATATATA
>BPLS01007084.1:0-24517 GCA_019656275.1 Rhododendron kiyosumense
GGGGAGAGAGAGAGAGAGAGAGAGAGAGAGAGAGAGAGAGAGAGAGAGAGAGAGAGAGAGAGAGAGAGTACCAAGAGAGAGAGAAAGGGACGAGAGCAGAGAGACTAGAAAGAGTGAGGGCGCGAGAGAGAGAATTTCGAATGGTGGGGCGTACTGTGTACACCTCACCCGTATATACCTCCCCTCGAACCAATTTGTCTGGAATTAAGTTTGCGGGTTCAAAATCCATAGCACCGCACGGCATTTCTCCTAACACGCATGGTATATCGAACCAGCATGCAGAATTCTTGGGTCCTAAACCTTATTCAGGGCTTATTAGGGTTTCTCAAATTCACTTTTGGGCCCCATGCCTATTTGATGGTTCAATTTTCAAAACTTGAACTGCAGTTGTTACACCGCACATGCATTATTCCATAGCTACGCACGACATTCTGTTTTATTTCAGCAGTTCAAATTCTGTAGAACAGTTCCATGGTGATTGGGACTATGATGCAATCATGCGTTTGAGGCTTCATGCAGGAATGGAGAAGAAGAGCATACAAGCAGATACGAGAAAAGGGGACTTTTCATTTCATAAAATTGGGGAAACCCCCGAAATTCGCATTACATCAAAAAAAAAAACAAAAAAAACAAAAAACAAAAAGAAAATCCTTCTGCCCCCCTTTCTTCTTCCTCATCCTCTATCTCAATTGCTCCCCTCGCCGGACGCGTCATTCGCTCCGTCCGAGCGGTCGTCAGACCCATTTGGATTCCCCTCGGAATCCTCCGTGGTATCGTCAGACCCGTGCTCCAGAGCGTATTCAAGGTCGTGCTTGTCGTCCAGTTGATCAAAAGCGAAATCCTGGAGGTTGGAGACAGCTCGATGAAGAATGCATATTGTCGAAACGAGCCTTGCAATTTGCCGGGTGAATTCCTTGATTTCCTCTCGATAAGAGGCCATTTCGGTCTCGAGGGAAATGACACGTGCCATAAGATTGAAATCTGCTGTTGGGTTGGTTTCGGAAGTTGAATACAATGCGAAGATGAAGAGAATTGTAGAATTTTGAAGGTGGTGCATGGAATGAGGCACCATAATGGGCACCCTTAAACTAGTCGACTGTTTTCGAAAATCGAAGGGTTGCATGGGAAATTGAAACACCACACGGTACCATACTAGACAGCACGGCATTTTAGGGCCATTAGATTAATTCATTTTCTTAGAAATTGATCAAGCCAATCACCAATATCCCCCTCGGGAATCAAATATTCCAGCCGCCTTACAGAAGAATCTCTTAAAATGTTGTGCCTTGGTCAAAAGATTAATGTCGTCCTCCAAAACTCGTCATAATTTTTGTCCTCCGAGACTCATCATAATTTTCGCTTCGCAAGATTCGTCAAATTTCGCCCCCTAAGGGTTTGTGTGGAATTTTGCCCTTTGAGGACTCGTCTCGTCTCGAATTTTGCCCCTGAGGGTTTGTCTCGAATTTTGCAGCTATTTGCATTTGTTTCACAACACATGGAACTACAACCACTCAATCTTATCAAGTTTATTGTATTGTCCTAATTGAACTACGTTGGTCTGATCCATACAAACAGGGTACGTAGACAGCTCCACGAGCGCGACCGCCATCATCATTTGATTGCATTTCAACTTCCATACATTTTTGTATCTGTTTAAAGACCTTAGAGCAACGAATTTGGATGCCTATTCTTTAAGCGTCACTGGTACCAACCAATAGTTTTCGAGTTCCGTTAAAGAGGGACTACTGTAGACACCCCAATCTGAACCTCAGAGGTTCTTTAAATGTCCCGATGATGAAATACCTCTGTAAACCAAAAGCCCAAAAGAAAGCCCAAGGGCCCGGGATTGGACTCTTAGTACCGCACGATATATCTCAACACTGCACGACATAACAAATTTCATTACGCCGCACGAGGTCATGAGGTCAACCGCACGACATTTTGATAAAGTTTTGACTGGCTCAGCAAGCTGTCAGCCACGTCCACTTGAGCCACAGCTATAAGTTAGCTTAGCTGAAAAATCACTTCTAATCCGCCCAGAAAATACCTTCCCCATTTGAATTCAAAATCCTTAGTTCTTGCCTATAAATACACCCCTCCACTCAAGAGAAAGGGGTTCTGAATTTTCTTTCTCTCTCATCATGCTTTCATACACATTCCTCACTTCTAAGTCTTGAGAAAGTTGCTCCCAAAATATTCTCTAGGCACTTTCTTTATCTAAATGCCCCATTTTTCTCCTCATTATTAAAGTGAGCCTTTTACTCACTTTGAGATCCTACCTACTAAAACACCCAACAAACCATCCATGCCCACACTCATCTTTTCTCAACCAGTCTTGTCCATACTCAACCATCATCATCCGTCCTCATTCAAGCTCGAGAACCAAAGGTAAAAACCAAGTTTCCTTGGAGTAGTCCTTGTCCTTATCCTTGAGGGAACTCTTTTGTAGTTAGGCTTGACCCCCTTTTGGTTAAACACTGGCTTAAAAGCCATTTTCAAAAATAAAAATAGCCACTATGCTAGGCAGACCACGTTGTGCGGCATTATGATGAGTCGCACGGCGTAGTATGCTCAAACGCACGATCTTTTACTAATCGTTGTTTATTTGGTCAGACTGTCCGGATCATGACTATTCTTCATCGGGCTTGCTTGTATTGTTGAAATATTGTCATCAGTATCTTTAGAATGAGACCATATCTACGAGCTATGTTTTATTTCTTAAACAAGGCCCTTTTGCTTGCTCAAATGATCAAAAACATCAAAACTTGTTTCTTGCTCATGGCTTGAAGAAAGGGGTGTTATTCTGAAGAGAGACAGCTGTTGGGTATTTCGGATGACTCCAAAAGTTACGTACGGGATATCTAGAATACCGAGCGCTACTATGAGTACTGATGAATAGTCCAGTAATAGAATAGGTAGGCCGCACGGCATATCATAAGACTGTGCACGGTATTGTAATAAGCCGTGTGGTAATGGTTTTGATCTGGACAGTCCACTGGTTAGCTACTTCATTTCAAAACATCATAAACTTATCATTCCTGTATAGGCAGCACCACATGCACGTCAATGTGATATATCCTCCCATGCCCCTTCCCTTTTTGCTTGTTTAATAAAGAGTCACACTTTGCAAAAGATTTGTGAAATGTTCCCCTTTTTAAAATGTTCAGTAGAGATCGGTCCTCACCAGGCGAGCAGGGTACTTTTCAACAAAAAAATTTTCGTTCGTAACATGGCTCCCGAACCCAATATCTCAACGTTATCGCTAGACCAAAAGCTTTTCTTTTCAAAATAAGCTCACGGTTTCTCGGATCATCCATCTCAAAAATCCGGGTGGCGACTCTTCGGGTGCATCGGTCGGGGAGCCCACAACTTCTCTCTCTCTCTCTCTCTCCCCTAAACGTTTTTTCCCAGTTCTCTTCCCTGTCTCCATGACCCTCACCGTCTCTCTAGTTCTCTCTCCACAGGTATGATTCTTTGTTCTAATTTTTTAAAACGGTTGTGAATCGAAAAATTAGTTGTTTAGAAAATTAGTTCTTTGTTCTCTATCCACGGTGAATTACCTTTTTTTTTTTGGTCAGTTCTTTGTTCTCTTTCCATGTTGTTTAGAAAATTAGTTCATGATTTTAATTGGGAGTTGGAGTGAATCGAAAAATTCTTCCGATAAGCACCCAATAATACATAGATCAAAATCGTAGATACAACTTTAATGAAGAGACCAAGCATTTGAAGGCGGTATCGATACTCAGAAATTCCGTATGATACTATTTAAGAACAGATTGGGAATTGGAATTGTTATTGGGTATCGATATGCAGAAACGCAGTATCAATACCGGTTCGTTTTGCGGCCCAATAGGAATGTTTGAAAGAGATCCGGTATGGATACAAATTCCCAGTATCGATACCGAGTGCCTTCGTAGCGGATTTTTAGGGCGTCCTTTGGGATATTTTGTGTACTAATGTGGGCTTGTATAAATACCCCATTATGTCACATATCCGAAAAAATACTAGATTTACTGCATTTTTTTAGATCTAAGTAGGATTTCTTTTACTTGTTGCTCACTCTTCTTAATTAGTGTTCTTCATTTGTTCTTGACAAAATCTGCATTTCCTTCCATAATTAGTTGTTGTTTGCTATTTCACTCTTCTTTAAAGTTGTAGCTACGATTTTGATCTATCTTAATTTCTAGTTTAATTTGAATTCCATCATGTTTTCAATAATTAGCTTTGTTGATTCAATTCTTAGTATGAGTGAGTAGATAATTAGGCTTGGTCATGGAGTGATTAGCACTCCATGACTTGAATTGATCATGATTTTCTCTCAATAAATCTTCATGTTTAGTTGGAAAATCAAAGTAGTTCGTGTTTGTCTATAAAACTCGGCGGTGTTAACCTCTTTGATCATGCGTAGGCAAGAGCGAGCCTACTTGCCACGCATAGATTCTTAGAGCTTGTCATCTCTTGTGTTTGCTAGATGAATACTAGAACTAGCTTGGTATTTCGACTCCTTTTCTAGTAAATGAGCTTAATGATAAATCCTCCAGGTTGGGAGATTGTTGATGCGTATCTCAACCCGAGTAACTCAAGGGAGAGCTGATTGATTTGAGTTGTGGATGTTGAAATCCCCTAGACCTAGCCACTTAGTTTAAATCATTTTCAAATCAAACCTAAATTGCACTTTTTCTCCATTTCAAACTACACCTAAAACTTAGCCGCTTCAAGGCCACAATCCTTACATCTACAAATCCAATCAAGCCATGATGATATTCTCTTGGGTATGATCCCGGACTTCTGGATTATTATGCTTCAATGGACAAATTTACCCTACGCTTGGAGTGATCATATATTGATATATATATTGATATATCGACAGACGAAGCATCTTCCAAAAACCATATTGCACGGGCATAAGCTATTTGTCGGACCGCTTTTCCACCATCTCCCCTAAAACCAATTGGTGGTAGGAATGGTTTCAATTAAGTCTTTTATGGCATTCGACATCGCACCCGCAAGTCTGTTTTTAGAGCAGTCGCAGGGAGTGGCATTGTATAACCAAATCCATGGGGGCACTCCGGGCCCAACAATCCCTCCCTCACGATGACGTTCCCGCGACTCGAACCCATGACTTCCTGGCTCTGATACCACTTGTTGGACCGCTTTTCCACCATCTCTCCTAAAACCAATTGGTGGTAGGAAAGGTTTCAATTAAGTCTTTTATGGCATTCGATATCGCACCCGCAAGTCTGTTTTTCGAGCGGTCGCAGGGAGTGGCAATGTATAACCAAATCCATGGGGACACTCCGGGCCCAACACTATTGGTTGTTTTTAGGGTTGCAGTTAATATGCTTATGTCGATTTATGTAATTAGGTCGTAGGTAGAGTTAGAACTTTTTCAATTTTTGGTAATGAACTAAAAGAATTACCGGTTGTTGGTTCAGTCATTATAATGACTGATTATGGACTAATAGAATTGCCGATTGTTGATTATGGACTATAGTGACTGAATTTTTCAGTCATACCAAGACTTGATTTTTTTGGTAATGATTTATTTGTGATGAAATTTGAAAATCAATACATAAACCCTAAATCGTGTATTGATTTTCAAATTTTATCACAAATAAAATCTTTGTATATGTATTTGCCAATCAAGCTCCCCGTAAAAATCAATACATTATCCCTAAGCCGATTGTTGATTCACAACCGTTTTAAAAAATTGGAACAAAGAGTCATACCTGTGGAGAGAGAACCGGAGAGAGGGTGAGGGTCATGGAGACAGGAAAGAGAACTGGAAAAAAATGTATAGAGGAGAGAGAGAGAGAGAGAGAGAGAGAGAGAGAAAAGTGAAAATGAGAATAAACGCTAATCTGTGATTATATCCCTTACCCAAAAATTGGCAAATCAAAAACTATTACCAAAAATTAAGCTCCCCAATCAAGTCTTTGTATATGTATTTGCCAATCAAGCTCCCCGTAAAAATCATTACCAAAAATTCTGTCATTATATTCTTTCTCCCAATCAAATCTTTGTATATGTATTTGCCATGCTAATCAAGATTTTCATAAATTAAGTGACTGAATATGATGACTGAACATATCCAAATATTCAACATTCAAACTGAAAAAATCATTTCCAAAAACTGATAAAATCACTCTCAATCGTCGGATGAAATCAATCTGAGCCATCCAATGCCCAAGGGTTGAATAGAGGGTGGAGATTTATGCAGGGAAATGCATGTGTGTTAAATTCAACGGCCAAAATGTATGTAGGAAAAATATGTGGGTCACTACACCGTCACAATTTGGGTTATAGATTTCACTGGGGATCCAACTTGCACCTGCTCCCAATAAAGCCAACGAATTATACTTATTACAGTAGTTGACATACATTAGCGAATTATAAAGAGTGCACTTCGTGATGGTCTCCACATGGCATGGGATATCAATGTCCCTAATCAGGGACGGATGCACTATGGGGCACGTGGGAGCACTCAATTCAATTTTTTTTTTTACAAACATTAATTATGAGAGTTTTAAAGTAAAAAATTAATTATGATTCCTAAGGATAAAATAATCAAACAAATATGATCTTCGCATCGGTTCGAAGGGATTGAAAATTGGAATACTTAAGAATCTGCTCTTCATTTAATTCTACGGCTCTCTTAGGGTTCTCATTTGAGAGCTCTAGAACCAAAAATTAATTATGGCCCTTTAGGATAAAATAATAAGAAAAATAAGATCTTTGTACCAATTCCAATGGATTAAAAATTGGAGCAATTAAGTATTTACTCTTCATTTGGTTCTACATATGAGATCTCTAAAGATAAAAATTAATTATGACCCTTTAAAATAATATGATTAGAAAAAAAAATCTTTGTATCTATTCAAATTGATTAAAAATTTGAGCACTTAGTTTTTTGGACAATATTATAAGCACACACAATCACATTATAAACAATTCACTAATGAAAAAACATGAGCATTATTTTTTCCAATTTTGCCCCTTGATGGTGCCTCTCATTAGAGAAACCATAAAGGGATTACAACCCTTTTTGCATTTATTTTTAGGAATTTTTGAAATTATTTCCCTTTTCTCATATGATGAAGTTTAAATTTATATTATTGTGCTTGAATGTAAATTTTTGTTCAAATGTAGTAAAAATTTGTGCTCCCATTAGAGAGAATTCCTGGATCCGTCCTTGTCCCTAATATTATATTGGTGTGGAATCTGATGCCTTACAATTGATCCAGTTGATGCAAATGTTTCTCACATGATCACATATTCACATGACTGGCATCATCATCACATGATTTCTGATTGCAGGTCCTTACTGGAATTCCTTGCCCCACGTGCTTAGAGAAACGAACGGAGATATATATGCTGACTTGGTTGCTACCTTGAACTTAGATTATTATTTTTTTCGACTTTTCGTAGATATTTCCGAAATTCTTGTGTAACAGTCAACGGAATCAGGATTGTGTAAACGGGGGAAACTATGAAGAGTAAAAGCACAGTTACACAAGTACCACTACTCCGTAGACAAGTAATTAAGTAAGTTGTTGATCTTCTAATCAGCTTGCTGATCTTCTAGTCTCAAATGAGTACATACAAATTCTGTCGATCCTGACATGATGCAAATTGCAATTTAAGAATTCTGCAAGAATCTCAAATCCAGCTAAGCAGTAAATATTTTAGAAGAGAGATATTGGGTTTCCTCACCCTTTTAATTTCTGAGAAATGCTACACTTACAACATTTTTTTACAACATGTTTACAACACAGTGATGTGAGCCCAGCCAAAAAAAAAAAAGAACATGGTGACCCACTCACATCACTATGTTGTAAACATATTGTAGAAAAATGTTGTAAGTGTAGCATTTCTCTTAATTTCTAGTAATATAATTCATTGGGAGTTCCAACTTGCACCTGCTCTTAATAAGTTTTTGTTCAACAAAGACTTTGTATTCAATTCTCAATTATTGTTCGTAGTTACAATTCATTGGGAGTTACAACTTCATATAATGGTTAAATGAGTACAGGCGAATTCGGTCGATCCAGACATGAAGCAAATTGCAATTTAAGAATTTCGTGAGAATCTCAAATCCAGCTAAGCAGTAAATATTTTAGAAGAGAGACATTGGGCTCCTCGTCTTTTTAATTTCTAACAATATAATTCATTAGGAGTTCCAACTCCCAATAAAGCCAACGAATCATATAATGGTTAAATGAGTACATGCAAATTCAGTTGATCTAAACATTATGCAAATTGCAATTTAAGAATTCCGCGAGAATCTCATATCCAACTAAGCAGTAAATATTTTACAAGAGAGACATTGGGCTCCTCGTCTTTTTAATTTCCAACAATATAATTCATTAGGAGTTCCAACTTCCAATAAAGCCAACGAATCATATAATGGTTAAATGAGTACATGCAAATTCAGTCGATCTAAACATTATGCAAATTGCAATTTAAGAATTCCGCGAGAATCTCAATTCCAGCTAAGCAGTAAATATTTTACAAGAGAGACATTGGGCTCGTCGTCTTTTTAATTTCCAACAATATAATTCATTAGGAGTTCCAACTCCCAATAAAGCCAACGAATCATATAATGGTTAAATGAGTACTTGCAAATTCAGTCGATCTAAACATTATGCAAATTGCAATTTAAGAATTCCGCGAGAATCTCAAATCCAGCTAAGCGGTAAATATTTTAGAATAGAGACATTGGCTCCTCATCTTTTTAATTTCCAATATAATTCATTAGGAGTTCCAACTTGCACCTGCTCCCAATAAAGTCAACGGAGTACATAAGCTGGCCAACACAGTAAATTAGAACGTCTTCAATTCTCAATTATAATACGTAGTTATAATTCATTGGGAGTTCCAACTTGCACCTGCTCCCAATATAGCCAACGAATCATATAAAGGTTAAACCTCAGTCGATCCAGACATGATGCAAATTGCATTTTAAGAATTCCACGAGAATCTCAAATCCAGCTAAGCAGTAAATATTTTAGAAGACAGACATGGGTTTCCTCACTATTGTAATTTCCAATGAAATGCAGGATGGGTCGCCACTCTGGTATCTAATGTACTAATTGTAAAAATCTACTCCTTGAGAATATTAGTAAGGTACTAATTGTAGCAATGGGCATCTTCTGGTCATCTCCATATGAGAGGTCAGAATTCGAGTCCCGTTGTGGGCGTTTGGAATTCAGGATTATGGATAGCTTCTGAAACTCTTTGTGTACTAACCTCCTAACATGCACTCTGCTTATGTATACAATATTTATAAAAAAAAAAGTACTAATTGTAGACATTGTCTGGTGAGCTTTTTTCCTGGTCTCTATCTAAGAGCAATGTAATAATCAAAAATGAATAATTAAAATTTGTCATGTCAACTTTTGATTATTCATTTAGAGGGTTACTAATTGTAGACATTGGCTTGTGGCTTGTGTAAAAACGGTTTTTGAAAACAGTTTTTTTTTTTTTTTTAAATAACAGTTTTTCAAAATAACAGTTTTTTTAAACTATTTTTTAAAAAAATTTCTAAAAAAATAGTTTTTAAAAGTTATTTTTTGAAAACATTGTTGAGAGAAAGAATGTTTTGTGTAATGATGTGTGTATTTAATTGAGAAAATGTGGGGATGATTAGATTTGATTATTGACAAAAAGTTGTTAGTTTTGATTATTCAAAAGCCAAAATTTGATGAGTTGCTAAAAGATTGCTAAGTTTGATTATTACAATGTGAGCACTTTTTTGAGCAAATATTGCTAACTTTAGCAACCTTTTAATTTTGATTATTACATTACGGATGCTCTAATGTACTAATTGTAGGCATTTACACCTGGGACTTGCTTCTCACATGCATTGACAAAGTTGATTGGTGCGAGTTAAAAATGGTCGAAGTTGATGCGGGATTTGGGTCAGCAGGGTTTCTTTTCGATGGGCTTATCCCAATTATTGTTTGGGCTTCCTTCATTTTAGGCGTAGGATTGTCCCATTGGAATTTTTTTCATTAGTTCCTTGGCAATCGAGGGTTTGAGTCGGGCATAGAATTTTTCTTAGAGCATTTCCGTTGTAATAAGCAAATGGGTGTGGATAAGCAAACTTCATTCTCCTTGTTTCTATCGGTCTTTGTAACAATTTCAAATATTAATAAAATTTTGTTGTCGTTCCAAAAAAAACTTAGCATTTCGTCACAAGAATAATTACCCCCAAGTAATAATGGATTATCTATCATTGGTCTAAGAAAAAAAAAAGTGATGTTAATGCAAAACTTGTTTTTGTTAATGTCAAAATTGATGAGCATAAAATGCTTGTACAATGTGCAAAATACAAATCTCTCATCCTAAAAAAAAATCTCACGCACAACAATTTCGGAATTAACAAAAATAGTTTTGACTTTATTATTTCCCAAAAACCAAGAAGGGAGATAATTCTACATTTCATTCTCCAGCAAACTTAACAACAATGCTCAAAAAATACCCCACATTGCAATAAGCAAAGTTACAAGTCTTTTAGCAAATAAGCAAATTTTACTCATTCCATAACCAAATTTAACAACTTTTATCAATAACCAAAACTCAATAACTCAAAAACACTCCAAATTGGAATCATCTCATCGAGACGAATAATTTGGTATGGTCGGATACGTGATTGAAACTCGTTTGAAATTAACATGTGCGTTGTGTATTATGGGTTTTTTTTTTTGTTAGGTATGTAAAAATAACCAATGTAGAGATAGAGGTTATTAAATTTGATTATAGACTAAATGAATAATCAAATACTGACATAACACATCTTGGGTATTAATTTTGATTATTACCATTGCGGATGCTCTTAGCTTTGTTACAAAACTTCATTCTCCTTGTTCCTATTGGTCTTTTAACAATTTCAAATATTAATGAAATTTTGTTGTCGTTCAAAAAAAAATTCGGCATTTCGTCACAAGAATAATTACCCCCAAGTAATAATGGATTATCTATCATTGGTCTAAGAAAAAAAAAAGTGGTGCTAATGTAAAATTGTTTTTGTTAATGTCAAAATTGTAGAGCATAAAATGCTCGTACAATGTGCAAAATACAAATCTCTCATGCATCCTAAAAAAAAATAAAAAATCTCACGCACAACAGTTTCGGAATTTACAAAAACAGTTTTGACTTTATTACTCCCTCCGTCCCAAATTGATTGTCCGGTCCGCAAAACGGAGTGTTAAAAATAATACAATTTTTGCAAGAAAAAATCAAAAGTTTTTCAACAACTTACTAGATATCAATGCGAATTTTTAATTTGTGAAAAAAATTTGAATTTTTTCTTGAAAAAATTGCATTATTTTTAACGCTCCGTTTTGCGGACGGGACAATCAATTTGGGACGGAGGGAGTATTTCTCAAAAGCCAAGGGAGATAATTCTACATTTCATTCTTCAGCAAACTTCGAGAAAGCAGTTGATTTTTTTCCTCAGATATGTATATTTTAACCGTCAATTGATGTAAACAAAACAAGTGAGCAGATCAAACGTGAATTTGCATCACCTCCAAGTTTCGGATTTGGGGTTGGTGCTGCGCAGTTCTAAGCCGTTGGATCGTGCATCTAACGACTCGGATCTTATCTTGACAATCAACGATCGAGAGCCATTCATTGCCGAAATGAGATCCTAGCCGTCGAATGCACTATCCGACGGCTCGGAGGTGCGCAGCTTGGTGCTATGCACTTCACTGCACAGCACCATCCCCCATTTCATTTCGCATACGCAAAAGAGGAGCGAAAGCTTGATTATTAAATAACAAACACACATGATATCTTGTCGCCAAGACGATATATAAAGCCTACTAGGTGCGGCCATGTCCAAGGCACGAATGTCATGCCCATTGAAGAGGAAAGGCGTATTACAAAGATTGATAAAAGTACCAAGAGTCTAGCTGATTTACATGTAGATTATATAATGCATACCCTATTTACAAATGCTAACGTAACGTGATTGTAGTAAAGTTTATGATAGGTAGATACATGGTCCTAAAATATTAGAAAGCAAATCATGCACACCAAAAGAATTACGGCTCGAGATAGATGGTCATTTGTCAGACTCTCAAATCAGCCACACAGATTTTTGTAGGGTCAGTTCTCGTGCCAACTCTCGTTGCAGACAGAACTTTGAAGCCCCTACGCACACATTCGGCAAGAAGTGCCACCCATTTCACACTATGAATCCAGAAATCGTAAATTGAAAAGTAAAACCTCTATCATATTCACAAGGTATTTGAACTCATGATAGACAACTTAATATCTGGAATGTGGGTAGTTCAAAATAATTTTCCGCTAAAACCTAATCATTCACAAGTTCCAAACTACTCCCTCCGTCCCTTTTTAATTGTCCTACTTCGTAATTCCAACTTATTACAAAGACATCATCATTATACCTTTCACATCAACTTTTTTCTCTACTTTCCCTACTTACCCATCATCATTACACTTTTCCTCACTAACTTTTCAAAAAGGAATATACTTTTAGGGACAAAATAGACAATACACCAACTTTTACCCACTAACTTTACAAAATGGACACTTATTAAGGGACAGTCCAAAATGGAATACTGGACTATTAAAAAGGGACGGAGTGAGTATAAATTCTCAAAATGCATCATTCAAGGTAGAATGAAAGACCTTTGAAAGTGCAATATTTTCCAGACCCTATGTCCATTAATGCTACTATACGCTCTTGCCTAAATAATTAATGCCTTGTTCTTTTCCGTTTTTGAAAAAAAAAATTCCAACTCAAAAAATACTTATTACCTCTACTTTCAATCATTGCTCTCCACTCATTACCCCCATCTCTAATTATTATTCTCATTTCTCTCTCTATCTCTCTCCACTCATTATCCATTCTTTCAATCATTACTCTCATTCTCTCTCCACTCATAACCCCAAAAAATTTATCAAAAACTCATCCAAACACAGTTTAAACATGGCAATTCGCAAACAACCATACATGCCTATCACACACACGCACGCAAGCGCACACACATATCTCACTTCAGCAACAAATTATGACTCTAAACTTCTGAACGTAACTGTAACAGTAAAAAAGGTTGAGCCAAGTAGTCATTTTTGGTAAGCATTCAAGGATGATAATACTCACCATGAACAAATACTGTATTCTATCTTCGTGTCTATGTTGTCAATGCAGTCCAACACAAAATCAGGGTGGCAAGAAAGAATTTCTTCTTCAGAGGATTCATCATATAATAGCACTTTTGCCTCAACAAGGCATTCTGGGAATACCGATAAGAAATGCTTCTTCAGGCAATGGGCTTTTGAGACACCGGCATTTTCTCTTGTCGCAACAGCGTGCCTATTTAGTGATGAAACCAACACATAATTTAGATCAAATCATGGTTTCTGTGAATACTCTAATCCAAATTTAAATGCGGGTTCTTACTCCATCGTTGGCAAGGGCAATATCCATGATAGCAGCAGTTTCCATCACCCATGACAGAGGGTTCCACACAAAGGTGCCGTTCTGCTTTTTTTTTAAACATTCTTTTTCAAAAAGAAGGTAATTTCAAACTCAAATATAATGAAAATGAAAAATAATTTTTTCATTTTTTTACACCGTTTAAAAGATCTCAATGAGATCTATCAAACAAGTCCATATTGGTAGAAAAATTATTTGCGTAAATACATAATTTTTGAGCTTGAAATTACCTTCCCTTTAAAAGTTCATTTTTTCAGAAACCGGAACAGGTTAAAAGCCTAACAACTTCAAGAATTTACTCTCCTGAAATGCTGAGAAGATAATAAACTTTATTATCAGAATTTCAGTCCAAAAAGCCAACAGACTGGAAATACAAAAGGAGGGTGTTCGATAAGAAACAGATACCTTCTTCTTCTCGAGTTTGTTATAGCCAAAAAGCTCAAGCCTTTGCTGAGCAGACTCGGCGGATAAACGTTCTTAGAACATCTCAGATTCTGAAAAACTACCTAAATGGGGGTATGTTTTACTGGACTCAAAAAACCCAATTCCATCAAACCCCAAAAAATAAAAAATCAAACAAAAGCAACAAATTTGACACAGCATAATCAAGAAAACCACGTGTAATTATCAGATATCAAATCCATTACCAAATCCATAGCTTCCTTCAACACAACCTCCAGAACTTCCGGCCTCTCTCTCACACACACACATACACACCAGTTTTAGATCAGAACCCATCAAAAGAAACCTGCAAAATTAAAATATTCAATCAAAGGCTACCCAAAAATGAAAACATGATTGTGAAGTTGAATTGGGCTTTGTAGAAGAGAATGCGGTCATCTGGGTTCCCAATTAAATATGTTCCGACAACCAAATTGAAACTTCAAAAGAAAGTTTATCTTATCCACAAACACAAACAAAATTTCGCACTCTAGTCACCATTTCGTCACTCTGTGTAACTTGCAGTAGTATATAGTATACAAAATTAACAAGTAACTAAAGAAGCAAAGGTTTTTACTTTTACCTACCAACATCAGCGATGCCCGAAACTCCACAATTTATGAGAACCACCAGTAGATTGGCAAGCTCCGCACAGTGTTGTCGTTTCTTGATACCCAATCGGCCAACCATTCCTTTCTCAGCTTTGCTCTTCTGTAAACTCGCTTTCATTTGTTCCCTAGAGACTCGATCAAAAAGATAAATTAACAAAAGTCTGTCTATACATTCTACAAGTGTAAATGAAGATAGGGCTGTAAACATAGATATAGTCATGTGTGTGTGTGTGTATTGTATAGTCGCTTTGATTTCTTGATTTCTTTGCCTGATGATGGAAGATCGTACAAATATGGGATACGATAGGGCAAGTATATGCCATTGCCTAAACTATAGTTTCAGTATTTTAACCAAAAAATACCCACAATTCAAGACAATTTTTTTATCTAAATGATATTTTTGGTATTTTTAGTGAAAACAGGCGTTATTTTGGCATCTATCCGAAAAAATAACATAGCATAAACTCACCCAAATGACGATGGAGTAAAATGGAAAGTTCTCCGAATTTGAGTGAATGACGATGAAGTAAAATGAAAAATTCTCCAACCATCCATTTAGGCAAAATTACACAATAAAAGATACCTATCATGATACAAGTTTGATCTCGACCAAATCACAGATTTGGAACATATGGTCACCTCATTTCAACTAAAAAAGAATTGGGAAAATGACGGCTCAAGACATGTTTTGATAATTAATACCCGCCAAGGATATGCTAAGAATATTTGTTAATGCTGAAAATATCCTTGGCGGGTATTAATTATCAAAACACGTCCTTGGCCGTCATTTTCCCAAAAAAACCACCCATGTATCCACATAATAAATCATCCATTTAGCAATAATTAGCTGATAAAACAAAACAAGACCAAACATAAACAGCCACAAAACCACAGACAGACAGACGGAGGGAATTTCACATCACACGCATCATGTCTTTCAAATGTTCCAAACTTTGACAACTCCAAACTTCATTACCAAGCTATTAGATGAAAATTCCCAAACATGTGCAGCGATTGGGCAGAACATAGACCACTTTGAATTAATGTTGCTCTTACGTTCTCAAAAGCTTCAGCTTGTTTCACTGATTCCTGGTTGCTAGTGGTTCATTCGCATGCACCCTACAGAGTTCAACAAATTCATCCAAAGCTCTTGCTAAAATTAGGGTCTCGTCCATCCATACATTCTTGCTAAAATTTGCCCGTGGTTCGAACAGATTATATCAAATAGGCCCAGCAACTTTGCTCTCTCCTCTCCCTCATAACCTATGAAGCACCGACACTTCTAAAAGTCGAGGTATCGCAGCGTCAGACACAGGGACACCGCGGGATACGTACGGGACACGCCACGTGGCGTGTCCCATAATTTAATTTGAATTTTTGACGGGGACACCGATGGGGACACGGCAGGGGCCAAATTGTAATTTTTTTAAATTTTTGGGGACCAAACTGTAATTTTTGAAAAAATTGGGGGTCAAACTGTAATTTTTTAAAATAAAATTTGGGGCCAAATTATAAATTTTTTAAAATTTCTGGGTGCTAAACTATAATTATTTATTTATTTATATATATAAATAAATAAATATACACGTGGCGTGTCCCCCGCCGTGTCCGTGTCCCCATTTTTTTAGAATTCCCGTGTCCCGGTGTCGGTTTCGTGTCCGTGTCGGTGCATCATAGCTCATAACTCGATCCCAATTGCCTCCAAATATCACCTAGCTATTCATTCTCCATATGCTCCGGTCTAGAGCGAAAAGGGGACAACAACCAAGCTTTCACCACTATATTAGAGTTCAACAGCACATGTGATGTGATCTCAAGGTGACCCAGTATCAATTGGTCAAGTTCACTAAGTGCACCCGATAAATTATATAGCTAAAAAAAAAAAAGAGTAAACATAATCAGCCTAACATAAGAGCGTAATCGATAGCTAACATAACTTTTCTGATACCTAGGCCACAACAATATAGATAATACCCATTCTTTATTATAACCAAAGATTAGCGATAGTAAGGAGAGAGAGCAGCTTCGTATGTAGTCCTAAAATAATTCCGTTGCGGTTGTGTTCCGAATTGCTCAATCCCGAAAAAATACAACCAAATCAAAACTTTGTTAAAAAGTGCAGGAATTGTGTAACATGCATGTCATCCTAGCTTATCTAGACTAAAAAGTAAAATTAGCTAACATATCGAATGTAAGTGAAGTCAACTATCAGAAAATAAGGCAACAAAACTGGAATGTTCAAAACTAATGGCATTGTACCTTTTGATTCAACATTCCTCTAACCTCCCTCCTTAACCCACCATTTTTTAGTTTAAAAAAGAGAAGGCCTTTAATCCGTGACTAATGTCCTGCACAATAACAATAGGTTTATGGAAGTAGCCATGGCACTCGCATACTTAAACTTCTAAGCAAGTCCAATTCTGCATTACTGTGCAATTACCCTTTTGATTTAACCTCAATAGAATACCCTTCCCTAGGACTGTCTGCACCCCATGGAGGTGTCCGGCTTCTCCCCAGCTTCAAATAGGATTACCCACCAATGGATCTAATCAATTTTGCCCGAGCTTCAAAAAGGAAGCATGTAACCTATTTCAACGAATGAATTTGCAAATTAGAGAGCCCTACATTTCAACAATGTCTATTCAACTGTTTCCGACTAATGCAGTCTCCCTCGGGTCAAAATTACATACATTGTAAAATAATAGACTACCGGTGCCACGTTCAGGAAAAAAAAGTTTACCCATGCCTAAAGGCACTT
Organism: Rhododendron kiyosumense; assembly: GCA_019656275.1. Taxonomy (NCBI): domain Eukaryota; kingdom Viridiplantae; phylum Streptophyta; class Magnoliopsida; order Ericales; family Ericaceae; genus Rhododendron; species Rhododendron kiyosumense. The sequence goes on from BPLS01007084.1 coordinate 17,282, forward strand.
CCCAAAACATACGAATTGAAACTAAACTGATCAATATCTGGCACTATTTATCATATCCACCAAAATCAACCATCATCTCAAAATCTGTTTTTCTCATTTGAAGATAGGTAGAATAAGCATCACATTCCAGTCTTTCAAATTTTCCAAAAACATTCAAAAGTCGGACATACCTTCCGAATGCCGCACCGGTTTCCCTTGCCAAAATCAATAACAATATTACCTTCACAAAACTTCCATCAATTTTTATACTGAAACAATTGTTGAGAATGAGATAACTTACCAACGAAGATGATCGCTATTACGATCGAAGGGGCTCCTGCTCCTCCAAAACCCAGCCATGGCCTCCATCACTTCCTTCTCTCTCTACAGCAAGCATCATAAGCCACATCGCAAGTGCAATTCAGAATCACCTGACGAAGCTGTCTCCGACATCCGGCCGAGCAATCAATGCACCATAAGCTCCCGTACGCAGCAGATGCCCGCATTGGATTATTGCAATCAAAACACATTTGTGAAAAGAACCCCCCCTAAGGAAATCAGAATTGAGTGATCTACAAAAAAAATTAAAACAGATTTGAACTATACGTACCTTGTTCTTGGACTTGGCTCTCAGTTTTCTGAAGACGGCATTGGTGAGCTGTGCCAGTGAGGTTCTCAGTCGTTTGATGGTGTTGAGAGATAGAGAGAGAGTTGCCCTAGTGAAGAGAAGAATGTGGTGGATGGTGATTGGTGGCGTGTATTTCGGGGGAGGAGAGTGTAAAGCGGAGGAAAATACTCGGACGGGAGAAAACCACGTGTACTCAAAAAGGCAATGGCACATTCTCAATTGCCCCTTAAGACACCCGTAATTACGAAGATAGGACCGAGCAAATGGACTGAATTACCCCCACCCTCTAGCCTTGTGGCTGCCCAATCAAGGGACTTAATTGGAAAAATCAAGCCAATTTGGCATCTGAAAAACTCCTCCTCATTACACGGTAGGATACGTTACCCTTGTTGTTAGGTTGCTTGCTGCTATAGCCTTGTCCCCCTTATGAATTTTTGACCCTAGCAATGTGAACCATTGCTTAAAATGCGCAAGCATCTGAAGTGAGAAGATTTATCTGCAGAAGAATTTGAAAACGAGCAAATAGCAGGTTCAGGTTCCATCTTTGCTGTCTAAAACCAAGCAATCTTGTATCTGCTCCCTAAGAGGAGAACGCATAAACAAAGCAGTTATCCGATGCAAGGAAATTGGAAAACAGAATTTTTAGACACATTTTCAGAATGGAGGAGCCACAAATACACGTGGTCTCCAGATAATCATACTCATTAAAAGTATTGTTTTAAAAAACTTACAAAGTTCCACATAGCCTTGAGCTATGTTACATGGGCCCTTCTAAATGAACAAAATATCACTAGGATAAGGGTGTGGGCTCCGTGTCCAACACATTTAGTTGGACAGACACATAGCAAACATATTTTGTGATGCAAAGTTACCCTGAACCATGCGTAGAACTTTCATATTGTGTAAGAAACACCCTAAGGCACTTTGTAACCACTATTCATCGGAGAACATAAAAGAACTATACTAGAAGTTCTACTATTTGGGCAAATCCCCGAGTTCTAAACAGGAAATTAGATTAAGCGGACACTTAGACACATACCTGCGTGTCTACAACCGATACCTGAGTCCATGTAACACAGGCCCCAAGGCACGATAAATTAAGGTCTCATGCGAAAAGCAAGTCATTTACCGATGGAAAAAGAAACTCATAGAGGTCTTGGTATAATCTTAATTGAAATCATCCCTAATCACCCGCAAATTACATGCATAAAGAACATGTAAGTGTAACTTTTTAGTTTCTTACCTTAGCCATCTCCAATAGCAATGATAATCATTCTTTGCTAGGGCAATAACTGGCTGTGGTAAAAGTGAATAGAAGTGCTCCACGGACGAGGGTTCCTTGGGAAGGATCTGACAACTCAAACAACATTTAGCCCCAAATGTTTCAGCACTTAATTGTCCAATCTCAATATCATTCAAACTTAACAAGTCGGAAGTGCTGAGTGGGCTATTGCAGATGGGACAGAATGACTCTGGGGAAGTGATTTATTCGACTTCAGATTATATTTCTTTTGACGCCTTTGGCTTTGGGATGCCAAATGACAATTAAGGTCGTCACTCTCCGGCATTCTATTGAAATCAAATGCAGTAAGCTTTCCGGCTGTTCTTAAAATTGTGCACTCTCGAGATGCATTTTCTTCCTAAAACACAAAAGCTATACGATGAAATTGCAGATTCTGGGAGTACATGGAAACAACATTCAACACTCTTAGCTGATTTGACTTGAAGAATGAACTTTCACAAGGGTTTATACTTGAAAGCTGAAGGGAAAGTAAATTCCAAGCAGATCACAAGTAATTTCAGCAAGATGCAAATCTCAAACTTTCAAATGAATTTAAATGTTATATTTCTGATGGTAAGCTCTTTATCTACACCATATAACAATCAGTGTAACTATTAAAATTGCATTCAAAAAGTATATATCCACAATTGGCATTCTACCTGCAACTGTTTTACAAACTATGAGACTAAACCATTGATGCCAGAACAAGGAGTATCAAGAACCTCCACTGTTTTCAAGCTGCCCTGCCAAGATAAGATCAGTCCCATCATGGTGAAAACGTATTAATGAACTTCCCATTGCATGTGGCAAAGGAAAAACATTTCGCATGTAAATGCTTCACATGCTTATGTCGATAATGTACTCACACTGAGTAACGCATACAAGATGTAGAATTTTTACTACCTATGACGCATATTCCTGGTCCTTTTTTCAGCAGTTCGTGTCAATTGATTGGATGAACAAATGGGCATATTTGTGGGAAGAAATTCAAGAGTTTTTCACCAATAAAAAAACTCTGTTAATTCTGGAAGACAGTTTTCTAAACCATCAACAAATGAATAAAATAGAGAGTATGAAAGATTTTTTAAGATGTCAAGAATATCAAAAATGATCAAACATAAAGGACTCCAGGTAGGATAGTAGATTACTAGCCATAACTACAATTCTACTTCATATTGGTCATCGTAGAATGAACCCACGCAATAGCAAACCAAAACAACACTTTCCCAAAATCATAATTCAAAGCGAAAAGGGTTCAGTTTAACAAGAGCTTATGTCCAGCACTATCAACCTTGCACTGTTCCAACTATGGCAGTCAAGAGTTGGTTTTGTGCCCCCAAATTTGATGTCTGCAGCTGCGTTAACTTACTGCTTAACTATACTTCAGCCAACTAGCTCGGCCTGCTGCTATTGGACATTAAAATAGCTAAATACTCCATATATGAAGAGGAAAGACTCACTAAGTGGTAAAAGCATTAAAAAAATAAAAACTGTCAAGGCAACAAAGCATGTTCAGCTCTTGTGTGAAACAGTCAGGTAGCGGAAGCACCACTGGTACACCCCACCTTGCATCAACATATTGTATATCTGCTGCTAAAGAGTAACCCTGGCCCTGGCAAAAGAACACAATATTACCTCCCACTATTTCAATTAAGTTTAAAATCATTAGAACCTTCACCTTTCATCGTTAATGAAAGAAAGAATTCTTTATACGTCTATATTCATTTGAACCTTCAGCTTTTATCAGTTAATGAAAGATGGAATCTGTTCTCTCCATTTCTTTCAAGAGTTTAGAAAAGAGAGGCTAACCTTAACAGTTGCTGTGATGACCTGGCAAGCTATCTTGGATGTACATGATCCAAACAGAAGTTTGGTGTATCCATTTTCAATGGCAATCTGCATAACAAAAGCACTGTACTGCATTAACAAGTTGCCAGTACATCTCATTATTGAAGTTAAATAACATGCATAAAAGTTGAACCTTTTGCAATGACAACATTCGCAGATGCAGCATAAGATCTTCCTTTCCGGTGACATCACGAACAGCATTTACTAACTCTTTCAACCTGTCCTTTCCTCCCTCCCCTAACTCGGAAGAATAGATGCTTGCAGTTGGGATAACATGAAACACCATTCTTGGGGGAGTTAAATTCGATACAGTAAGTTTCATGTCTTCAATAGCATCATCAAGTTGCTGGAAAGAGGCTGGATAAATGGCACTTTCATCAACAAAAGCAACACCTACACCAAATACTGGTGGTGATCTATCTCATGTACAAACTGTAGGGCCAATTAAGATTATACTGTAGCATCAAAATTCTTCTGTGCTTTACATTGCATCTCATGTACAAACTGTAGGGCCACCCTAAAAAATGCTCACATGAGCTCGTCTTCTGGGTTTCTAGGGCAAAGCAAGCCATATAACCTTGTTTCAAAATGGGGATAGAGCATTGGCATAAATTAGGTATATGAGCAAGGATGCTCTGCAAACTAACTTTACATTACAATTTGAATTTAGTTGGATAAGCACATAGGCTATCTAGGACCAGATAAAATCCAAGCTGGCTTGATTCACAGTGCTAGAAAGATCTGCATATCGTGTATCTGCTGATGCATAGTCATCCTAGAAACTAGCATACAAACTGAAATGCCCACCTCCACCTCACAGTACGTATAAATATTAGTAATCACTAACTTGAATCTTTTCCATAATTAATTTACTATGCAAGATAACCTTCTCATATAGAAATAGTGATTGATTTTTGTCACTTCAAGCTTAAAAATACCATCAAGATTGCATTTTCAAGAACGAATGAACAACAAACATTGAGTCAAGTTCAAGACCATACGATAAACAAAGAACAGAGAGCCATCAGGCTTCTCAAGGAGAGATTAGAATCTATTTTGGAGAAGCAGTTAAGAAAGAAAAGAGAACACTATCGTCTCTCATGTTGGTGACCAAAGAAATGAATTCTCTAATTATCATGCTTGGAATAGTAAGACAGCATATCAGGAACAAGATGGCCCATTTCACCGATTCTCACCAATTTTGGGGACAGACAATTTTGGTGAAGTAAGAATTCTCTCTCTCTCGATTTCAAATTTGTAATCCAAACACAGTTTTCTTCAAGGACGGACCCAGAATTCTTCAATTGGGTGAGCGAACATGAGGACATATATACAACATATAAAATACAAACATATAAAAAGGTTATTGTACATATTTCGAACAACTTAAACATTTATAAGACACAGCCATATATAGCTAGGGGCAATGTCCTATAAATCGCTAGGCCTAGTCCGGCGGAAAAGGGCTACCTAGTGCCTAGGTGGGGACTATGCGCCGACTAGTTGGTTGCCTAATCTAAGCGTTGGACTACCGCCTAGTGCCTATCTGCCTAGGCAGGGACTAAATGACTAATCAGAGGCAGCTGTCCTTTAGAACACTAGCTAGGGGTGCATACAATTGTTTGCATTAATATCCGGTTCAAAAGGTGAATTATGGAACTCGGAATTAGATTTTTTATACATGCACAAAATCTTAGAAGGCGAGCTACTAAAATGTTTCCTGAAAATCTTAGATGGGCCGATGCTAAATTTTTCAAACAAAAGCTGGCTAGTCAGGTGAACTTGTCCAAATTCAGCATCTTCGAGAAAAATCTACTATAATTCTAAAGAAATTTTGTAAGTTGAGTAGGGTGGCTTCCTGATCTCATCCGCCATCTTTCTTTCTTTTTTTTGATAACTATCTCATCCGCCATCTGTCCATCCTTGATTCTCACCAAAACCAACACAAGCAAATAAGCAATGAACCTTGTGAGATCAATTCATAGTTATACACGTATCAAGCATAAGAAATTCAATTATTCAAAAGAAACAAGATCCACATTCTAGAACAAAACTATCCCCCACAACAAAACATCATATCACTGAAACCACGAATAAACATCATTCTAGAGAGAGAGAGAGAGAGAGAGAGAGAGAGAGAGAGACCTGGAAGAAGTGCCGCCGGAGAAAGCGACGAGGACGTTGTCGGAGGGAGAAATCACGGTGTTCGAGGTGACGGCGAACTTGAACTTCCCGAACAGATTGCTCCGAAAGCACTCGGCGCAAAACCGGCCGCAGTCGGCGCCGGGAGAGAAGGCGGCCGGCGCGGGGTTCGTGTAAAAGATTGTTTCGTTGGACTTGCACTTTATGCAGAGATTGTGCGGGTTAAAAGTACCGTTGACATCGTGGCGACGCCGTTGGGTGGATCGATTTTCTGGGAGTGTTGGTTTTCTTCTTCTGCTGCTTCGGCGTCGTTGTTGTCACCCTGAGCTGCACTCCCTTGGTTACTACCTAGCTTTTGCTCTTTAACTCCTGGCTATGAATGAGTAATTAATTAGGCTTAGTTATGGGGTGATTAGCATTTTATGACTTGGATTGATCTTATTTTTCTGTCAATAAATCTTCATGTTTAGCTCAAAAATCAAGTTAATTCAGGTTTGTTTATCAAAGCTTGGCGGTTTTAACTTCTTTGATCATGTGTGGGCAGGAGCTCATGGGAGCTCTGTCATTCCTCGCGTTTGATAAATGAATTTCCAAACTTGCGTGGTATTTGAACTCCGTTTCTAGACTAAAATGGTTTTAATGCGAAATCCTCCGGTTTTACAACCTTAGATACGTGTCTCAAACCGAGTAATTACAGAGAACGAGATAAAAGTGGATTAGCTTGAGTCGTGGGTATTAGGACCTCCTAGACCTAGCCGCTCATTTAATTAAGTAATTCGCCGTTAATTAGCTGTTTATTTTCCATCATTTAAAGCAAAACAAAGTTGGCTGTCTAAACGCCGAAAATCATACTTCTATCAATCCATACAAGTCATTCGAAGATTCTCTTGGGTACGATATCTAGTCTTTCGGATTATAATGCTACCGATCAAATAGCCCTATGCATGGGGTTACAACATGGGTGGCTAAGCAGTAATTTGGAGTCCAGCTCCTCTCCAATTCTCCTAAAATTTGAGGATCCTCCAAACTAGATCCAACGGTTAGGATTTAACGTTACACCCACTTCATTAAAATGCCAAAGGATTGAGCACACATAATTACATTCCTCCTCTCTCCTTTCCAAAGCGGTCCATCAAACAGCCTCAAACTGGATATTTGTTGCCGGATTCTTTTACCGCCAGTGAACTCAATCACTTAGCAAATTAGAGTTGGATTAGGGATGAGTTAGGTTTTGGAGAGGAAACGAGGTAGAGAAGGGGAAGGAGATGAAGACAATAAACCTCTCCACTTATATCTCAGAATTTTAAGATATGTTCATAGCAAATTTGATAGGTCTAATGGTGGGTTTGGGAGGGGG
>BPLS01007097.1:0-10744 GCA_019656275.1 Rhododendron kiyosumense
CTGCCAGGGCTAGGAATCCCATCTTCAACTATGGTTGTGCATATCTCTGGCAATTTGGGCTTATCCTAGCCTTCCCTTATCCCTTAGGATTCATCCTTCCTGTCGTGGCATCTTTATTCGAATTAGTATATCTTTCGTGTGACACCATAGAAGTTACGCTCTACAGGGGAGCTAGGGGCCGGAGCTGGTCCTTGGACTGTCTTCAAGCTTTGTTTGGAGGACAGAGCTGGAAGGTCATTGCTCCGTCTCTTGTAGGGCCCCTACAAGAGGTTTGGGGGGAGGTAGCTCTTACTCCCTAGGTCCGTAGGCCTGGTAGTGCTGAGCTCCTTAGGTATATTCTACTTATCAGGTACTCCCCTGTTCCTAAGCTCCAGGTTTGCTCTAGAGGTTGGGAACATTAGAAAAGCTCAAATGGCGGTTACCACTCTTTTCTATTTTTTCAGAAAGTTTTAAACACACGGGTCCTGTCATGGGACAGGTGTCGAGATTTCTTGCTACTCCATTTTCAAGAGGTGGACGACGAAGATCCAGGTGCCGTTCTCGGGACTAGTGCTGATCTTTTAGTTTTTCCCCCTGCTTTGATCACTCCTCCTTTAGAGCGGCATTCAAATCTTCTCAAGGGATTTCATCGTGAGGTTTTCCTTCGTCGTTCTTCTCCGTCACACGTTAGAGCTCTCCCCCCGTAGGTACGCTTCATCTTTTTTTGCTGTTCTTTCTTCGTTTTTACGCTGGATCCTCTTTCTAGCACGGAAATTACTGACCCGAAGCGGGTTATTCCTGGGGAGTTTATCTGTGCTAGGTTGATTGGTTTTTCCTACATCAATTTGCACTCTCCCATCATAGAGGATTTTGCGCCCTACTCCCTTGTTCTTCAGAATAGGGTTTTCCGCGACCTCTTTTATCTATCTGCTTCTCTGTACCCAAAGTTCGCTGTTGGTACCCTAATGGCAGAAGGTTTCATTAATTTTTCGTCGATTCTTAACGCTGAAGAGTCGACCATAGAAGAAGAGGTTTCGATGCATCTTCATAGTAATATTAGGGCTTCGCCTAACATGGGTCAATCTAGCCGTGTCAGACATCCATCGCCCCCTGTTTCTTTGTCAAGGGGTTCTCGTAGGATTCCCGCTTTCTCTGCTTCTAACATTCCCTCCACTATCACTAACGAGGAGTTACCTGCTTTTAGGGTTAGATATTCTATTCTAGAATCCATTTCCCTTAGAAAACCCTCTGGGTTAGAACGAGCTTGTTCTTTTGTAGAAAATGGGACTTGCGGGGGTTTGCGCTTGCCTCTACCCACCATAGTGAGGGATATTTTGAGTTTTCTTCGGTTGGCACCTGGCCAGATTGTTCCTAATTCTTGGCGCCTTTTGATAGGCTATGCTGTGCTGTGGGAGCAATGTTTGACGGGCAGATTTCTTTGACGAAAGGGCCTTTCTTGAACCAGTTTTTCGTTAAGGAAGCCCCCGGAGGTTCTGGGTGGTTTTATTTCGCTAAGAGGCCTGGTGGAGGGGAGCTAGTCACAGAGCTTCCTACTGTGAGTAAGAATTGGAAAGATAAATTCTTTTTTGTTGGCGGTGATGGTTGGGAGCTTCCAAATTGAGAGATTGGAACATGTACTCCTCGGATTCCCAGTAGATGGGGAATTCCTGTTACAAATTGTAAGCCACTGTTTTTTTATAATTTATTGTCTTTACAATTTGACCTATATACCCACGATTGTTTTGGTTTTTATTTTGGCAGCTAAGCTCCCCTTTCCTTTGAGCCCTTCTTTGGAGGCGGAGTTGCAGCAAGCAAGGGGCTACTTAGTTCACAGTTGGGAATTGCTTGTGACTTTAGAGTCATTGGCCGCATATTTGTTGGGCCCAGAGACAACCCGTGAGGCCTTAGCACTCTCTAGAGGTAGTTTTTTTTTGGTTTATTGCCGTGCTTCTAGTTGATTTTCATATTGCTTTCACTTCGTTTCTTTTCAGAAGACGAAGGTGAAGTTAAAGAGATGGCACCTAAGATGGACAAAGCCCTTCTGGCCAGTTGAAAGTTGAGAGAGCCAAGCATTCACTTGGGGCCGTAGCTCCGAAAAGAAAAAGCTCTCGCCTTCAGAAAGAGTTGAATGTTGAAAGTTTCTTGAATGCTGACCTCTTTATCAATTCTGCTCTTGACGTGGCAGCGGAGCAACCTGTTGACGTGGATGTTGAAAGATCAAAAAGAAAGGCGAAGGGTGTAGTCGTAGATGGTGCCCCTTCAGCTAAGAAGTCGAAGGTTCTTGCTGGTCCTTCTGTCTTAGGTAATCATCAAGAAGCTCTCGATTGTGTTTCTAGACTGCTTCATGCAACTGATGAGGAGTTAATGGGGGAGATGTCTCTCCAAGCTATTGGGGAGCAAATGTTAGTTGAATTAGCCATGGTGTGTTCCCTTCTTTTGCCTTATAAATTTATGATCCGTCGCTCTTTCACCTAACTCTTTCTTTATGGTGGCAGGCTGCAGTCTGTGGTCAATATCTGACCTCTCAGAGCCACAGCTTGGGCAAGTAGGTGATCACTCTTACGGAGGCCAACTTGAAACTCACAAAACAGGGTGCTTTCTTGACTGTGGAGCTTCAGAAGGCTACAACCGAGAGAGATGCTGCTTTGAAGCTGAAAAGAGAGCTAGAGGTGGAAAGGGATACTGCCATGGCAGCTGCTCGAGGTTTAGAGCAAAAGATTTCTGAATTGGATGTGGAGATGGAGAAATATAGGGCTATGATTCAGGGGATGCTTGAGAAGGTGAAGAATGCTCGAAGGTAAGCCATTGAACTTTTCTTGCAGTCCCCTGAGTACCGTCAAGACATAACTCAACTGTAACGCCCCCAAAATTAGGTACGTTAAGGAAATAATTTATTACAGAAATAAAGTGAGTCATTGCTCATTATTACATCATAACTCTCGTAAGAGTATTTGAAACGCAAAATAGGAGACAAAAGGGAACTAAGGTTCCTAACTATGGCTCCTCTTACTCCTCCATCCTAGCGAGTTTTTCAGCTCCGAACGCCTCCAAGGTGAAGTGTTCGCCCTGTTCGTCTATCAGATCTGACATATTATACCAGCGTCGCCACCCATATAATATGCCAGGGTCACCACAAGGTAACACCATGAGTTACGAAGGCTCAATAGTAAAATCCTACTTACTAACCCTTAACTTACAAACAATAGATTGTAATAAAACATCGATTTTCACATGATACGTATATAAACAGCTACGCGTCCACATTCAATATTCAACTATCGTTGGTGTCCATGATTCTCTTTATTTCTCCTACGCAACTCGTCGTAGACTATGTCAATCATTTCCACTTACAAAACCATCTTTCAAAATCATTTGCATTGGCTTCGTACCGCGGATAACCATGCTACACACACACCCAACCTCGGTTCTGCCGCTCCGGGTTCCCGAGTATCCGCACAATGGTTCTGCCGCTCCGGATTTCCATTGGCACACAATTGCATTGGCTCCTCTCCGTGGAATACCAAGCCATACCTCACCATGGTTCCGCCGCTCCGGGTTCTCATGGGAACGCACACACCCTCACAATGGTTCCGCTGCTCCGGTTTCCCATTGGAACACACACTACTCACGTAATACCCTTGAAATGGTCATTACGTAGTTTCGAAAATATTTCCATCCTCGGAAAACACATTCTTCTTGTTAAACCACACCTTAAGTGCCATGTTTCTATTTTCTCGATTTTCGTGTCTCGTTCTCATGCAAGACTCCGCGGTGTAAGACTTTACATACAAACATGCATCTCATAAGATCATTTCAACAAGGTCAGCCAACTCTATGCTACATAACATGCTTGAGACATCTTGAAAATAAATCATGCATTTCCAATTTTTAAAGCAAAAGATAACCTTATCTACTTTTAAAAGTAATGATCAAAGTTGCTACTAAATAACATTCTATTCTTTAACATATGATTTGAAACAATACTAGAGTTAGAAGGGCAAGATTAAACTACCGTTCTTCTTGGCGGTGGTCGGATACGGAAAGTTGGTCGTTGGTTTTGAAATTGGCGGCGTAACGGCGTCCGGTTTGCTTCACAAGGAAAAGAGTTGTATTTTCTTTTCCTAGAAACAACTTTACTAACTAAAGTAGACTACTTTTAAGATCTAAGGGTGGTATTTGGAAGTGGTTTGGTGGTTTTGCTCAAGAACTTTCAAGAACAAAGAAAATTCTTGAATTAAGAACAAAGAACACTAGGAATTCTAGAGAGAAGGAAGAGCAATTGCTTTGAAGTGTGAGTTCAAGCTTTGGAATGGCCTTCTATTTATAGGCAAGGCCTCCCTCTTCTCCCTCCTTGGCCGGCCCCCTCTCTCTCTTCCTTTCCCCAATTTTTAATTCAAATAAAATCCAACTTTGATGGAAGATCAAGGGCTAAAAGCTAGGGTTGCAAGGCTATGTGTACCAAGGATTTGATTCTTGAAGCAAATATGTGGTGGAGATGAGATTGTACAAGATTCTAGTGTTTAAACAATTAGGAATTTGTACAAGGAAGGACATTGGAAGTTAAGTCTTGCTTTGAAAGAGTAAAATCTTCCAAGATTGGATGTACAATGGAAGATCAAGGTCAAGAGTACACATCAATCTCTCCCCTCCTCTCTCCCATTCGGCTCTCACTCTCTCACTCTCCCTCCATTCGGCTCTCTCTCTCCCTCTCTCCTCTCTTGCTTTCTCAAGTACAATATATATATTCAAATATTCAACGAAATTTTTACTGACCGAAAATCAGGGTTGTTACATCAGCAGTACTTTGATGGGTTTGAAGCCATGAGGAGCCTGTAATAACTCTGAATTTTATGAAATAAAAAGTTATTTTATTTATTCGAGTTATTTATTTTAATTGCTGAAATTGCGTAAATTCTTATATTTTGCTATAATTGCACTTTGGTCCCTGAAGTTTCAATTCTTTCGCTTTAGTCTTACTTAGCAAGCCTAGTTAGCATCTAACTACCTTGTTGGAGTAACTAAACCGAAAAGTTCCCTAGACTTGGCAAAATGACCGTTTTGCCCCTCGTTGGAACTTTTGAACCTTTTGGACCTTAGACTTTATATTTTTATATTTATTTTCTTTTAATCAATTTGGATTATTTCTTTGACCATTGGACAATAATGGTTAGGGGGATTATTATCCATTGGGTAATAGAATCCCAATTGTTTATTTTAAAAGAGCAAAATTACTTTATAGTACTTTAAATTACTATATTATTTTCTTTGGCCTAATAACTATTGTCCATTGGATAATAGATGTTAGGGGGAGTTTTAACCATTGGATAATGGGGTTAATCTTCCTAAGTGCCATTAGACCATTTAATTAATTACTTTCCTTAATTTGGGGAAAATACTATTTACTTTATTCAAAAAGTAAATAGTGACCAAAGTACCCTTTAATTATATTTTAATGGGGTTTTTACTACTTTTATATATACATATATATGTGTATATATGTATTGTACATAGGAGGAGTATTATAATGCCTATTGTACCCTAGTATTTATTAGTTGGTGGGAGTAAATCTTAGACTTTATTTGCCTTGGATATTCAAAGTACCAAAGAACCTTTGTTTATTGGGATTTTTCTTACATTGTATGACACATATACTTGCATATATATATATATAACCTTGCAAAGAGGAGAGAGAGAGAGAGAGAGAGAGAAGCCGAGAGAGAGAGGGAGAGAGAGAAGCCGAGAGAGAGAGAAGGGAGAGAGGAGAGAGAGGAAGGAGAGAGAAATGGAAGATTTGATGTTGGACTTGGTGATTTTTGACATGTACTTCAAATCCAAGCAAAATTTACTTCTTTCAATTCAAATCCTTACACTTTGTACTCCCATATATTCACCTAGCAAGCTTCCTAACCCTTGGATGGTGTACAACTCTCATCTCAACCCTCCAATTGGATGCAAATCTTTCCAAGGTACACCATAGCCTTACAAGCTAGGATTTCTCTTTGATTTTCCTTGGATATTTCCATTTTAATTGGAATTTTCCTAACCTTTGGATTGTGTACCAATCTCATCTCATCCTTTCATCTTGATTCAAGAATCCAACTTAGTACTAACTAGCCATGCAAGCCTAGGATATTCTTCCTTGATTCATGCTTCAAAGTTAGATTTGTTTTAATTTAAAATTGGGGAAGAAGAGAGAGAGAGGGGGCCGGCCTTGGAGGAGAGAGAGGGAACCCTTGGCCTATAAATAGAGAGCCATTCTCACTTGAAATCTCACACCTCAAACAATTGCTCCTCCTTCTCTCTAGAAATTCCAATTTCTTAGTCTTTTGTTCAAAGTTTCCTTTGTGTGAGTGAGTTCTTGAGTGAAACCCCCGAGCCACTTCCTAAACCACCCGACGGCTCCCAAAGTAGAGTAGTAGTAGTTAGTTAGTGTGTTTCTAGGGAAAGTTTCCAAAACTTTTCCCTTTCGAAGCAAACGGAGGCCGTTACGCTGCCGAAATCACCCCGACGTCCAAGTCACCGCCAAGAAGAACGGTAGTTCATCCTAACCCTTTTTGTAGTCATTCCTATCTATCTAGTAGTGAATTCTATCTAATTTGTAGTAATCTTGACAAATTTTCAAAAGCTTCCTTTGATTTGCAAAGAAATTGAAATCTTACTTTAAAAGTGACTTGTTTGTTGTTTGAAAAGTAGAAATACTTGTTTGTGTTATTTTTTTTGGTATCAAAGCATGCTAAGTGGTTTAAATGTTCTTACTTTACCATTTCGAAGTTGGAGAAATGCTTATTGTTGTAAAAGTCTCACACGCGGAAGTCTCACATGCAAACGTGACACGAAAAACAAGAAAGTAGACATATGGCACCTAGGGTGTGTTTTTAAAAGGTTGTTGTGTTTTCCCGGTTGGAAAATATCTTCGAAACTACGTAATGACTGTTTTAAGAGTATTACGTATGTGTGTGTGTGTGCCAATGGGAACCCGGTGCGGCGGAACCATTGTGAGGATACTCGAGAATCCGGAACGGCGGAATCGAGGTTGGGTGTGTTGTCTTGGTTATCCGCGGTACGGAGCCAATGATATGTGTGCCAATGGGAACCCGGTGCGGCGGAACCATTGTGAGGATACTCGAGAACCCGGAACGGCGGAATCGAGGTTGGGTGAGTTAAAAGGTGTTTTTTTTGGTAAAAGTGTAACAATGAAAAGGTTAACGATGAGTCAAACGCCAACGGTAGTTACAAGCGATGGTCAAACATGTTAGCTTATTGTCTTTTATCCCTGCGTGTATACTTATCATGTGGAAATCGATGTTAGTATGGTAGGATTTACTATTGAGCTTTCGTAGCTCATGGTGTTGCCTTTGTGGTGACCCTGGCATATTATATGGGTGGCGACGCCGATATAATATGTCAGATTTGATAGATGAACAGGGCGACCTTTTCACCTTGGAGGCGTACGGAGCCGAGGAGCTCGCTAGGCTGGAGGAGCAAGAGGAGCCGTAGACTAGGATTTCCTAGTTTTCTTTTGTTGTCTTTTGAACTTGAAATGCTCCTATGTGAGCCGTTTGTAATAATGAGCAGTGACTCAGTATTTTTGTAATAAATTTCCTTAATTAACGTACCTAATTTTAGGGGCGTTACAGAGCCGGGCGGCTTTAGCCTTTCCAAATTTGAAGTTGATGATGAAGAGGGGCCCTCTAGCTTTTTGGGGGACAAAAGGAGGAAGAGGAAGGTGATGATGCGGCATCCAAAGATACATCCGTTACGAGTTCAGCAATTGTATCTCTTCTCCAGTCTCCAGAGAAAGTCTCTCTTCCTCTTGAATCTCCAATTTCATCGGCTACACCTCGTGGCCCATCATCTGGTGATGGGCAGGCTATTGACAGTGCTAACTTGGGACTTTGAAAATTTGAATTCATTTGGGTATGTAACTAAGCACTTCTGAATACTTTCATTTTTTGACTGTGTTTCTTTCGAAGTGGCCGTTTAGGTTTGGCCTTAACTCTTGACTTGATGGTTACTGGTGATGATCTTTTATGAGATCATTTTTGGAGCCTAATAGAGGCTGTTTTGGATGACAGATGCAGATGGGATGAAAGAATACTTTCATTGTTATGGGAATTCCATATGATCTTTGTGCTTTGCTCTTTGCTTTTGCAGATTTATGTGCCCGTTGGACTAGGCATTTTGGTTTGAATTCTGGTTTGAAGTTTGAATGGGAATTCCATATGATCTTTCTGCTTTGCTCTTTGCTTTTGCAGATTTATGTACCCGTTGGGCTAGGCATTCTGGTTTGAATTCTAGTTTGAAGTTTGAATCCTTGCTACTTGTTATATAGATATACTATGTCTTACTCCCCTAAGTGTGTTCATTATTTGTGTCCAAACAATGGAGACACTTATTTGATCTTCCCGTGGGTATTCATTAGGTGAGTTGTAGAGTGTATAGCTGTGCTACGTTTGTGAGCTTGGATATTATTCCTGAACTCCTTAATCTGCATAGCTGTGCTACGTCTATGAGCTTGGATATTATTCCTGAGCTCCTTAATCTGCATAGTTGTGCTATGTCTATGAGCTTGTATATCATTCCTGAGCTCTTTAATCTGCATAGCTGTGCTACGTTTATGAGCTTGAATATTATTCCTGAGCTCTTTAATTTGCATAGTTGTGCTACGTCCATGAGCTTGGATATGATATTATTCCTGAGCTCCTTAAGTTGCATAGTTGTGCTACGTCTATAAGCTTGGATATTATTCCTGAGTTCTTTAATTTCGTACTTATGTCATACTGCATTAGCCCTTGGGGTTTTAAATTTGCCTTTATTTGAAAGCAGTCGTTTCGACTACCCGATGTAGCCGAATGCTTAACTTCCCATTATTCTAAGCAATTTGAAGTGGCAGTTTTACCTACAACTTTGATTATGATCATGCTAATTGGTTTACCAAACGGTTAATGAACCGTCTAGTTTTTGCTATAAATACCAGTAAGTTTCTAGAGATTATTTCTCATTTCACAATCAATTATCATTTCGTGATGGCGAACGAAGAGTAAACCTCTGACTTGCGTCAAGAGTTGCAGAATCTGAAGGCAGCCATTGATGGGCTGGCTTCAAAGATGGAGGCGATGGCAGAATCTATTTCTGTCATGGAGAAGACGGTCCATATGGTGTTGATAGCCAACTGGGACCAATTGAAACCTTTTCGAGGGCAGCCGGCACCTCCTATTCCCTCCCCTCCAAAGGAGGGTGGTAGTATTTAGGCTGTAACTTTGTGGGTTTACCCACAACTAAACCCACAAAGTTACTTATGTAAAAAGCTGTCCACACCCCATTAATAAAATTTGAGCTTTATCTTTCTGCCTTATGCCTCTTGTTTCTAATCATGCGCTCAGGAGAAAAAACAAACAATTGTCCCTCGTGGGGATTTTTATTGGCCTTACAGGCTCGTGAGTAGAGCAAGTGGTCTTAAAACATTTTTGCTGCTAATACTTTATTGAAAAATGGAAATCTCCTAAAAACATAAATGAAACTAAAATAGCAGAAATAAACTTCCATTGTAAGCACCTACTTGTAGTATTTCTTGAGATGCTCTGCATTCCATGAGTTCGGTAGTTCTTTTCCCCTTAGGGTTGCGAGCCTGTATGCACCAGCTTTGACATGGTGTAGGACCTGATAGGGGCCTTCCCAGTTTGGGCCAAGCTTGCCCACTTTCTTCCCAGTGGGATCTACTTTCCGTAGAACTAGATCACCAGTACGAAAGCTTCTTGGCCTAACTTGTGCTTCATGGTACTTGACCATTCTCTGCTGTTAAACGACTATTTTGGTTATTGCTGTTTCCCTTGTTTCTTCCAGGATATCTAGCTCAGCCCTAAGATCCTCCAGGTTTTCTTGGTGGTCGATGCTTGCAGTCCTGTAGTTGAGGAGTTCCACTTCAATGGGGACTACTGCTTCTGCCCCGAATGCAAGAGAATATGGTGTTTCTCCAGTCGCAGTTCGGGGTGTTGTTTGATATGCCATAGCACATTATAAAGTTCGTCCGGCTAGGTTCCTTTGGCCTCTCGCAGCCTTTTTTTAATCCCCTTTTTGATGGTTCGATTCGTAACTTCGACCTGCCCATTAGCTTTTGCATTTTGCCTTAGAAATACAGCATGCTTTAAACTGAGCGTTGTCAAATTGTTTCCCTCGATTCATAACGATTACGCGTGGCAATCCAAAACGGCTAATAATTAACTTCCATAAGAAATCAGTTGTAACCTCTGCTGTGATTGTGGCCAGTGCCTTAGCTTCAACCCACTTTGTAAAGTAATCCACGGCTATTATAGCATACTGGACCTGGCCCGCAGCCATAGGAAGCGGGCCAATCAGGTCTAACCCCCATTGGGCGAATGGCAAGGTCCTTTCATCGGGGTTAAAACTGTAGGTGACCCATGAATGATATTTGCAAAGCGTTGACATTTTTCACATTTTTGTACCATAGAGTTGCAATCCTTTTGCATGATGGGCCAGTAGTACCCTAACCTGAGGAGTTTGTAAGCTAACATGATCCCCACATATTCCTTGGTGGACCTCTTCCATAGCTTGTATAGACTCCATTGTGGTGAGACACCTTAAGTAAGGTATTGAAAAACTCCTTCTATACAGCACATCTCCCATCATTAAGTACTTTGTAGCTCTGATCTGGAGCTGTCAGGCTTTGACCTTATCTTCTGGTAGTGTCCCATTAGTTATGTAGTCAACTATGGGACCAGTCCATGAGTCACTGTAATTGATGGCC
>BPLS01007137.1:0-15349 GCA_019656275.1 Rhododendron kiyosumense
CATTTGCCATTTGATTGAGCTAATTCAGCCCAAACAATTTTTGGCACCCCCGGTGGGACACAAAGGTGTCAAAATGCCAAGGCTTCGAAAGCAAATAGGAACACCCATGGGTGATCTAGCGCCAGAAGAACAAGCTGTGCCAGAACAGGCAGCAGAGTTAGGAACGCCAACGAATCCTGATTTTCCTCAATTGGTTTTAGAAATAGAAGAAGAGCCTCATTATGAAGGGCCCTCCTATGAGGTACCTCCTGAGGAAGTGCCTCCAAGCTTCCAAAGAGGACAAGCCAGTGGCAAAGACCACGATAGAGAGGAAGTGTTCAGAGAAATGATGGTAGCTTTTCGAGAGATGGCTCAAACTCAAAGAGCCATGATCAAAAGCATGAGAAATAGGTTGCCCAACTTAGAGGCAGTAGGAAATAGCCCAGGGGATAATGGGCAAAACAATCAGGCCAACTCGAGCACTCACCAAAGTCCCTTCGAAGGAAGGCTTGGAGAGGATGTTGGTAGAAGTAGGATGAAATCTAGAACAGGTAAGGAAAAGATGTATCCAGATGAAATACCACAATCTTGGTATGAGCCTGTGAGACCTACAAAACCTGTCCTAGAGATTCCAAGGCAACCTCATGGTGTTACCATAGGGGTTCGACAGAACGCTAGAGAAAGACAGAGTATGAATCCTCTCTTCGAACCCACATTTGGGAGATTGGAAGAAGAGTCAGAACCAGAATTGGTTCATAAGCCTGAGAGAAGGGGTGAAAACCCACAACACCCTCGCCAAAAGGTCCCAACTACCAAGAATCCTTTCACGACAGCTTATGGAATCCATAGGTCCGTTCGAGCTAATGAAGCATTTGATGAAATGCAACCTACACCGTATGGGAGGATTCCTAGAGAGAAACAAGGGGATTTAGACACGACAAGGAGAGTTTATGAAGATGGTTTCATAGGACCAAAGCCTCCTATTGAAAATCAGGAGCAAAACTTCCTCATAGGCAATCCAGTACTAAGGGACCAAGTCATGGGTCTCATACAAGAGGTTTGTGGACCTCGAACTCGGGGGGTACAACCTCAAATTTATAGAAAACCATATCCAGAATGGATAGACACGACCTTCCAAATTCCTCGAGAGTTTAAAATCCCAGATTTTACCTTGTTCTATGGGGATGGGAGACAGTCCTCTATAGAGCACATAGCAAGGTTTTCTGCCCAATGTAAGAATTTGGCTCAAAATGGCTTCATGAAGTTGAAGCTATTCCCAAATTCTTTGTCCGGGCCAGCTTTTGCATAGTATACTAACTTGCCACCAGAATCAATAACTGATTGGTTTCAGATGGAAGAGGCATTCCATGCGCAGTTCTTTAATGCTGAGCCTGAAGTCTCTATGGCAGACTTAGCAAGGCTGAAACAGAAACCAGATGAGAAAGTAGCAGATTTCATATCTAGGTTCAAAAGAGCAAAAACCAAATGCAAACTTCGACTGCCAGAGGCAGAATTCGTAAGATTAGCACAAGATGGTTTAGAAAGAGAGCTTCGAAAGAGGTTTGATTCTACAGAGTTTAGAGACTTTGCAGATCTAACCTATAAAGTGGCTAGATATGAGTCACTGCTAGAAAAGGATATGGACAGACATAATTCCTCCTACCCTACGTATTATAGGGACCCCAATTACGAGATAGATGCTGCAGAAATTATAGAGCATGACCCTTGTGTTTGTGAGCCTTTGATTCAAAAGAATGTATCTCTGGCACAGAAGTTCAAACAAAAGGAGATTACTAAAGTATATTCTTTTGATATATCAAAAGCTGATGAGATTTTTGATTTCTTGTTAAGAAAGAAAATAATCAAGCTGCCTTCGAATGTGAAACTACCCACAACAGAGGAAAAGAGTGGGAAGACTTATTACAAATGGCATGACTCTTGGTCCCATTCGACTAAGTCTTGTAATGTTTTTCGTGACAGGATTCAAGAACAAATCAAGAAGGGAAGAATCAAATTTCCAGAAAAGACTATGGGAATTGATACAGTGCCTTTTCCAAAGGTAGAAGAAGTCAACACCAATGTGCCTTCCTCACTGGCTCGAACTGTCAAGAAATATTGGCAGGATAAGGAGGCACCTGTGAACATGAATACTGTTCAATATAGAAGGGGCAAGCCATACGCTGGCCATCCTCGAGGCATGGGAATGAGACCAACTCCTTATAGACGAACCAATGATGAGTTGTCTTCATAGAAGTTCTCAGGTAATAATCATTTGCCCATGTTGGAAGCCTCATTTTTGGAGTGCCTGTGTGTAGGTTGCAGGGCCAATTATCTGGTTTTTAAGGACTTGGATAGGAAGGGCGTGAGTTTTTTCCCTAAGGAGATGGCAATGAAGAGACTAGCTCTAGTGCAAGCAAGGCTAAGTGACAGTAAGCCTTGGTTGGCACCAAAGAGGAGTGTGCCCACTAGCCCTGTCCCAGCCATCCACAGAAGGGAGTTGCCACCTTCGAAGAAAGCCAACATTGGTCAGACGACCGAGGCATCAGGAGAGGCCAAACAAGAGGAATTCACTTTGGTGAAAGGGGTTCCTGATTGGTTTCTCAAGCAAGTCAAGCCAGATCTGTTCCAAGGATACAAAAGTTTCAACATGAATGGGAACAGAACTTTCAAGCCACCAGTCTCGAACTCAGGAAACTGGGTGCTAATCAGGGATCCCAAGTCCCAAATACCACAGATGGTTCCATTGCTTTCAAGAACTCAGAAGAGGAAACTCCAGAGAAAATACACGCTTTTCCAATCAGGAGAATCCTCGACGGGGGAAGAATCAGGCAGGGGAGCAAGGCCTAATCCACGGTTTGACAGGGTTAAGAGGGACCCAGAAGAGTTTCGAGCTCAATATCATGAGAGGGAGACTTTGAAGAAAGTAGCCTCTGCCATGCTCGAAGAAGATCTTGATCCACCTTCTCCCAATTCATTGGCTAGTTACCAGTCCGGGTTACTTGAAGCCATGTTGGTAGAATAAGAAGGGATCGAAGGAAGCTCCTCACCCATGGAGCTGTCAACACAAGAGGTTGAGAGCAAAGAAGTGAAGGAAGCTGAGGCACTTAAACCAGCCAAAGACAATCCAATTTGGAGGGCAGCCAGAAGTGCAGGTGAATATAGTGTATCCATGCTCTATGGATTTCTTCAAGAATGGCCAGACAATGAAAGGCCAAGGTGATGCTTGGTCAGACTTGGGCAAGCCAGTCGATTCCGGAGAGACATTGAGTGATGAAGAATTGAACATCATATGCAATAACTGCGACTTGGAAGAAGTGGCTCAGATGGAGATGGACGAGAACCTGGTATGTAAAATTGAGCAGAGTCAAGAGAGTTTGGAGGTAAGCTCAAAAGAAAGTGCTTGTTTTGTCCCGGAGTCTATGTCCGACGTCGAATACCCCTTGGTAATAGATTTAAATTATGTGGAAATTTCATATCCATTTAAATTACCTACTAATGCAATGAGACAACATTTGCGTCCATTATATATTACTGCATATTTCGATGGAGTCCCTCTTAACAGAATCCTAGTGGATAATGGAGCTGCAGTGAATATTTTGCCTTTCCAAACCTTGAAAAAGCTAGGGAAAGGAAAAGCAAAATTAATTCCAACTAGCACATCCATTGCAGGATTTACTGGGGAAAGTCAACATGCCAGGGGAATCATCTCCATTAGATTGGCAGTAGGAGGCATAGAGACTGATACTGCTTTCTTTGTAGTTGACACATATGCTAAATATAATGCTTTATTGGGAAGAGATTGGATTCATGTTAATGGATGTATCCCTTCCTCCATGCATCAGGAATTAATGATTGTCAAGTATGACAAAGGCAAAAAAGTGGGTGTTGAAGGAGTCAAAACTGATCCACATCCATTTAGTGCCACAGCAAATTTTGCTGAAGCTGAAATGTACAAATCAGATGTAGTTCCTTTGAGTGAATTACTGCAAGCAGCCACTTACCCAACCAACGAGATGGAACTGGGAGAATTGGCAGAGCTGAAATCAAAGCTGAAGCAAACTGTTGATTATGAATCAGACACCCCAAAAGATGATGCTGCTTGGATGTAAGTCCAAGGAAGAGGCGGAGGAAGAGGCCAACTCTTTTGCTTTGGTGAGGTATGTTGCTTTGGGGATCGAGCAGAAGATTCAGGAAGACAATATATGGGAATATGTTATGCAGGATGGTAAGCCTCATGAGGAGGAAATCCAGATTGCTTCTCCAGAGCAGGTTGAAGCTCAAGACCTTCTGGAGGAAGTAAAATTGGGGGATGGCCAAAACCCCAACCCCGTGTTCATTAATAAACAGCTTGAACCAGAGGTGAAAGTTGGGTTAGTAGCACTATTGAAAGCAAACAAAGATTGCTTCGCATGGAGTTACAAGGAACTGCCTGGATTGGACAGGGAATTGGTAGAGCATAGGTTGCCTATCAAACCACAATTCAAACCTGTAAAGCAGCCAACCAGGAAGATGAGTCCAGAAACTATTGCAGGTGTTAAAAAGGAGATGCAGAGGCTTCTAGATGCAGGTTTTATTAGAACAGCCAGGTATGTCGAATGGCTATCCAATGTGGTTCCAGTCCCTAAAAAGAATGGGACTATTAGGATTTGTGTTGATTTTCGAAACCTAAATACTGCAACTCCTAAAGATGAATACCCAATGCCTAATGTGGATACACTTGTGGACAGTTCAGCTGGGCACAAGATATTATCCATTTTGGATGGGCATTCAGGGTATAATCAAATTTGTATTGCAAAGGAAGATGTGCATAAAACAGCATTTGCTTGCCCTGGAAATATTGGCATTTTTGAATGTGTCAAAATGCCATTTGGACTAAAAAATGCTGGAGCCACTTATCAGAGGGCTATGAATGCCATTTTTCATAATTTGGTTGGAAGTTTTCTTGAGTGCTACATAGATGATATCATTGTGAAGTCAAATTCTGATGAAGATCATTTGAAACACCTAGAGAAGGCATTTCAACAAATGAAGCATTATCAGTTGAAATTGAATCCAGAAAAATGTGCTTTTGGAGTATCAGCTGGAAAATTTCTAGGATATTTAGTCCACAACAAAGGAATACAAGTTGACAGGAACAAAGCAAAGGCTATTATTGAAGCCAAACCACCTTCTACAAAGAAGGAGTTGCAAAGGTTTCTTGGTCAATTAAATTTCCTTCGAAGGTTTATATCTAACACTGCAGGGAAAACTAAGATCTTCTCTTCTTTGTTGAAATTGAAGGAAGGGGAAGAATTCAAATGGTCCAGAGAGCATGATGAGGCCTTCGAAGCCATCATGTTTTGGCACCTCCCATCAAAGGAAAGCCAGTGAAGTTTTACTTAGCTGCAACGCACGACTCAATAGGAGTACTGTTGGCTCAAGACAATGAAGATGGCAAGGAAAGAGCAGTTTATTATCTTAGTAGGTTCTTAAACTCCTGTGAATGCAAGTATGCTGCAGTAGAGAAGCTGTGTTTAGCTTTATTTTATGCTTCCAAGAAACTCAGGCATTATATGTTGCCTAGAGTAACTTATGTTATTTCTCAAACTGATGTAATTAAGCACATGCTTTCGAAGCCGGTGCTTAGTGGGAAGATTGGGAAATGGATAGTGTCTTTGATTGAGTTTTGTCTTGAATATGTACCACAAAAATCAGTAAAAGGCCAGGCATTGGCCAATTTTTTAGCTGATCATCCAAATGAACTTGAGACACCAAGGGCATTGGAAGCCACTGTGGTCGAGATCAAGCCATGGAAATTATGGTTCGATGGGTCAAGAACTGCTCAAATGGCTGGAGTAGGCATAATTATGGAATCCCCCCAAGGGTTGAAAACCAAATATGGTTTTCGACTGAATGAGGGACAATGTTCCAATAATCAGGCAGAATATGAAGCGTTGATCATAGGATTAGAAATTTTACTTAACCTGAAAGTGAGTGTTGCTGAAGTTTTTGGAGATTCTCATCTAGTGATAAATCAGCTAAATGGACAGTTTAAATGCACTAGTCCAGCGTTGATAATTTATTATCAACAGGCCAAGAGGTTGATAGATCAGTTCTATATGCTCACTTTAACTTATGGTCCCAGATTCTTTAATGAAGAAGCTGATGAAATAGCTCAAAGGGCATCTGGTTTCAGAGTTTTATCAGAAAATGAAAAGGAGTTTTGTCAATTAACTTTGAGAAAATCTCTGCCTATGCTGCAAAACAGAATAACTGGTTTCGAAATTCTGGAAATTAATGTCCCTACTAGTCAAAATGTTGATTGGAGGCAAGCATTGATTGAATATTTGACCAAACCAGATAGTGTTGCAGACAAGGCAACCAGATTGAAAGCAATAAACTACATAATGTATAACAATGAGCTATTCAAGAGAGGGATGGACGGTCTTCTGTTGAAATGCTTAAATAATGTAAGTGCCTTTAAGGTAATGGCTGAAGTGCATGAAGGAATTTGTGGAGCACATCAAGCTGGCATAAAAATGAGATGGTTGATAAGGAGGTATGGTTATTATTGGCCTACCATCCTCAAAGATTGTATAGATTATGCAAAAGGGTGTCAAACCTGTCAAAAAACAGGTCCACTCAAGCGTTTGCCAGTCACAGATTTGCAATATGTGATAAAACCATGGCCTTTCAGGGGTTGGGCCATGGACATGATTGGGATGATTTATCCTCCTTCATTGGAGAAGCATAAGTTTATCTTAGTGGCTACTGATTATTTTACAAAGTGGGTGGAAGCACAAGTTTTTCAGGAGGTAAAGCAAACCCATGTTATTGATTTCATAAAAGGAATCATATACAGGTTTGGAAGCCCTCAAACGATAACAGTGGATAATGGTTCCATATTCGAAGCAAAGTTGGTAAGGAATTTTGCTAGTAACCATGGAATTTCATTAATATATACTAGCACTTATTATGCTCAGTCAAATGGTCAAGCAGAATCAACCAACAAGATCATCAAGAAGGGGATCCAGAGAATGGTGGATCAGAACCCAGAGGTTTGGCATGAGTTGTTACTTGACACTTTGTGGGCATATAGAAATACGAAAAGGACTAGCACGGGCACTACTCCATTTGCATTAACTTATGGACATGATGCTGTGTTGCCTATGGAGATTACTGAAAGATCTCAAAGAGTAGCATGTCAAAATAATTTGGATACAGGGTCTTATCATCAAGCCATGCACATGGAGTTAGAAGATATTGATGAAGTCAGAATAAAAGCTTTAAATCAAATCATGTTGCAAAAGGCAAGAGTAGCAAGGAGTTATAATAAGAGAGTCTCCCTTCGAAGCTTCGATGAAGGAGATCTTGTGTGGAAGGTTATTCTTCCTATCAGGGATAGGAGAATAAAAAGGGATGGATTAGGAAAATGGGCGCCAACATGGGAAGGGCCTTTTCAAATCCATAGAGTGTTGAGAGGGGGAGCTTATCATTTGAGAAATTTGGATGGTTATGTTCATCGAAGGAAAATTAATGGAAGGCATCTCAAGGTTTACTTTCCATCTATATGGGAATCCTTTCATAGAAGGTAGCTTTCGAAGGAAGGATGTTCAGGTTTTCAATGGAATTTGGTTATTTTAAGCTAAAACCAAAGTGAATCCCGAATTCGAAGCATTGGTTGTATAGCGGTATGATTTCAATTGGTTTTGACATTCAGGAGTTCTTTTCTTTGAAGTTCTTATATGATCACATTTCAGTCAAGGTGTCATATTAGCATTCGAAGCCATGAAAGAGTCAAGCATTGTCAACCAAATTTCCCATTATATTTATGAAACAACAAAACAAAAGAAAACCCAAATGGGTTGAAACAGACCCAAGTGGATCTGAGCAAAATAAACACAAACAGATCCAAGTGGATCTGAACAAAAAAAAACTCCGGCTTAAAAAGCAAAAATGAAGATCATAGTTGATCCTCACAGTCCCAAAGGAGAATCTTTAAAAAGATCCTCCCCCCGGGGGGCTTTTTGCTTCGTGAGCCGAAAGGACGGATGAGAGATCATCCCAGGTCCTAGCCAAGCAGAGACGTGAAGCTGTCTCCACGCACACCAGCTGGCTTCGAAGCTGTTCGACCTCGCTTCGAAGGGCCTGGAGCTCTGTTTGGATTTCTCTCTTGAGCTCCGTAAGCATATTGGCCAGTTTAGCCATCTCAGCTGCAAGGTTGACAGAAATAATAGGTTGATCAGTATCCATGGTTGGATATGTGGAGCGGGAGAGAGTAACAAAGAGAATGCACCGTCCTGTTAACACATGGGTTTATTTATACTTAAACGAGTACAAAGAATCCACTTCAGTGATTATGGGCATTGATGAGTGGAAATACGTAAGGCTCAGAAGACGAAGGGTCTGAGAGCGTTTGGACGGCATGCCTTCTGATAATTAATGGGTTGCAACTCACAAGGAGACGGCTGGAAAGCCTCGGGAAATAGATGAGTTGGATAAATTGATTTAGACCGTATGTGGTTGGTTTTCGAAGAGCCAACGTGTTTCAGCGTCGTCAACATTGTTTATTATTTATTCGAGGGCTTCGAAGGAGAAGCCCAGTCAGGATAAAATAATACAAAAGTGCCTGTAAAGAAAATTTTTGTTTCTTTGGTTTTCTTTATGCTTATTACGTCCACGTTAGTATTTAGCATCAAAAGCAGAATGAAAGCAGTAACGAAAGGCTAAACTTCCAATTCATTGGTCAAGGCCAGTATTGAAAACATAAATGTGATTAAGCATTTTTTCATTTCATCAACTCAGAAAGTTACAAGAGATTACATCGAGAAACCTATCTAGGGATCCATTACATTTGCATAAAAGATTATATCGAGAAGCCTATCTAAGGCCTAATAGTATCTCAAAGCTGAGTCTCTAGGGATCAAAGCTGAGTCTCTAGGGATAATCCAACTGAGATACAAAGATTGGACCAAGCTTCACTGAGACGTGATCCAATCTCCCTACCAATTATTGGTAGGGAGCTAGAGCTCCTAGCACCACAGTAGGAAGCTCATAGCTCCATAGGTAGGTAGGTGGGCTTCGAAGACCATTATTGGTTAGATTCTTTGGTCTTTGAAGCGACCGCTGGATACAGCCACATCGTGAGCACTGATGTGGCTATACCCAGAGGCCTTAGGGTTTAAGGGAAATCTCGTGAGAAATGATGTGGCTATGTTTGGAAGCTTTTCTTCAGAAACAGGGGAGGAGGTTTCATGATGGGTTTCTTTGGAGCCCTAACTGGGAAGCTTGTTTGAAAGTTGCTGAAAGAAGAGAAAACGGAGGAAGAAGATGCTTGTGAGTTTTCTTTTTCCTGAGACCTCTATTTATACTAGTAAGCTGGGGAGTATTCATTTATGGCTCTTTAAGATACGGTAGGTGAAGCGTTGGCACAGTAATCTTCCTGAGTAATGGAAAGTGGAAAACAGTGTTTGAGTTAATTGTGGATGTACTTGCCCAAAAGAATCGAATAATCAATGAAAGAATAAAGTACAAACTGTGTAAAGTTACAGAAAAGGACTAGTTACATTACAAATGGTAGTTAGTAGTCCTCGAAGAGAACTAAAGTTAGAATCCAAAAGGGACGTATGAGCTGCTCTTCTCCTCTATTCCTCTCGAAGGGAAGGAATAAGCCGTGGGAGCATCGACTCATCCCTTAGTGCTTCACCCTCAAGCTCTGGGAAGCCCCTAGAAACTTCAGCTCTCTCTTCCCTGACCTTTTTCATTTCTTCTCGTAACCTCTGCATCTTCTTGTCAAGCTCTGAAAGCTTATCTTTTCGAGCCTGATATAAAGATGGGCGAGAGGCGGTCTCGAGTGCTTTGGCTTCTAACTTGTTGGCCTTTTCGAAGGTCAATCCAATGCTCTCGGACAAAAAATGATTGTGAGCAATCAATTCACTGAACTGCTTGAGGTGCTCTTGGAGAGTGGAATTGATTGACAAGGGAAGACCTTGGGAGAGAAGTAAAGCTTGATGGCACACCTCGAAGTGATAGGCTAAACTATGTTCAATCAAAGTGGGAAGTCCTAGCTGATTTAGGGTCCTCAGAAGACTCTTTAATGTCAGAACTTCTTCCTTCGAAAGAACATGTTTAAGCCTAAAAGAAGGTAAGAGAAGAGGATTGGAGGGGCTCAAGAGTTGCTGAAGGCTTTCCAAAGGGTTCGAAGAGATAAGAGGAGTGGGAGTAGCTATTTTATTGCAAAATTCTTCCAATTGACTCTTAAAGAGGGATATGTCAAAAACCACTAAGGGCAAGTCAATTGGAGAAGAGGAAGATGTGGGATGGTCTCTAGGAAGAAGAGCCATGCCTGTTGCCTGCATAAGGTTTATAAGTTAAAGTTAAGTGGAATGGAAAACAGGAAATGAAAGGTATGATTGATTGTCAAGAGTACCTGATCAGAGGAAGAGGTTGAACTGGAGCCTTGATCCTCAACACTTCTAAGAGTATGGCTCTTCGAAGCCAAAGTAGGGTTCATCCTTAGAGGTCCCTCCCCTGAAACCGATAAGGGAGTGAGGGGGAAGTCTCTCTGAAGGAGGGGAAGTGGCCCCAGAATCTTCGAAGGAGCCAAACCGGCCATAACCTGTGCAAAGGTTGGCTCAGTAAGGAATGACAGCAAAGTATGCATGTCAATATCCTTTGCAGCAAAGTCTTTCTGTACAGAAAGAGCTTGAACAGGGGATGCCTGCAAAGGACAAAGGAAAGTTAGAGTGAATCCTTTCACAATTCGAAAGGTGAGTATTCAGAGGATACCTTGTGAGGGACATCTTCTGACGTTTGGATTGAGGGCTCTATCACCTCTTGTTGAGGGCAGGGAACAAGAGCTAGGTCCAACGCCTCAACAGGGGATGCAACTTGAGCCTACAAAGAAGTTAACAGTAAGTCACTAGCACAAGAGACACATGAGAATGTATGCAGTTTAAACTGACTTACCTCTTTTGGGGAGGAAGGCTTCTTTGGAGAAACAGGCCTCTTGGGAGGAGTTGTTTTCCTCACATAAGGGAGGGTCTCCTTCGCTTGTCTTATTTCACCTGGTTCGAACTCAAGAATCAGAATTACAGTAAAGTCCTCTTATTCTTAAGGGAATACTGAATCATAAATGAGAAATGAATTTACCCCTTGAGGCCAGTATCTCTGTGTCACTCTCTGTTTCTTCATCACTGGAAGAAACCTGAGGGCCACGCTTCCTAGTGGTCCTTGTCCTCTTCGAGGCTGAAAGGAAGGGGATAAGAAGGTGACTCGGATAATAATATGGGAGTTTAAAGATTAATTGGAGGGAAGGAAACCAACCTGGAGGTACAGCTGAGGGCTCAAGATAGTGCTTAGTGGGAATTACTTCTGTAGGCTGAGAAGTAATCTTTCTCTTCTTCGAAGCACTTTCTGAAGAAGAGGTGGCACCTGCAGGATGGAATGTAGTTAGGTTTGGTTTCAGCAAAAGAGAAGAGATGTTCAGAGACAATTACCTCTTTTTTGTGTTACCCTCGTAGATTGCCTTCTTGGTGGAGAGGGGGGAACGACCATTGCGATTGGGGAGGCTTCGACTGGAGTCAATCTTTGTTCAACTTCGCCTCCAGCAATGTCTTCGATTCCTCCAGCCAAGCCAAATTCGTTGTCGGAGGAGAAAGAGGACGAATCATTTTTTCCTCCATGCCCAAACTCGGACTTCTCAAACCCAATGTGGGCTAGAAACTGTTTGTAGGGTTTAATCCCTGAGAGGAAAGAGCAGTTGGAGTGCCACCAGTTGTCAAATGCAGGGGTGGTGCGCACTTCAGGTTCCCTGAAGTCCTGAGTAATTGTCCTCCTCAATGCATTTCTGGCTTGAGCAAACCCTGTCAGGAAATGCTCGACCGAGATGGGTGATCGTTCAGACATACAAATGTTGGCAGAGCCACAGTAAGGGGTAGGTATGCCTTGAACAAAGTCCAGCTGTCTAGCAAATTGTGCAGGGCAGTATACCTCTGCATGTGCTATGGACTTGGTGGTGTTCGACGAGGAGATGAAGATCTCTCTGCTTGTAAGAATGTTGCTCCATGCTTGGAGAGCTAGAGAGGATCTTCCCTGTCTATCCGCCAGAATGTCGAACAACCATGCTGGCCCAACAAGAGTAGGGAATGGATTGGGCCACTCCCTGTCTGAGGCGAGACCAGCAAATAAGCAGAGGTAGTACACCAAGATCTGTGTAGTGCTGTCCTCTGGGTGAACGTAGTTGTGACCATGAACATTGGGCGCCTCGACGACGCCAGTAAGGGATGTGGGTGCTTTGAAGGGACCCAACTCAGGGAAGTAGGCATGAAACCATAGTTGAATAAACCATTGGGGGCTCCCTGTGAGTGGTTCAGACCCTTCTGATAGAAGTCATACCCGGCTTTATAGACGTGGCCAAGGAAGAAGGAGGCGAAGTCGAACTCTTCACCTCTAGCAAGTGCCAGTGCCAGCGGAACGAATTCATTCATCACTCTTTTTCCAGAGTGGCAGAAGATGTGCTTACAGAGGGTGTAGAGAATGTAGGCAAAGAATTCTGTTTCAGTCACTTCGCCTACCAATTTCTTTTCCCTGTGGTAGAATTGGGAAAAGGCCCCGTTTGTGGCGTTCAAACGAGTAAAGCACTCAGGAGGAAGGTACTCCTTGGTAGGGTCAAATTGGGGGCCGTATGGGATGAGCCCCAGCATTTGGGTAACATCCAGAACTGTGGGTGCCATCATGCCACAGTTAAAGCGAAAGAAGTTGAAGGATGGGTCCCAAAAGGCCAAAGCGGCCTGAATCAGAGAAGGATTTTGTGGGACCCCCCTTCGAAGGAGGGTAATAATTCTTTTCAAACCCACCTTCTCTAAATCGTCCGACTTCGCAGCCAACATGCGGGTGGTCCATATCTTCCAATCCTTGTCCAATGAAGGCCAACAGAGGAAGGATTTCTTTGGGAAATTTCGCCAATCGAGGCTCGAACAGGCCCGAATATCGGCATCCCCCAGTCGAGGATAGTAGAGAGAAAGGCTAGCAGGGATTTCTCCTATGAGTTGAGGGCCTAAAATATAAGTACCTTCTTCGCTAGGGTTTGGAATGAAGACCCTGGCATCGAGGTAGGGCTCTTCAGTTGGTCTCGGTGTTTTTCCTGACACGAATCGCCTCAATGCCAGAGAGGGAGTAGGATGTTCTGGGGCTGTTGGATTGCTGGAAGAAGCCATTGATTCAGTTTGGTTTTTAGCGTTGTTGGGGAGAAAGAGGGTTCTGTTCTTGAGAGATTTCGAGTTTGAAAAGCTTGAATGCGTAGAGTGTAAGGGGTGGTTTTGAATTAATTCCGCTTTTATACTCCTGAAAGTGGGCCAGGCCTGTAGTGGGCCCGTACCTTGGGGTCCGCTGGGGTTGGATTTTTCTCTTTAGTAGAGTTATTATTGCTAGAATTACTATTTTAACAATAAGCCCGAGTCCAGCATATTGATGAAAGGGGAATTTCATTGAACAAAACTACTGGATTACAAAATTGAAATTTGCGTATTTACATAAAAAAGCAAAACAAGGGAAATCCTAGTTCCTATAAAAAAAGAGCACAAATTAAGCCTTCGAAGGGCCTGGGTGCTGAGAAGTTGCTTTTTTATTCTCGAAGTAATGAGGAAAGGACCAAGTAACAAGACTATGGAACTTGTTCCATGCAAATTGGAGGAATTTCAGCTCCATTTTCCTCATGTCTTCTTTGGAGTCCGACTCCAATTTCTTCTCTAGCAGAGGCCTAAAGCGGAGCACCAGTGCTTTGGCCTTCCTTCGAAGCTTAGCCTCTTTTGTTGGACGCTTCACTTGTCGTCTTTTGAAGCGCCTTCGAAGCTTTTTGTCGGCATGGCCAGGCACCACTTCGAAGGACTCAGCGGTGAAGTTCTCAATCTGGTCATGCAATTTCTCAATCCTTTCTTTGGCAATGGCATAGTCTTGAAGGATTTGATCGAAGCAATACGCAGCGGTATTGGCTTCGAGCCATGCCTTGATCACTGGTAGAAAGTCCAGGAAACAGTGGATTTGGTAAGAAACCGCGGAGGGGATGGAGCATAGCACTAGTGTTTCGCAAGCCCATTTGAAATTGGTGAGTGAGACTTGTTCTTCCAGGATGTGGATGTCCAGGAAGGAGAAAGCTGCAAGGAGCTGCAAGGTTTTGCTCTTGTCAGCAGGGTAGATGGAATAACCATATTGCCATTGGAAATGAGGGGTGTTGATGGCGAGGTTATTCACCTCGTTGAACCAGTCAGGCTCTTCAGGAAGGGGAACCAACTTATTGGTCTCTTCGAAGTCAGCTGGGAAGTGTGGGGTTTGCACCTCTGTGAGCCAGAGGGTTTTTTGGGCTTGGGCCATGCGTTTGAAGTCGCAATAAGGGGCAGGCCCAAGATAGTTTTCCTCTTGCTTGAGGAAAGGAGAAAATTTGAGGGACGAATAAATAGATTCGAGCATGCCCATGTGAACGGTGTCGTTACCGCTCAAAGGCAGGAATTGACTCGCAAAAAGGGTTCGAAAGTGATGGAATCTGTTAGGTGTGGGGTCAGGTTGGTCAAACTTGACCAGGATGATGCCAGTATTGGTAGAGTTTTCTCCCCATGAGCCCCAGTTGGACCCATCACACGAATTCGAAGGGGTTAAAGAGGAATCCCAACCCGTGGAAGATGGGTTGGGGGTATGGAATGTTCGATCAGAAATAATCTTGCCTGCCAACATTCGAGGAGAATCTGGAGGAGACATTTGGGGAGAGTGAGATTGATGATCGAGGTTGTCTAGGATAAGATTGATTTCTGGAAGAGGGTCCATAAACGTAAGACTTCTTAACGGAAAAGACTCAAATTCGAAGGGGTTTATGAGGGTAATGTGATTCGTTAAACCCTATCATTAACTGCCATTTATAGAGAAATTATTGTAACTATCTTTGGGAAGCTCAATAGACGTGCATGGGAATGAAATCCTGTCATGCTTCGTGCATCCGGATTTGAAGGGACATGGGCAGAGAACGTGTGCCATTAACATTTATTTAGCATAAATAAAATGTTAATGCGGGGGGTGTGTTTACATCCTGAAAAGTGCCACCCAATGAAAAAATTCCACGTGGCCCCGAACGGTACGGTAGCTATATGAAGCCTGTCCCAGTCGAGTACCAATTACAGAGGATTGCGAGAGTTAAGGGAGACACTGTTTTTAAGACAAACGGTGTCGTTTTAGAATGAACCGGTGTCGTTTGAGTAATAATCAAACAGTGGTTTAGGAAGTTATTGGATCTAACCATTGATTTGGACTTTACGATCATCGAACAGTGTCCTCACTACCCTGTTTTATAACTAAAATTAGATGTAAGTGCAGGGAATCATTTTGGAAGCAAGACGTGTTGCAT
>BPLS01007142.1:0-15215 GCA_019656275.1 Rhododendron kiyosumense
GCCACGTGGAATTTTTTCATTGGGTGGCACTTTTTAGGATGTAAACACACCCCCCGCATTAACATTTTGTTTATGCTAAATAAATGTTAATGGCACAC
The DNA here is from genome assembly GCA_019656275.1 of Rhododendron kiyosumense. NCBI lineage: Eukaryota > Viridiplantae > Streptophyta > Magnoliopsida > Ericales > Ericaceae > Rhododendron > Rhododendron kiyosumense. The sequence continues at coordinate 99 of BPLS01007142.1, forward strand.
GTTCTCTGCCCATATCCCTTCAAATTCGGATGCACGAAGCATGACAGGATTTCATTCCCATGCACGTCTATTGAGCTTCCCAAAGATAGCTACAATAATTTTCCTATAAATGTCAGTTAATGATAGGGTTTAACGAATCACATTACCCCTCATAAACCTCTTCGAATTTAAGTCTTCTCCGATAAGAAGTCTTACGTTTATGGACTCTCTTCCAGAAATCAATCTCATTCTAGATAACCTTGATCATCAATCTTACTCTCCCCAAATGTCTCCTCCAAATTCCCCTCGAATGTTGGCAGGCAAAATCATCTCTGATCGAACATTCCATACCCCCAACCCATCTCCCACGGGTTGGGATTCTTCCTTAACCCCTTCGAATTCGTGTGATGGGTCCAACTGGGGCTCATGGGGAGAAAATTTCACCAATACCAATACTGGCACCATACTGGTCAAATTTGATCAACCTGACCCCACACCCAATAGATTCCATCACTTTCGAACTCTTTTGGCGAGCCACTTCCTGCCATTGAGCGGTAACGACACCGTTCACATGGGCATGCTCGAATCCATCTATTCTTCTCTCAAGTTTTCTCCTTTCCTCAAACAAGAGGAAAACTATCTTGGGCCTGCCCCCTATTGCGACTTCAAACGCATGGCTCAAGCCCAAAAAACCCTCTGGCTCGCAGAGGTACAAACCCCTCACTTCCCAGCTGACTTTGAAGAGACCAATAAGCTGGTTCCTCTTCCTGAAGAGCCCGACTGGTTCAATGAGGTGAATAACCTTGCCATCAACACCCCTCATTTTCAATGGCAATACGGTTATTCCATCTATCCTACTGACAAGAGCAAAGCCTTGCAGCTCCTTGCAGCTTTCTCATTCCTGGATATCCACATCCTGGAAGAACAAGTCCCACTTACCAATTTCAAATGGGCTTGTGAAACACTGGTACTATGTTCCATTCCCTCCGCGGTTTCTTATCAAATCCACTGTTTCCTGGATTTCCTACCAGTGATCAGGTCATGGCTCGAAGCCAATACTGCTGCGTATTGCTTCGATCAAATCCTTCAAGATTATGCCATTGCCAAAGAAAGGATTGAGAAGTTGCATGACCAGATTGAGAACTTCACCGCTGAGTCCTTCGAAGTGGTGCCTGGCCATGCAGACAAAAAGCTTCGAAGGCGCTTCAAAAGACGACAAGTGAAGCGTCCCACAAAAGAGGCTAAGCTTCGAAGGAAGGCCAAAGCACTGGTGCTCCGCTTTAGGCCTCTGCTGGAGAAGAAATTGGAGTCAGACTCCAAAGAAGAGATGAGGAAAATGGAGTTGAAATTCCTCCAATTTGCATGGAACAAGTTTCACAGCCTTGTAACTTGGTCCTTTCCTCATTACTTCGAGAATAAAAAAGCAACTCCTTAGCACCTAGGCCCTTCGAAAGCCTAATTTGTATTTCTTTTCATAGAAACTAGGATTTCCCTTGTTTTGCTCTTCTTGTGTAAATACGCAAATTTCAATTTTGTAATTCAGTAGGTTTGTTCAATGAAATTTTCCCTTTTTATCAATACGCCGGGCTTGGATTTATTGTTAAAATAGAGATTCTAGCAATAATAACTCTATTAAGGAGGAAAAAATCAACCCCAGTGGACCCCAGGGTATGGGCCCACTATAGGCCTGGCCCACCTGCAGGAGTATAAAAGCGGAATTAATTCAAAACCACCCCTTGCATTCTACGCATTCAAGCTTTCCAAACTCGAAATCTCCCAAGAACAAAAACCCTCTCTTCATTTCCTCTCCAACAACGCCAAAACCAAACTGAATCGATGGCATCTTCCAGCAATCCAGTAGTCCGAGAGTATCCTACTCCCTCTCTGGCATTAAGGCGGTTCGTGTCAGGACAAACACCAGGACCGACCGGAGAGCCCTACCTCGACGCCAGGGTCTTCATTCCAAACCCTAACGAGGAAGGTACTTACATTTTGGGTCCTCAACTCATAGGGGAAATCCCTGCTAACCTTTCTCTTTACTATCCTTGATTGGGGGAAGCCGAAATCCGGGCTTGTTCGAGCCTCGATTGGCAAAACTTCCCAAAGAAATCCTTCCCCTGTTGGCCCACATTGGACAAGGACTGGAAGATATGGACCACCCGCATGTTGGCCGCGAAGTCGGACGACTTAGAGAAGGTTGGTTTAAGAAGAATTATTACCCTCCTTCGAAGGGGGGTCCCACAAAATCCTTCTCTGATTCAGGCCGCTTTGGCCTTTTGGGACCCATCCTTCAACTTCTTTCGCTTTAACTGTGGCATGATGGCACCCACAGTTCTGGATGTTACCCAAATGCTGGGGCTCATACCATATGGCCCTCAATTTGACCCTACCCAGGAGTATCATTCTCCTGAGGGCTTTACTCGTTTGACCGCTACAAACGGGGCCTTTTCCCATTTCTGCATCAGGGAAAAGAAACTGGTGGGGGAAGTGACCGAGACAGAGTTTTTTGCCTACATCCTCTACACCCTCTGCAAGCACATTTTCTGCCACTCTGGAAAAAGAGTGATGAATGAGTTCGTTCCGTTGGCACTGGCACTGGCCAGAGGAGAAGAGTTCGACTTTGCATCTTACTTCCAGGGTCACGTCTACAAGGCTGGGTTTGACTTCTATCAGAAGGGTTTGAACTACTCACAGGGAGGCCCCCAATGGTTCATCCAACTATGGCTTCACGCCTACTTCCCTGAGCTGGGTCCCTTCAAAGCACCCACATCTCTTGCTGGCCTCGCTGAGACGCCCAATGTTCACGGCGACAGCTATATTCACCCAGAGGATAGTACAACACAGACTTTGGTGTACTACCTCTGCCTCTTTGCTGGTCTTGCCTCAGACAGGGAATGGCCCAATCCCTATCCTACTCTTATTGGGCCAGCATGGCTGTTCGACATCCTGACGGATAGACAGGGAAAATCCTCTCGAGCTCTCCAAGCATGGAGCAACATTCTGACGAGCAAAGAGATTTTCATTTCCTCGTCGAACACCCTCAAGTCCATAGCACATGCAGAGGTATAGTGTCCTGCACAATTTGCTAGACAACTGGACTTTGTTCAGGGCATACCTACCCCTTACTGTGGCTTTGCCAACATTTGTATGTCTGAACGATCACCTATCTTGGCTGACCATTTCCTGACGGGGTTTGCCCAAACTAGAAATGCACTGAGGAGAACCATTACTCAGGACTTCAGGGAACCTGAAGTGCGCACCACCCCTGCATTTGACAACTGGTGGCACTCCAACTGCTCTTTCCTCTCAGGGGTTAAACCCTACAAAAGGTTTCTAGCCCATATTGGGTTTGATAAATCTGAGTTTGGTCACGGAGGCAAAAATGACTCGTCCTCCTTCTCTTCTGACAACGCATTTGGCCTAGCTGGAGGAATCGAAGACATTGCTGGAGGCGAAGTCGAACAGCAATTGACTCCAGTCGAAGCCTCCCCAATCGCAATGGTCGTTCCTCCCTCTCCACCAAGAAGGCAATCCACGAGAGTAACACAGAAAAGAGGTAAGTGTCTCTGAACACATCTTCTTTTCTGCCAAAACCAAACCTAATTACATTCAATACTGCAGGAGCCCCCTCTTCTTCAGAAAGTGCTTCGAAGAGAAGAAAAATTACTTCTCCTTCCAAAGAAGTAATTCCCACCAAGCACTATCTTGAGCCCTCAGCTGCACCTCCAGGTTGGTTTCCTTCCCTCTAACTACTCCTATTCTTTATCTGAGCCACCCTCTTGCCCCCTTCCTTTCAGCTTCGAAGAGGACAAGGGCCATCAGAACGCGTGGCCTTCAGGTTTCTTCCAGTGATGAAGAAACAGAGAGCGACACAGAGCTACTGGCCTCAAGGGGTAAATTCCTTTCTTATTTATGATCCAGTATTCCCTTAGGAACAAAAGAATTTTGCTGCAATACTGATTCCTGAGTTCGAATCAGGTGAAACAAGACAAGTGAAGGAGACCCTCTCCTACGTGAGGAAAACAACTCCTCCCAAGAGGCCTGTTTCTCCTAAGAAACCCTCCTCCCCAGAAAAGGTAAGTCAGTTTATACTGCACACATTCTCATGTGTCTCTTGTGCTTGTGATTCACCGCTAACCTCTTTATAGGCTCAAGCTGCACCTCCTGTTGAGGCATTGGAGTTAACTCCTGCTCCTTACCTTCCACAAGAAGTGATAGAGCCCTTAATTCAAACGCCAGAAGATGTCCCTCACACGGTATCTTCTGAATACTCCCCTTTCGAATTGTGAAAAGCTTCACTCTAACTTTCCTTTGTCCTTTGCAGGCATCCCCTGTTCAAGCTCTTTCTGTACAGAAAGACTCTGCTGCAAAGGATATTGACATGCACACTTTGCTGTCATTCCTTGCTGAACCAACCTTTGCACAGGTACTGACCAGTCTGGCTCCTTCGAAGGCTGTGGGGCCACTTCCTATCCTTCAGAGAGACTTCCCCCTCACTCCCTTACCGGTTTCAGGGGAGGGACCTCTAAAGATGAACCCTACTTTGGCTTCGAAGAGCCATACTCTTAGAAATGCTGAGGACCAAGGCTCCAGTTCAACCTCCTCCTCAGATCAGGTACTCTCGATAATCAGTAATACCTTTCATTTCTTGTTTTATATTCAACTTAACTTTAACTTAATAAATCTCATGCAGGCAACAAGCATGGCTCTTGTTCTTGAAGACCATCCCACATCTTCCTCTTCTCCAATTGACTTACCCCTAGTCGTTTTTGACATCTCTTTCTTTAAGAGCCAATTGGAAGAATTCTGCAACAAAATTGCTACTCCCACTCCTCTTATCTCTTCGAATCCCTTGGAAAGCCTTCAACAACTCTTGAGCCCCTCCACACCTCTTCTCTTGCCTTCTTTTAGGATTAACCATGTTCTTTCGAAGGAAGAAGTCCTGACATTAAAGAGTCTTCTGAGGACTCTAAACCAACTAGGACTTCCTATTTTGATTGAACACAGTTTAGCCTATCACTTCGAGGTGTGCTACCAAGCCTTACTTCTCTCCCAAGGTCTTCCAGTGCCAATCAATTCCACTCTCTAAGAACATATCAAGCAATTTAGTGAATTGATTGCTCACAACTACTTCCTATCCGAGAGCATTGGCCCAACCCTCAAGAAGGTCAACAAGTTAGAAGCCAAAGCACTCGAGACCGCTTCTCGCTTATCTCTATATCAAGCTCGAAAGGATAAGCTTTCAGAGCTCGACAAAAAGATGCAGCGGTTACAAGAAGAACTGGAGAAAGTTAGGGAAGAGAGAGCTGAAGTTTCAAGGGGCTTCCCAGAGCTTGAGGGTGAAGCACTAAGGGATGAATCGATGCTCCCACGACTTATTCCTTCCCTTCGAGAGGAACAGAGGAGAAGAGCAGCTCATACGTCCCTTTTGGATGCTAACTTTAATTCTCTTCAAGGACTACTAACTACCATTTGTAATGTAACTAGTCCTTTTCTGTAACTTTACGCAGTTTGTACTTTATTCTTTCATTGAATATTCGATTCTCTTGGGCAAGTACATCCACAATTAATTCAAACCCTGTTTTCCACTTTCCATTACTCAGAAAGACTACTGTGCCAACGCTTCACCTACCATATCTTAAAGAGCCATAAATGAACATTCCCAAGCTTACTAGTATAAATAAAGGTCTTGGGAAAAAGAAAACTTACCAAGCATCTTCTTCCTCCGCCTTCTCTTCTTGTAGCAACTTCCACACAAGCTTTCCAGTTAGGGCTCCAAAGAAACCCATCATGAAACCTCTTCCCCTGTTTCTGAAGAAAAGCCTCCAAACATAGCCACATCATTTCTTACGAAATTTCCCTTACACCCCAAGGCTTCTGGGTATAGCCACATCATTTCTTACGATGTGGATGTATCCAGCGGTCGCTTCGAAGACCAAAGATTCTAACCAATAATGGTCTTCGAAGCCCACCTACCTACCAATGGAGCTATGAGCTTCCAACTGTGATTCCAGGAGCTCTATATCCCTACCAATAATTGGTAGGGAGATTGGACCAAGTCACAATGAAGCTTGGTCCTAATCTTTGTATCTCAGTTGGATTATCCCTAGAGACCCAGCTTTGATCCCTAGGGACCCAGCTTCGAGATACTAATAGACCCTAGATAGGTTTCTCGATGTAATCCTTTATGCAAATGTAATGGATCCTTAGATAGGTTTCTTGATGTAATCCCTTGTAACTTTCTGAGTTGATGAAATGAAAAGATGCTTATTCTCTATTTATATTTCCAACGCTGGCTTTGCCCAATGAACTGGTAGTTTAGCCCTTCGCTACTGCTTCATTCTGCTTCTGATGCTAAATACTAATGTGGACGTAATAAGCATAAAGAAACTCAAAGAAGCAAAAATTCCTTCACCAGCATTTTTATATTATTTACCCTGGCTGGGTTTCTGCTTCGAAGCCCTTGAATAAATAATAAACAATGTTGACGACGCCAAAACAAGCTGGCTCTTCGAAAACCAAACGCATACGGTCTAAATTAATTAGTCCAACTCATCAACTTCCCGAGGCTTTTCAGCCGTCTCCTTGTGAGTTGCAACCCATTAATTATGCTGCCCAAACGTTCTCAGACCCTTCGTCTTCTGAGCCTTACGTATTTCCATTCATCAATGCCCATAACTACTGAAGTGGGTTCTTTGCACCCGTATGATTATAAATACACCAATGCGTTAACAGAACGGTGCACTCTCTCTTTCACTCTCTCCCGCTCCACATATCCAATCATGGACGCTGATCAGCCCATGCTTTCCGTCGAACTGGCGACTGAGATGACCAAACTGGCCAACATGCTTATGGAACTCAAGAGAGAGATCCAAACAGAGCTCCAGGCCCTTCGAAGCGAGGTCGAACAGCTTCGAAGCCAGCTAGTGTGCGTGGAGACAGCCTCACGTCTCTGCTTGGCTAGGACCTGGGATGATCTCTCATCCGTCCTTTTGGCTCACGAAGCAAAAAGTCCCCCGGAGAGAGGATCTTCTTAAAGATTCTCCCTTGGGACTGTGAGGATCAACCATGATCTTCATTTTTGCTTTTTAGGCCGGAGGGATTTTTTCTGTTCAGATCCACTTGGATCTGTTTGTATTTATTTTGCTCAGATCCGCTTGGGTCTGTTTCAACCCATTTGGGTTTTCTTTTGTTTTGTCATTTCATAAATATAATGGAAATTTGGTTGGCAATACTTGACTCTTTCATGGCTTCGAATACTTAATATGACACACTGGCTGAAGTGTGATCATATAAGAACTTCAAAGAAAAGAACTTCTGGTATCAAAACCAATTGAAATCACACCACTATACAACCAATGCCTCGGATTTGGGATTCGCTTTGGTTTTAGCTTAAAAATAACCAAACCCCATCGAAAACCTCAGAAACCTTCCTTCGAAAGCTGTCTTCTATGAAAGGATTCCCATATAGATGGTATATAAGCTTTGAGATGCCTTCCATTGATTTTCCTTCGATGAACATAACCATCCAGATTTCTCAAATGATAGGCTCCTCCTCTCAGCACTCTATGGATTTGAAAAGGCCCTTCCCATGTTGGCGCCCATTTTCCTAATCCATCTCTTTTTACCCTCCTATCCCTGATAGGAAGAATAACCTTCCATACAAGATCCCCTTCATCAAAGCTTCGAAGAGCGACTCTCTTATTATAACTCCTTGCCACTCTTGCCTTTTGCAACATGATTTGATTTAAAGCCTTTATCCTGGCTTCATCAATGTCTTCTAACTCCATGTGCATGGCTTGATGATAAGACCCTGCATCCAAATTATTTTGACATGCTACTCTTTGTGATTTTACAGTAATCTCCATAGGCAACACAGCATCATGTCCATAAGTTAGTGCGAATGGAGTCGTGCCTGTGCTAGTCCTCTTTGTATTTCTATATGCCCACAAAGTGTCAAGTAACAACTCATGCCAAACCTCTGGATTCTGATCCACCATTCTTTGAATCCCCCTCTTAATAATCTTATTGGTTGATTCTGCTTGACCATTTGACTGAGCATAATAAGTGCTGGTATATATTAATGAAATTCCATGATTACTAGCAAAATTCCTTACCAGCTTTGCCTCAAATATAGAACCATTATCCACTGTTATCGTTTGAGGGCTTCCAAACCTGTATATGATTCCTTTTATGAAATCAATAACATGGGTTTGCTTTACCTCCTGAAAAACTTGTGCTTCCACCCACTTTGTAAAATAATCAGTTGCCACTAAGATAAACTTATGCTTCTCCAACGAAGGAGGATAAATCATCCCAATCATGTCCATGGCCCAACCCCTAAAAGGCCATGGTTTTATCACATATTGCAAATCCGTGACTGGCAAACGCTTGAGTGGACCTGTTTTTTGACAGGCTTGACACCCTTTTGCATAGTCTATACAATCTTTGAGGATGGTAGGCCAATAATAACCATACCTCCTTATCAACCATCTCATTTTTATGCCATCTTGATGTGCTCCACAAATTCCTTCATGCACTTCAGCCATTACCTTAAAGGCACTTACCTTGTTTAAGCATTTCAACAGAAGGCCATCCATCCCTCTCTTGAATAGCTCATTGTTGTACATTATGTAGTTTATTGCTTTCAATCTGGTTGCCTTGTCTGCAACACTATCTGGTTTGGTCAAATATTCAATCAATGCTTGCCTCCAATCAACACTTTGACTAGTAGGGACATTAATTTCCAAAACTTCGAAACCAGTTATTCTGTTTTGCAGCATGGGCAGAGATTTCCTCAAAGTTAATTGACAAAACTCCTTTTCATTCTCTGATATAACTCTGAAACCAGATGCCCTTTGAGCTATTTCATCAGCTTCTTCATTAAAGAATCTGGGAACATACGTTAAAGTGAGCATATAGAACTGATTTATCAACCTCTTGGCCTGTTGATAATAAATTATCAACGCTGGACTAGTGCACTTAAACTGTCCATTTAGCTGATTTATCACTAACTGAGAATCTCCAAAAACTTCAGCAACACTCACTTTCAGGTTAAGTAAAATTTCTAATCCTATGATCAACGCTTCATATTCTGCCTGATTATTGGAGCATTGTCCCTCATTTAGTCGAAAACCATATTTGGTTTTCAACCCTTGGGGAGATTCAATAACTATGCCTACTCCAGCCATCTGAGCTGTTCTTGACCCATCGAACCATAAATTCCATGGCTTGATCTCGACCATAGTGGCTTCCAACGCTTTTGGTGTCTCAAGCTCATTTGGATGATCAGCTAGAAAGTTGGCCAATGCCTGGCCTTTTACTGACTTTTGTGGTACATATTCAAGACAAAACTCAATCAAAGACACTATCCATTTCCCAATTTTCCCACTAAGCACTGGCTTCGAAAGCATGTGCTTAATTACATCAGTTTGAGAAATAACATAAGTTACTCTAGGCAACATATAATGCCTGAGTTTCTTGGAAGCATAAAACAAAGCTAAACACAATTTCTCTACTGCAGCATACTTGCATTCACAGGAGTTTAGGAACCTACTAAGATAATAAACTGCTCTTTCCTTGCCATCTTCATTGTCTTGAGCCAACAGTACTCCTATTGAGTCGTGTGTTGCAGCTAAGTACAACTTCATTGGCTTTCCTTTGATGGGAGGTGCCAAAACAGGAGGGTTGGCTAGATAGCCTTTGATGGCTTCGAAGGCCTCATCATGCTCTCTGGACCACTTGAATTCTTCCCCTTCCTTCAATTTCAACAAAGAAGAGAAGATTTTAGTTTTCCCTGCAGTGTTAGATATAAACCTTCGAAGGAAATTTAATTGACCAAGAAACCTTTGCAGCTCCTTCTTTGTAGAAGGTGGTTTGGCTTCAATAATAGCCTTTGCTTTGTTCTTGTCAACTTGTATTCCTCTGTTGTGGACTAAATACCCTAGAAATTTTCCAGCTGACACTCCAAAAGAACACTTTTCTGGATTCAATTTCAACTGATAATGCTTCATTTGTTGGAATGCCTTCTCCAAATGTTTCAAATGATCCTCATTGGAATTTGACTTCACAATGATATCATCTATGTAACATTCAAGAAAACCTCCAACCAAATTATGAAAAATGGCATTCATAGCCCTCTGGTACGTGGCTCCAGCATTTTTTAGTCCAAATGGCATTTTGACCCATTCAAAGATGCCAATATTACCAGGGCAGGCAAATGCTGTTTTATGCACATCTTCCTTTGCAATACAAATTTGATTATATCCCGAATGCCCATCCAATATGGATAATATCTTGTGTCCAGCTGAACCATCCACAAGTGTATCCACATTAGGCATCGGATATTCATCTTTAGGAGTTGCAGTATTTAGGTTTCGAAAATCAACACAGATCCTGATAGTCCCATTCTTTTTAGGGACTGGAACCACATTGGATAGCCATTCGACATACCTGGCTGTTCTAATAAAACCTGCATCTAGAAGCCTCTGCATCTCCTTTTTAACTCCTGCAATAGTCTCTGGACTCATCTTCCTGGTTGGCTGCTTTACAGGTTTGAATTGTGGCTTGATAGGCAACCTATGCTCCACCAATTCCCTGTCCAATCCAGGCAGTTCCTTGTAACTCCATGCAAAGCAATCTTTGTTTGCTTTTAATAGTGCTACCAACTCAGCTTTCACCTTTGGTTCAAGCTGTTTGTTAATGAACACTGGATTGGGGTTTTGTTCATCCCCTAATTCTACTTCCTCCAGAAGGTCTTGAGCTTCGACCTGCCCTGGAGAAACACTCTTGATTTCCTCCTCTTGAGGCTTACCATCGTGCATAACATCTTCCCATATATTATCTTCTTGAATCTTCTGCTCGATCCCCAAAGCAACGTATCTCACCAAAGCCAAAGAGTTGGCCTCTTCTTCTGCCTCTTCCTTGGACTTACATCCAAGCAGCATCATCTTTTGGGGTGTCTGATTCATAATCAACAGTTTGTTTCAGCTTTGATTTCAGCTCTGCCAATTCTCCCAGTTCCATCTCGTTGGTTGGGTAAGTGGCTGCTTGTAGTAATTCACTCAAAGGAACTACATCTGACTTGTACATTTCAGCTTCAGCAAAATTTGCTGTGGCACTAAATGGATGTGGATCAGCTTTGACTCCTTCAACACCCACTTCTCTGCCTTTGTCATACTTGACAATCATTAATTCCTGATGCATGGAGGAAGGGATACATCCATTAACATGAATCCAAACTCTTCCTAATAAAGCATTGTATTTAGCATATGTGTCAACTACAAAGAAGGCAGTATCAGTCTCTATTCCTCCTACTGCCAATCTAATGGAGATGATCCCCCTGGCATGTTGACTTTCCCCAGTAAATCCTGCAATGGATGTGCTAGTTGGAATCAATTTTGCCTTTCCTTTCCCTAGCTTTTTCAAGGTTTGGAAAGGCAAAATATTCACTGCAGCTCCATTGTCCACTAGGATTCTGTTAAGTGGGACTCCATCGAAATATGCAGTAATATATAATGGACGCAGATGTTGTCTCATTGCATTAGTAGGTAATTTAAATGGATATGAAATTTCCACATAATTTAAATCTATTACCAAGGGATATTCGACGTCAGACATGGACTCCGGGACAAAATAAGCACTTTCTTTTGAGCTTACCTCCAAACTCTCTTGACTCTGCTCAATTTCACATACCAGGTTCCCGTCCATCTCTATCTGAGCCACCTCTTCCAAGTCGCAGTTGTTGCATATGATGTTCAATTCTTCATCACTCAGCGTTTCTCCGAAGTCGACTGGCTTGTCCAAGTTCGACCAGGCATCACCTTGGCCCTTCGATGTCTGGCCATTCTTGAAGAAATCCATAGAGCATGGATACACCATATTCACCTGCACTTCTGGCTGCTTGCCAAATTGGATTGTTGCCCTTTCTTTGGCTAGTTCAAGTGTCTCAGTTTCCTTAACTTCCTTGCTCTCAACCTCTTGTGCTGATAGCTCCATAGGTGAAGAGCTTCCTTCGATCCCTTCTTGTTCTACCAACATGGCTTCGAGCAACCCAGACTGGTAACTAGCCAATGAATTGGGAGAAGGTGGATCAAGATCTTCTTCAAGCATGGCCGAGGCTACTTTCTTCAAAGTCTCCCTCTCATGATACTGGGCTCGAAACTCTTCTGGGTCCCTCTTAACCCTGTCAAACCGTGGATTAGGCCTTGCTCTCCTGCCTGATTCTTCCCCCGTTGAAGATTCTCCTGATTGGAAAAGCGTGTATTTTCTCTGGAGTTTCCTCTTCTGAGTTCTTGAAAGCAATGGAACCATTTGTGGTATTTGGGACTTGGGATCCCTGATTAACACCCAGTTTCCTGAGTTCGAGGCTGGTGGTTTGAAAGTTCTGTTCGCATTCCTGTTGGAACTTTTGTATCCTTGGAACAGATCTGGCTTGACTTGCTTGAGAAACCAATCAGGAACCCCTTTCACCAAAGTGAACTCCTCTTGTGTGGCTTCTCCTGGTGCCTCAACTGTCTGACCAATGTTGGCCTTCTTTGAAGGTGGCAACTCCCTTCTGTGGATAGCTGGGACAGGGCTAGAGGGCACATCTCCCTTTGGTCCCAACCAAGGCTTACTGTCACTTAGCCTTGCTTGCACTGGAGCCAATCTCTTCATTCCCATCTCCTTAGGGAAAAAACTCACGCCCTTTCTATCCAAGTCTTTAAAAACCAGATAGTTGGCCCTGCAACCTACACACAGACACTCCAAAAATGAAGCTTCCAACATGGGCAAATGATTATTACCTGAGAATCTCTGTGAAGCCAACCCATCACCATTTCGTTTATAGGGCGTTGGCCTCATTCCCATGCCTCGAGGATAACAAGCGTGTGGCCTGCCTCTTCCATATTGAACAATATTCATGTTCACTGGTGCCTCCTTATCCTGCCAATACTTCTTGACAGTTCGAGCCAGTGAGGAGGGCACATTGGTGTTGACTTCTTCTACCTTTGGAAAAGGCGTTGTATCAATTCCCATAGTCTTTTCTGGAAATTTGATCCTTCCTTTCTTGATTTGTTCTTGAATCCTGTCACGGAAAACATTGCAAGACTTAGTTGAATGGGACCAAGAATCATGCCATTTGCAATAAGTCTTCCCATTCTTTTCCTCTGCTGTGGGAAGTTTCACATTCGAAGGCAGCTTGATAATTTTCTTTCTTAACAGGAAATCAAAAATCTCATCTGCTTTTGATATATCAAAAGAATATACTTTAGTAATCTCCTTTTGTTTGAACTTCTGTCCTAGAGATACATTCTTTTGAATCAAAGGCTCACACACACAAGGATCATGCTCTATAATTTCTGCAGCATCGATCTCATAATTGGGATCCCTATAATACGTAGGGTAAGAGGAATTATGTCTGTCCATGTCCTCTTCTAGCAGTGATTCATATCTAGCCACTTTATAGGTTAGGTCTGCAAAGTCTCTAAACTCTGTAGAATCAAACCTCTTTCGAAGCTCTCTTTCTAAACCATCTTGCGCTAATCTTACGAATTCTGCCTCTGGCAGTCGAAGTTTGCATTTGGTCTTTGCTCTTTTGAACCTAGATATGAAATCTGCTACTTTCTCATCTGGTTTCTGCTTCAGCCTTGCTAAGTCTGCCATAGAGACTTCAGGCTCAGCATTAAAGAACTGCGCATGGAATGCCTCTTCCATCTGAAACCAATCAGTTATTGATTCTGGTGGCAAGTTAGTATACCATGAAAAAGCTGGCCCGGACAAAGAATTTGGAAATAGCTTCAACTTCATGAAGCCATTTTGAGCCAAATTCTTGCACTGGGCAGAAAACCTTGCAATGTGCTCTATAGAGGACTGTCTCCCATCCCCATAGAACAAGGTAAAATCTGGGATTTTAAACTCTCGAGGGATTTGGAAAGTCGTGTCTACCCATTCTGGATATGGTTTTCTATAAATTTGGGGTTGTACCCCCCGAGTTCGAGGTCCACAAACCTCTTGTATGAGACCCATGACTTGGTCCCTTAGTACTGGATTGCCTATGAGGAAGTTTTGCTCCTGATTTTCAACAGGAGGCTCTGGTCCTATGAAACCATCTTCATAAACTCCCCTTGTCGTGTCTAAATCCCCTTGTCTCTCTCTAGGGATCCTTCCATACGGTGCAGGTTGCATTTCATCAAATGCTTCATTAGTTCGAACAGACCTATGGGTTCCATAAGCCGTCGTAAGAGGATTCTTGGTAGTTGGGACTTTTTGGCGAGGGTGTCGTGGGTCTTCACCCCTTCTCTCGGGCTTACGAACCAATTCTGGTTCTGAATCATCCTCCAACTCCCCAAATGTGGGTTCGAAGAGAGGATTCATACTCTGTCTTTCTCTGGTATTCCTTCGAACCCCTATGTGAACACCACGAGGCTGTCTTGGAATCTCTAAGACAGGTTCTGGAGGTCTCACAGGCTCATACCAAGATTGTGGTATTTCATCTGGATACATCTTTTCCTTACCTGTTCTAGATTTCATTCTACTTCTACCAACATCCTCTCCAAGCCTTCCTTCGAAGGGACTTTGGTGAGTGTTCGAGTTGGCATGATTATTTAGCCCATTATCCCCTGGGCTATTCCTTGCTGCCTCTAAGTCGGGCAATCTATTTCTCATGCTTTTGATCATGGCTCTCTGGGTTTGAGCCATCTCTCGAAAAGCTACCATCATTTCCCTAAACACTTCCTCTCTATCTTGGTCTTTGCCACTGGCTTGTCCCTTTTGGAAGCTTGGAGGTACCTCGTCAGGAGGTACTTCATAGGAGGGCTCTTCATAATGAGGCTCCTCTTCTATTTCTAAAGCCAATTGAGGAAAACCAGGATTCGTTGGCGTTCCTAACTCTGGTGCCTGTTCTGGCACAACTTGTTCTTCTGGCGCTAAATCACCCATGGGTGTTCCTATTTGCTTTCGAAGCCTTGGCATTTTGACACCTTTGTGTCCCACCGGGCGTGCCAAAAATTGTTTGGGCTGAATTAGCTCAATCAAATGGCAAATGATTGTGTGCGGGCGTGCCAGAAAAGAAATAACTTCACAGATGAAATTACTCTTTTCAAATTGATTTGAAATAACTAATCTCAATCAGGCAATTGTGTTATCCGTTCGATTACC
>BPLS01007172.1:0-10329 GCA_019656275.1 Rhododendron kiyosumense
CACACACACACCTCACACAATGGGCAAGTCCGGCCACATTGCGGTTTTCAACACATTTCAACCTTTTCAAACACACCCTAGGTGTCATGTCACTAACTTTCTCGATAGAGGTGTCTCGTTACATGCAAAGACTCCGTGGTAGGACATATCACATACGTAAACAACAAATCATTCATCGTAATCCGACAAGATCATCCAACTCTATAATATATCACAAGTAACTCAAACAACTCACATAAGCATGCTCATAATCATTTTCAAGATCAAAATACAAATACTTGAAATGGAAAGTAAATAAAGATAACTCACTTTAAAATGAAAGAATACGAGATCTTACATATACATAGGAATAGGGTAAGAGTATCATACCTTGATCCGAAACTAGTCGGGGCCGAATAAGCTAGGTGGAATTTCTCCCGAATCTGGACCGAACTTCGGACGGCAATAACTCGGTCAATCTTTGGCCGAATAGAGTCGTTCTTGGGTCGAGAACGAAGCTCAAGAAATTCTCTACAACTCTCGTGAAGAAAGTTAATCCTAGAAACGAACCTAGGTAGGAGAAAAATGGGGACGAAGCAAAGGACAGTAAGCTGTCCAGAAAATGGAAATCCAGAAATTTTACTGAACTTCGGATGGCAATATCTGGGTCATTTCTTAACCGATTGGGGTGATTTTTGAGCCTAACTTCAAGGTTTCGAAGTTCTCTACAACTTTCCAGAAGGAAGTTGATCCTAAAAACTAACCTAAGCAGGAGAAAATGGAGGATTTCCGACGGGACAGTGGCTGCCCAGAAACTGGAAATGGTTTCTAGAGAGAAGGAAGAGCTATTGCTTGAGGTGTGAGTTCAAAGCATGAGAATGGCCTTCTATTTATAGGCAAGAGCTTGGCCCTCTCCTCTCTCTCTCTCTAAGTCTCACCTTGACACTTGGCAAGAGATCATGGAAGATCAATGCAAGAATCCCTAGGCTTGTAAGGCTATTTTGTACCATGGTGAGATTCTTGAATCCAATGGATGGTTGAGATGGAAATGGTACATGATCAAAGGGTCAAGAAGCTTGCTAGGTGTTCAAGAAGTACATCTAATCAAATCCAATTTTTAAGCACAAATCAAGGGAAAATCCTAGGTTTGCATGGCTACTTTGTACCAAGATTTGATCTTGGATCAATTGGATGGCTAGGATTGATCCTTGGTGGGCAAGAAAGATATTGGTACAAGATCTAAGGGTTCAAACCATTGCAAGGTGTATACAAGAGTACATTGGAGGTTAATGGAGAGTTAGATACACCAAGGATTTGAAAAGATCAAGAAGATCAACCAAGGTACAATCAAATCCCTTCTTTCCTCCTTCCTCTCTCTTTCTCCCTCTCTCCCTCTCTCTCTCTCGGCCCTCTCTCTCTCTCTCTCTCTCTCAAGGTACAAACACACACACACATATATATATATATGCATGCATACAATGTACAAGAAAACAATTAAACAAAATGTACTTTTGTACCATGAGATCAAGGGATTTTAAAAGACTAGATTTTCCCCTTAAACTAATCAATAAGAAATCACCAAGTACTAGATTAATATATACACATATGTACTTATCTATCAAGGAAGAATCAAAATCCAATAAAATAATGCCAAGGGTACTAATGAAATCTTAGGATTTTTAAAGGCTAAGTACTTTCCAATAATGGGTATTTGACACATGGAATACTAATTTAATAACCCATGTGCTAGGTTGAAAGATGAACCTTTTACCCAATGGGTAATAACCACCCTAACCTTTATTATCCAATGGATAATAGTTACTAGGGAGATTAAACAATAAAATAATCCAAAAAGGTACTTTAAAGTAATCAAAAAGTTACTTTTTACTATTCATAGTACTTTAATCAAGTAAACATTTAATATAAACAAATGGGGTTTCTATTATCCAATGGATAATAGTTTCCCTAACATTTATTGTCCAATGGACAAAGATTAAAACCAAAATAATTTAAAGAAAAAGAATATTCAATTCTTAGTCTAGGGTTCAAAAGGTTCAAAAGGTTCACGAGGGGCAAAACGGTCAATTTGCGGTTAGGGAAAAGTAACTAGGTAACTTCCTAGCTTAGTTTATCCAATCGAATGGTTAAAAACTAGTTAGGCTTACTAAGCGGACCAAAGCGTCAAGAAATAATTTTTCAAGGGGCAAAAACGTAATTATGACAAACTTTGGAAATTAAAAGGTAAATCCAAGTAATAACAATAAAATTCAAATATTTAACGAAAATTTTAACGACCGAAAATCAGGGTCGTTACAGGAACCCAGGACGGCGGAACCATTGTGAGGATACTCGGGAGACCGGAATGGCGAAACCGAGGTTGGATGTGTAGCTTGGTTATCCGCAAAGACGAGCCAATGCAAAGTTTTGTGTGCCAATGGGAACCCGGTGCGGTGGAACCATTGTGAGGATACTTGGGAGACCGGAACGGCGGAACTGAGGTTGGGTGTGTTAAAAATGAGTCACGTAGGAGAAACTCAAAAAAAATCATGGACACCTACGTTAGTTTGAATAGTGAATGTGGATGTGTCATTGTTAATGGTTTTGTTAAATATGCATGTACTATGTGGAAATCGTTAATTTTATGATCTATTGTTTGTAAGTTAAGGGTTAGTGGGTATGGATTATTCTATTGAGCTCCTGTAGCTCATAGTGTTACCTTTGGTGATGCTGACATATTATACTGGGGGCGACACCGGTATAATGTGTCAGACTTTGTAGATGATTAGGGTGACCTATACACCTTGGAGGCTTTTGGAGCCAAAGAGCTGGCAAGAATGGAGGAGCCGGCGGAGCTGTAGTTAGGAACCTTAGTTTTCCTTCCCTTGTGTAATAAAAGTACTCTCATGGGGGTTATAATGTTATAATGAGGCAGACTCTATTTAAGTTTTCAATAAAAATGTTTATTTAACATTCCCAAAATTAGGGGCATTACAATTTCATTCTTGTATATACTGTACACTCCAGCACAAGCCTACACCGCACATTCAACTTGCAACGTGTTTTTAAAGGTTAAGAATTTAAGCATTTTTTTTTAAATCCCACAAATATTTAGTAGAGACCGGTCCTCGTGTCGAGCGAAAAGGGTGCCGAACAAAAGCCTTCCCTTTTTGTAACTTGACTTTCGAGCTCAAAATCTCTAGTTCATTTTCAAACTCAAATATCATTTTCAAGTTCTAAGTTTCTCGTGTGGCAAACCATTTCACAAAAACCCGGGTGGCGACTCTTCAATTTTCAATAAATCCAAAAATGAGCACGTGGTAGTCCCCCAAAGGTCTCTCGGGCTCTGGAAGCCCACAAAGTCACAGAAAGGAGCTAGCCTTAGATTGGTTTCCTCTTGTTTGAGATATGAGGAAAATGTAGTAGAGTTTTAAAGGGACTCTAACATGCCCATATGGGTACCATCCCCACTGGACAAGGGAAAATACTGACTCACAAATAGGGTTCGAAAGTGGTGGAACCAATGAGGAGTGGGATCAGGTTGGTCAAACTTAACCATAACGACACCAATGTTGATATCGGCAGGAGTTTCTTTCCAATCTCCCCAATCGGACTCGTTAACGGAATTCAAAAGGGAAGAAGAGGCTTTCCAACCCGTAGGAGAAGCAGTAAGGGTATGTAAAATTCTATCAGAGAGAATCCTACCAGCCAACATACGGGGAGAACCCAAAGGAGAATTTCGAGGAGTGTTATGGTTGACATTGAGGTCTACCAGAACAAGATTGATTTCAGGAAGGGAATCCATGGATAAATATATGTATTATATAGAAAATAATTGGATTTCAAAAGGGAGAAGGAAGACGATGTGATTCTTTAATCCCAAGTTATGATTGCCATTTATAGATGAATTAAATAACGGAATGCATCCAGCTTTGGGAAGCTCTAAAGACGTGCATGGAAACAGATCTTTTTCATGCCCCATCCACCCTTATTCGTAGCCGTAGGAAGACGTGGGTTGTTGGCATTACACTTATTTAATTTCTTTAATAAGATGTCAATGCGAAGGGTGTGTTTACATCCAAAAATTTACAACCCAATGAGAAAATTACACATGGCACTGAACAGTGTGTGGACCAATCAAAACACGTCGTAATTACGCCTGATATATAGAGAATCGATGGGATTAATTACGATGTTATTTTAGTACTATACAGTATCGTTTAGATTGGAAACGACCATTTTTGGTCATAAAACGACAGATATCAAGATGATAATTAAGCATAACCGTTGATTAACCCTTAAAGCCATTGAATAGTGTCATTAGAGACTCATTTCTTAAGGAGAATTAGTTGTGTTTACCAATAATCATGCAGGTAACCCATTTCAGAGCACTAACCCATGTTGCGCATAAACAGGAGCCCATTATCCCTGTGTTTAACCACAATCTATAGCAACAAACGTGGGAAGAATAAGAGTTCTCTGAAGAGACCAAGTCAACAGCAATTCAAAGGCAATTACAACCGTTCTTGGAGGGAATTATGGCTTTTCAAATCAAATTCGAATGAAGACTCTAACATTCAAGGGAAATGCGGAGAAAGAGAACTACAGACAAACCCTTTGTCTATAAATAGAAGAAGAAAATGAAGAAGAAGGCCCCGACAAAATCATCATCTGATATCCCATACAAAAAAATGGTTGTTCAGAGATCTAAAGTAGTTTAGGACTTAGGAATTAGTTCGAAGTAGTTAATGTAATTGTAGTTTAGTATTTTGCAAGTTTGAAGGCTTATTTGAATTTAAGCGTACTTTGATTAAATTCAAGTTATCTTACATAATTCTGTCTTGTTCTTGCTAAAAGGGCGATCACGTATAAGCTTGATTTGATTAGATTCAATTTGGTTTATATTTCTGTTTTGTTCTTGTTGAAATCCTAAGAGTAATCGTATATAAGCTTGCTTTTGATTAAATTCAAGCTTGCTTATATTCAATTATCTTTTCTGATTTCTCTGTTTGAAGAGTGTCAATTCATTTTGGTTTATACCTTATAGAAATATCCTTTTCATTGAGGTAATCGAACAGATAATAATAATTGCCTGATTAAGTAAGTTATTTTTGAGTTAATCTAAAAAGGATAATTTTTATTCTTTTCTAGCACACCTGTAGACAATCATTTTGCCAAAGATTGAGCAAATTTAGCACAAATAGGTACAATCAAAAATAAAATGAGCCTCAAAAATTCATAAACTGAGCCACAAAAATTCATACAGGGGATGTACTAGATACTTTTCTTTTCAAAAATAGTGTTTAAGTATAAAAAGATAAGTTTAATTGCTAATTTTTTGACACCAGTTATATTGTCAGCGCTTTGTCATCTCCGATATAAACAATAACACTCCAAACGTAGAGTTTAATACGTTGAGATAAGTATAATAATCTGAAAGATCGGGTATCATACCCAAGGGAATATTGGTTATGGCTTGGATGGATTTGCAGATGTAAGCAAGTTTTTTGGCGTTTAGACAACTAACTTTGTTTTACTTTAAACAGTGGAAAATAAACAGCTAAATTTAATGAAGATTTAACTAAAATAAAATAGAAGGCTAAGTCTAGGAGATCCTAATACCCACGACTCAAGTCAAACCACCTTTCTCATCCTATTACGCGGTTTGAGATACACAACTAAGGTTCTCAACCAGGAAGAATTGTGGTTTGAATACCGAGTGTGTTCTATAATTCTTTTGGCAAACGCCTCGAGTGACATAGCTCCAAGCATCATGTGTGACAAGTAGCACACTGTAGACACCCCAATTTAGTCCAACGATTATTTCAAGTCCCACCTTGGGGACCATCCCGATGATGAATGGATACAGTGATTGCAGATTGACTTCTCGTAAACCTGAGGATTGTTGGTGAGTACTTTTAGCCACTTAGAGTACCCAATTGAGAGCTAAATAGCCTTTCAGATAGAAATACAGTATCTTAGGAGAATACATCTATCGGCCACAAGATAGATCTCACGGCCTCTACTTCATTCTTTCACCTGTGAAAATGTTATTTGAAAATCTCCCTGAGAGATCAATCCCTAACCCGCGAGAACCATTCCTCGGCCACCAGATAGTCCTTTTTCCAGATTCTGGAATGTTATGTCAATCGTTTGATCCGATGCTCAAAATCCTAGCAGCCAAACTCCGATTCTTGAGGACTACGAAAGGAGGTTCTGAGAAGAGATCTTGTGATCATATACTTCCTACTAATTCGTGCATTATGATTGGTTAGAGTGATATCATCCGGTGCCTTTATAAAGGGGCCTTAGGGTTCCGAAATTAATATGATCAATCACCCTTTCTAGCCATAATACTCTACAGAAATACTCTCTTAGACCTCCTCTCTAAAAGCCCTAATATCCCAAAGGCATCCCGAGCAATCATCAAACCCTGAAGTACAAACCCTAACCCTAGGGTTTCGAGAAGCAAGTCAGTCAATCACCCTCAATCTAAAGCAATTGTGCACTGAGGGATCAAGGTGGTGAGGCCCAGGGGCTTATGGTTTAGCTTATTTTAAGTTTTCATACATTAATCACATTATTCTGATTTTCTGTTAACTATTCGTTCTGGTGTGAGGAAGAACATCGGTTGGAACATCGTTCCCACAGCCGATACATCAATCCAAAAGGATCCTACTACCTTGACATCTATTCATTGGCTATGGGATCCATTCTCTAGTGTAGGGAGGTACTCCCGAACAAGCTCAAATAGAGCCCGACCAAGTGGTACGTGGGGCCACGGAATAAATAAGATACGATAAACCGCTGTAGAAGGCGGTGATCGGCGATATGGACCAGTGACGTGTGAAGGCATTAATCCAGGCAGTTTGTTTAGCAGATAAAGATAAAAGACATGAGAAGTCATTGGACTAAGTAATTGATAAGGACTAGTAACATATGACGTCACTAGTCCAAGTGGCCTGTTCGGCAATGAGTTGGCCGAACTTGAGCAAGAACTTTGGAGAAGCAGCCTTAAGTGTTTAAATGGAAGGAACGTTCTGGAAGGTTTCAGTACATTAAATATACTCTGAGGAATAAGATCCCGAGGAAATAAGATCCAAGTAAGATACCCAACGGGAATGGAATGTTCGGCCAGCTGTGTGAAGGAGTCCTAAAAAGACTAAGGAAATAAACAGATAAGGGAACAAGAATCCAGAGGATCCTGGGTTTCCTATACGTGATAGGAAACCTAGGGCAACAAGGATGCTTACCAGTAAGCAAACGTATGCCTATATAAACAAGGTTAACCTAGAGGTAAAAGGTACGCAATACATTACATTCATACGATTCACCTTCTAATAATTAGGGTTTTTTACCAAGTACGTGATACTAACTTAAACATCAGAGGGCCTTTGCCATGAGAGGCAAAGGTGCGCTAACCCCTTGTCTGTTTTGCAGATTAGGGTTTCGATGTCGAACTAGAGTTCCGGCCAAAAGGCATGAGTAGCCATTACAATCTTGTGCTATTCTAAGCTTCGTTCGTTTTTGTCCACTTACAATTGGTGTTGTCTGTGGGAATCGAAAGAGTTCTCTTTGAAAAACAACCATGGTGGAAGGAGATCCAAAGACACCGCTCTACCCAAAGAACCTGCTAGATGGGGAAGGAGATAAATCCCCTCCAAACACTCTGAGAAAGCCCAATGGCGGACATGGGAAGAAAACAACCAGCAAGGGCAACCCCTTGACCATCCTGGATGGCACCAGGAATAAGGAGGGCAAGACGACCACACAGTCCACATGAAGGAGTAAATCCCACCGTGGAAGGGAGTCAGTTTCACACTCAAAAAGCTTGCACAACAGTGAAGACATCCTTGATAAAAAGAGGCAGGAGACCGAGAAATTTGCTCGTTTAATCAAGAGACGAAACACTAGATTCAAGAGATAGAACATATTCGAGAGCATCCTGAGGACTCTGGACTTTCACGAAGAAATTCCAAGGGAGACAGATATGCAATGGTAGAATACAAGAAGGCTCCTTCAAGAAGAAGGAGTAGGAGTAGGAGCCCTACTCCAAGACAAAAAGAAGTTTCTCCACAAAAATAAAGGAGCAGAAGCCAAAACCGAACACCAAATCGCATAGGGCTTCTTCAAGAAAAAGGAGCAAAAGCCGAAGACCTACCCCCGATGTAACGCCCCCAAAATCAGGGTACGTTAATGAAGCATTTATTACATAATAAAGAGAGTTTATTACATCATAAATACTTCAAAGGGTACAGTTATTCAACAAAGGAGAAACTAGGCTCCTAACTATTGCTCCGCTTGCTTCTTCCTCCTGGCAAGTTCCTCAGCTCCGAAGGCCTCCAAGTGAAGTGTTCATCTTGATCATCTACAAGGTCTGACACAATATACCAGCGTTGCCACCAATATAATATGTCAGGGTCACCACAAGGCAACACCGTGAGCTACAAAAGCTCAGCAGAATAATCCTATATCCGCTAACCCATAACTTATAACAATACAACAGACAGTAGCAATGACACACCCACATCCACAATCGAACTACCGTTGGTGTCCAAGATTCTCCGAGTTTCTCCTACGCAACTCATCGTAGACCGTGTCTCCATTTCCATATACAAATCAACCTTTTTCAAAAACATTTGCATTGGCTCCGTACCGCAGATAACCAAGCCATACAGACCCAACCTCGGTTCCGCCGTTCCGGGTTCCCGAGTATCCTCACAATGGTTCCGCCGCACCGGGTTCCCATTGGCACACAAAACTTGCATTGGCTCCTCTCCACGGAAAACCAAGCCATATTACCAATAAGGCTACCACGTCCGGCCCTATTAGCAATCTTCACAAAGGGCTACCAAGTCCGGCCACATTGTGGTTTTCACAACCCACGCAATGGGCTACCAAGTCCGGCCACATTACGAGTTTTCATTCACACAATGGGCTACCAAGTCCGGCCACGTTGCGGTTTTCACAATCCACACGATGGGCTACCAAGTCCGGCCACATCGCGGTTTCAAAACACATCTCATCATTATCCACACCCTAGGTGTTATGTTTCTACTTTCTCGATTCTCGTGTCTCGTTACATGCAAAGACTCTGTGGTAGGACAAAAGTAAACATCATTCATCGTAATCCAACAAGATCATCCAACTCTATATTTAACATGTTCAAATCAACGCTTAAAGAATAACGCCACATGTACGGACGCCCTTGGAGTGAAAAATCACTTATGCTTTATCACACCACAAGTAATACAAGCAATTCATCTTAAAGATCAAAATACAAATACTTGATATGGAAAGTAAATAAGGATAACTTACTTTGAAATGGAAGATAACGTGATCTTACATATACATAGGGATAGGGTAAGAGTATCCTACCTTAATCCGAAACTAGTCGGGGCCAAATAAGCTAGGTGGAATTTCTTGCGAATCTGGACCGAACTTCGGACGGTAGTAACTCGGTCAATCTTTGTCCGAATACAGTCATTCTTGGGTCGAGAACGAATATCTCGAAACCCTCTACAACTTTCGTGGAGGAAGTTAATCCTAGAAACGACTTTAGGTAGGAGAAAAACGATGATGAATGAAGTGACAGTAAGCTGTCTGGAATTTGGAAATCCGAAATTTTACTGAACTTTGGATGCCAATAACTTGGTCATTTCTTAACCGATTGGGGTGATTCTTGAGCCTAAATTCAAGGTTTTGAAGTGCTCTACAACTTTCCAGAAGGAAGTTGATCCTAATCACTACTCTAAGTAGGAGAAAACTGGGGATTTCCGACGGGACAGTAGGCTGCCCAGAAAATCAGAAATGGTTTTCTAGAGAGAAGGAAGAGCAAATGCTTGAGGTGTGAGTTCAAAGTATGAGAATGGCCTTCTATTTATAGGCAAACCCTTGGCCCTCTCCTCTCTCTCTCTCTCTCTAAGTCTCACCTTGACACTTGGCAAGAGATCATGGAAAATCAAAGGAAATTCTATGCTTGCATGGCTATTTTTGTACCAAGATTTGATCTTGGATCAATTGAATGGTGGAGATGAGATTGGTACAAGATCCAAGGGTCTAACAATTGCAAGGTGTACAAAGGAGTACAATGGAGTTAAGATTTGGCTTGGAAGAATAAGATCTCATGGATTTGAAGTACAATGGAAGATCAATGGGAAGTACCAACCAAATCTCTCCTTCTTTCTTCCTTCCTTCTTCTCTCTCTCTTTCTCTCCCTCTCTCTCTCTCTCTCCGGCCTCTCTCTCCTCTCTCTCTCTCCGGCCTCTCTCTCTCCGGCCTCTCTCCCTCTCTCTCTCTCCGGCCTCTCTCTCTCCTCTCTCTCTCCCTCTCTCTCAAGTACATATATATATA
>BPLS01007182.1:0-11889 GCA_019656275.1 Rhododendron kiyosumense
GAACATCACCAGCATCGTGGTCGATTGTGAACAGCAAGCAACCAAAAGAACATCAATTGGTGGATTGCGAGCAGTTTCGGACATCAATCACGAGCACAGGGGCATTTGCGAACACTGGGTGTGAGTTTCAAAGGTGGGGATGAGGGTTTTGAGGATTTGCAGAGGTAAACTGCAGAGGCAGCAATAGAAACAAACTGCAGTGGCAGCAATAGACATAAATCAGCAACTAGAAGAGTCGCCGGAGGGTCGCCGGAGTCAGGCGAGGGCCGGCGAGGATGGCCGGTGGCAGGGCGAGAGCCGGCGAGGGTCGCCGGAGACTGGGTGAGGTCCGGAGGGGTCGCCGAAGGGCGGCAAGAGCTGGGGTAGAGTTGGCGAGCAGCGGCAGGTAGTCGGTGATGATGGGTTGGCGTCGGCGATGACTGGTTTAGGGTCGCCGGTGGTCGACGAGCACTGGGTGTGCGTTTTTAGAGGTCGTCGGCGCTGGGTAAGGGCTGCCGAGATCTGGGTTGATGACGGGACTGAAAAAATGAGTGGCGAGGTCTGGGTTGATGACGGCAAGGTTGGTGGTAGGCTGACAGCAAGGTGATGGTGGCTGACGTGATGACTGTGGCTATAATGGTGGTTTAGGATTAGGGTTAGGGTTAAGAACCCGCTTTGATACCATGTTGCGAGAGATAAAGGAAAAGTGTGTCAGGTTAATTAACCCCTAACACAAAACAATATTATATATTATGAGGTTATTTATTACATAACTCATTTAACCAATGTGGGACAAAGACTACTGCTCATCAATATTCTAACAGGTATATTCTCCATCAGATATTCTAAGAGATGGTAAAAAGTATACATACCACGTGAAAGATTCCTTGAGCAGCCAAGCAGTCAACATCTACTGCAATGCGACCATCTTTGGGGACCAAGAGCGTGTTGATGTATTGACTTGGCTGCATGGGAAAACGACGACAGTATAAATAGGTGAAATGTGTTTTTGGTGAAACCATCACCATCTTTTTTCCCGGTTTTCCTACAAAAGAAGTTTCTACAAATACATAAGTCCCACAAAACGATGACTTTCATAACTTAAATATATGGTGTTTTGTATATAAACAAGTATAAGAGACTGGTATTATTTCCAAATAAGGCCGTATTTAGTGCTGGCCATCCAATTTCAATGTATATGACAATCCATTCTAGTTTCATAGAAGTTAGTTTTTGTTCTTTGTCACTAATCCAGACAAGTTCAGTATCAAGGTTCAGAAGTTCCCAGGTTGGAGTGAAGATCAGAGTACGGGCAGGAATGTTTCAGAAGCTGATCCAGAGTACATTGGTTGACTGCTCAAGCAAGCAGTTAGCCGCTCGAGTGACCTTTCGACATACTCTATATCTCAGTGTTGTGTCAAGGCAATGCAGACTGAAAACGCCTAAAAACAAAGAAATCTGAGTGGTGAACTCATCCCTTTTGCTTTGAATATTTTGTTGTTTCTTTTTTCCCTCCTCAGAAAATCCAGTATCAAATTCTTAATATAGACGAGTGAGTAACCAAAGAGCTCAATCAACAAAACCATTGCTAATAAACACTGCAACTTTACCCGTTTATAAGTTAACAAGTAAACTTCAACGAAAGTACAAGAACAAATGCAAGTTGCCTTTGTTTCCAAATCATCAACTTAATTGTACCTGACACAAAAAGGGTTATTAACTACGTCAATCTAACTATTTACCTGGTTTTTAAGACAATTACGAGGCCCTCCATAAGTACGATTTAAAGCATCTGTAATAGCAGTTACAAAGCAAGAAGCAGAAAAGCCACAGGTCTCTCTGTCATCCGTACCATTCAACAGAAGTACCTACAATTGAAGTAAATTCATAAAGAGAACACCACAACGTCGACAAGCCAGCATTTTTACAGCCATTTCAGGTGTTTGTAGCTGCAACCTTGTGAAATAATTAGTGCTGTCCAAGTATCAAAGTAAGGGCCTCAAAATTGTCAGAAAAATCAATCATGAAGGAGTTTGCTTCTTCATGTTCATGAACTAATAGATAAGTCTACAGCAAATCAAACAGATCTTTTCCAATTAAACAGCACATACCTAAAAACATGGTAGAAGATTACCTTTGGGCAAGACCGTGACGAGATACTCTCCCCCATGCCAAGTAAAACCTAAGCATTGAGCATAGTTTAAAAGGATAAAATAAAGTACCGTTAAGAGTTTTTCTGGGTTTCTCATAAGGATTTTGATATTCACTCTCAACTTTTTACTGATGACGCTCCACTCTGTTTATGAAGTTACTAGTAACTTCGCATTAAAAGTGGAGCGCCATCAGTAAATGTGGAGCGCAAAAATCAATTTCCTTCTCGTAAATAACAAACCAGTAATTATAAACTGTTTGGTACCAAGCATAAAACAAAAGATAGAGGACAATTACCATTAAGGGATCAAAATAAGGCAGGAAAATGAGATCCACGATCATGGTTAATTTCAAATTTTAGGTTCTTAAATCAGATCAGTTGTGCCAAACAAAATCAGTGGCAATATAATACTATGAACCCAGAAAATATAGGGAAATCCCTCTTTTATTAAGGGCTCCCAAGTATTTTTGCCAGGCATACTGAGTTGCTAAATTGGTAAAGGAAATATTAGGTTCGTAGTGTTACCAGAGATGGGCAGATTGAAGTAAAAAGGGACCCCATTGCATAAATGACACAGTCAACAGTGCTCAACTGGTCCAGGACAGTGGGGTTTACACTGGGAAAAACCTATTCAACAGAAGCCACAGAGGTTATTTAGAACAGCAGATAAAAGGAATCACAGATGTACTAACACGTAATTTTATATCCATGCATTAGCGGAATATGCCAACTAAATAGCATGGTAAGGAACAGTGCAGTAGCATAGCACTATAGCTTTTACCAGTGGGGAATAAAAGTCTTAATTTCTGAACATGAACTCCAAAGAAAATAAGGAGTACATAAAGTATGTCCAACAAAAAGCTGACAAACGTGAAACGAAGGACAACCATCTTTAAGGAAAAATTTACCACACCACTAGCCATTGTTGGTTCGTCAAACTCCAGTTGCCTCGACTGAGGCCATCATAACAAATACAGGAATCTTTTTGCTCACTATATACATCAGAACTAGAGGAATGGGGAGTATGAGTTGCCTTATCTTGCTGGTTGCAGCGGACTTGTGTTTGTCACACTATTGATTGATAGAAATGTATGTCGAAATTCATTCACATATATGTACATATTTTATTGGCAACTCTGTGTATCAAGATTTAATAAAAACGAAAAGCACAAAGTAAAAATAAATTTCAATGGTAAATGAAAACCATCACAGTGAGAGATATTTCATTGCTTATTATTTGAAAGAAAAGTTTAAGCATTAAGCTGTAAAATTATGACATACTTTGTCAGAGAAAGGGGGAAAAGATGATAACTTTGAACTTTAACATCTAACTTTCATGGAACTTATATCCAATATAAAAGTGGAGACCTGGAGCTGATAAGTATGGATCATGTTATTGATATGCCAATCATCCAACAGCGAATGCAACAATAATATCATTTGCAAGTCATAGGGCATCTGAATGGCACCAAACTAAAATTTTGTAAAACTTGTCTTTGCTTTTTAGTTCTCAATTGCAAGACTGCAAAATTGACAATAGTGGCTTAAAAAACATGGGCGTTTGTAGCAGAATACTGACTGAGACATGTATACAAGTGTATTTCTTGTTTGACAAATGATAGTACCCATGCATTTGCATGTTTTACTGTTAATGGTACACCCAACAAGCATGTGATGTACAATTCATGTCACGATAGGATGATAATACCGATACAAAACGTTTGTTCTATAAATGGTACAGCCAACAAGCACGTGATGTACTATTCACCTCGTGCAATAGATTGCTGCCCTCGCTTGACATGTAGAACACCCGCTTTATTCTTGAAGGAAGTGCTGGAGTTGAAGAGCTTACCTACCGATGAAAGTCAGTAGTTAAATTAATAAGAAAACTGGAATACAGATATGCTGAAAATTGAAACAGTTGAAAGAAAAAAACAAAATCCAACCAATGAGGTCTGTATACATCCCTTAGTTTCAAATTAGTCAATAAGTGATAATTCTGGGGAATATCATACAATCCAGCTTACTAAGGCTGAAGTTTATAGAGGAAGAATTTGGATTTCAGCCGTTAGTTCCAAATTACTCAATAAGTTATTCTAACTTTTTAAGGCATAGAAAACTGATTCTAATGAATTTAATCGCTGCCATACGATCCATCATGATTACTGGCATGCACCACCACAACAAGACGAACTAAGATTAGTCAACTCTTGAAGACTTTCACAACCAAAATAGCCCTTGCTATATTACGGTGTTTCTTAACTCTTAAGTCTTCAAAAGCAATTGCCTAGGGAGTGCTTTTCATTGTTTGATCCCTGCAACGACAATTTATGCCAGCTCAGTAGTTGTACAGTTGCAGGAAGTCATGTAATTGAATTTTTTATGAGGCATTTTACAGGTGTACTGCCCGTAGTATGAATGAGTTAGCAGCAGGAGCTTGATTTGGATCTTCCATCACTATATTCCCACATCCAACCCTCTAACTAGCGCCCACACCAACATATATGAGTATGCAGCAAGGTCAGCTTAATTTCTCATCCGCAAGTATTCTTAGCTATAATGTTTCTACAATTTTGCAATCTACCAAGAAATGTGAGCTCGCAACATAATGGTATTAGCATGAAAAAAATGGTGCACACTACATCATCATGTGATAATAGAGGTACCTTATTTATAGGTTCCATGGATCTGTTGGATGGATGAGATATTTCATTCTGACCTCGTATGACAGTACCATCCTGTAGATAGTTACACCGAAGAAAATGTCAATTGCAAAGATAACTAAGTAAAACTCCCACTCAAACTAGCTATGGATAGGTCAAAACTATATAGGACAGGCTTGTAGCTAATGTAGGTAGTTTCTGTCCATATTGAACACGTTAGCTGCATCATTCAGACATTTTATTGGGGGAGGGAAAAAAAAAGTAGTATTGTTTATAACTTTACTTCATAGTTCATAGCATATATAGAAGAAAAACTTAGCAAGAATGAAAAAGAAAAAGATAGAGGAAAGGATCCAAACGTGCACCATTTTCTGTTAAGACTCAAGCAAAACACAAATATACACGTGAAAAACCTCTTTTATCATTTTGTTTTCTCATAAGCTAGCAGCATTTACATAATGTCTCGTCCTATATTAAATACTGAACTCAGGACTTCCGCTTATGCCTAGTTGAGCTGATATAGCATATCTACCATTTTTTTCATTTGCGGTTTCCCTTCTTTCACGACCTCTCACTGTCCCATCATGTATGCTTACCCCTTCACTCTCCCCCAAACCTCCCCTCCTAAAAAAAATCAAAAGAACTCTTGTCACATGTATGCTGTCCTCTTTTTGCAGGTGGCACCATGGCTTGCATTTCATTCAATTCTTTCCAACAAACTTAGAAAGCATATTTTATAATTTCTCACGAAAATATGAATAAAGATCTAAGACAACTAGTAAACACCTTTTAAGCCACCAAAAAGGAATTATATCGAAACATATTTAATAACCCAGTGTGTCCCCGTATCCTTGAAATGAAAATTCAACGAACCTGATAATTAGACACAATCCCGTACCGATATTCATGCCCGAGTCCACATAACAAAGTATCCCATTAAGGTTGTAGGCTTCCACTAAAAATCTAAATGGCACGCATGTTAATATCGCATTTGATGACTCCCATTTTGGGACATGGTTAAATTTGTAAGAACATGCATATCATATCACAATTCACAGCAATCAAATGCCTCTTCTATATTTCTATTGCATGTGGTGAAGTAGATCAATTGCAAAAATCTCCTTCTACCTAAAGGTACTTTTGGACGAGAACAAAGAAATACGGTTGGTTATGAATCTTATGACCGATTTTATGTTTACATTTTCATGACTATTAAAGATTCAATACCTTCGAAGTTTTTGGTTGAAAATCATGTCAGTTCCCCAAGGCTGGTAAGCCTTTCTGAGCCAAACATATGTCGCTCAGTCACAGGCAACCTCAAAATCCAATTCAAGCTCCTTTATTTTGGTGATTATGAGGTCAGGGGAACTCTTACCAAGTCAAGCTCAAACTACTTGTTTTAAATCCCAAACCAAGGTCTCAAATAAGAACCTCTATATCAGGCTGTAAGCCATACGTTATGACAGGAAATATGCACATATCTCTAAGATTAAGATCCAGAAAAAAAAAGTGGATAATCGTACCCACAATTCACAGCCCAACGTAAGCCTGTCATTGGTGGATATCACAGGGAGGACCACGCTTTCAGCAGGAATATCTGAAACGCGTGAAAACAAAAATATTGCAGCATCTAAAGACTGAAAGAATATGCGTGCTCCTGCAAAGAAAAAATTTCCAATGCTGCAAATGTATAGGTGTTAGTTTACGGCAACCACAACCTCCCAGTCAACTTGACAATGAAATATTCTTATCATAAATAGGAGCCATAACTAACAAGGACACTAAACAACAGCAGAAAACAATTAACAAGAAAAGAAAACAAATACATACACGCAGAACCTCTTTTGAGTCAAACTCAGTAAAGGTTAGAATGAAAGATGATAAGGCACCAGAAGAAAATAACATAACTACTCACCATAAAATAAATACCAATAGCTTATCTACAGAAGATCAGTTGACATTGTAAAAGCAAAACACTATAAAGGATGGTGGAATAGCTGATTGAAAGCATTCAAACAAGGACCAAGGAATGCCTATATAGGTAAGCATCTCAGGGCACGGTATATTAACGACAATCGTAGCTCTAGCAGCAACATGAGTAAGAGTACAAGATTTTTAGGTATGACAAACACACCAGGAATCAACTGAAACCAGAAATATCAAAGGCTGTAAATCGTATATAGCTATTGCTAAAGCATCCGACTCAAAACAATTGGCAGTGAATAGAGAGGCCTCCAAGGTCCATATACTAGTTTAGGAAGTGATAGTTAGCCAATGCATAACACGCTCTAACATTTCCCCGCATGTGCGTCCCCTTCCTTGGACGTAGAGAGCTAAACAAAGGATCTATAAAATAGGAATCATAACGAGATCGGGTGCACTTAAGGGATAAACAGCGGGGTAATCAATCAAGATAGTCCAAAAGCCTAGATCTGATACCATGTTAAAGCATCCTACTCAAAACCAAAACCAAAGGCAATGAATGGGTGGCCGCCCATATACTACTTTTTGAGGTAATAATTAACCGATGTGGGACAAGCTCTGACGGTTATTAAGGAACCTCTACGCTGGTGTTTATTGCTTAATATTTTTACTTTCAGCTGAACTTACAAGAGTTAATTATGAGAATGCATTAATTGGCATTGATTTGGGGACCATTAAAATGTAACCAGCAAGCATTTTGCCAATGTCTCATGGTGACCACGGTGAGAGCCTAAAATTCTTTCCACCACTATTTAAAATTTCCCCATCTTCCATAAGTAAAAACTAAAATCCATCCTTGACTTTCTTATAAAAAGCTTTTGTAAGTTTCAGTTGGACCTGACATTACCTTTAGGTCATACCAAATGACAACCACCTTTCTGAAATGCATGCTTCAAAGAAAAAATAAACCAAGGTCATATATCAGCATGATGCCATGATGTGGTAGCCACAGCTTGGTAGGACAAGTTCTACTCACCTAGGAAACCTGAGGCTATATTTGGATAAGTTCAACAGTTTAATGTTTTTCTAGAAATTCTTCAAACAATCCCCAGAATCACGTTTGCTTCCTGCCTTATTAACAGAATTCAGGAACAATACTAGAAATTCTGGAAACGGGAGTTCACTGGGGTTGTGAACTGAGTAACATCGATTGGTTAAAACTCAAGAGAGAGAAAATCCCCAAAAGGAATACAAAAAAACTAAGCTCTAATATATTTTATTCAAGATGATAAAAACTAGCAACATAAGAGACATTTTCACTATTTATAGACTCAGGGACCCTACTAACACTAGAGGATGGCAGGACGGTATAATGACACAAAAACCCTCAATTTTATTGCATCACAAAAGTACATCAAAACTCGCCCTTCCCTTTAGATACCTATAAGTATTCTTATATCTTGCAATCCCCAACCTCCCATCTATTCCTCCCTACAAAAACAATTAAAAGCAGTTTTATCAACTTTCTTACGGTTCTTATGGGGGCATATTCCAGTGACATATTGCAGAACTTTTTGATTCCATCAAGTATAAACCCCAACTGGAAGACAAGATCTCTTCGTACCACTGAAAATCCCACTCCATTCAGCCTCCCATAACCACCAAATAATGCAACAAGCGACCATACGTCATACAGTAAGCAACTATCAGGAGTTTACTACTTTGATTTAAAGACAATTATATCAACTTCCTTAGACGTGCTTATTAATAATAAATCAACATTTTATTTTCCAATACCGAAATTATTGTACAAAATTTTAAAATAACACCTCAAAGATAGAATTCCTCCATGAAGCACCAACACACCTATCTAGTATTCCTCCATGAAGCACCAACACAGCTATCTAGTTGCTTATCAGTGTTGGACTTGTCAGAGACGGATATGGGACACCACATGGCATATCCAATTACTTGGACGGTTTTTTAAGCAGGAGACACTTCAGGGACACACGTCTCTCAAGTTACATGGCGTGGGATACTAAAAGGGCCATCTAACAAAAATAACACATTATTTCATAACCTAGAGTATAAAATTCAAAACACAAAAGGTAAAAATTTGCAAATAAAAAAATCAATTTCATCAACCCTTTGATGTTTCAGAGAGAAAAATAGTGTTAAGAGTGTTAATTGACCCTGACAAAAATATTAATGATATATATAGAGTGTGAGTACAAGATACACAAGACTAAGTTACCCTCACTCACAAACTCAAAAGTATATAATCTTCTAACAGCCTTCGTCTTAGACTCTTAATTACAATTTTCAAATAGTAAAAGGTAAGAATTGCAAATTATAATATCAGTTTGGGTATATTTAGTACTGTATTTGTTGAATACATATGAATAACTAAATATATACACATATATATAGATCTTTTTCCGATGGTGTCCCTCACCATGTCTGTGTCCACATTTTTTTAGAATTATTGTCTCATGTGAACATATCCGCCCCGAATCCGTGCTTCAAAGTCAGTTTCCTATGGAAAACTTATACTAATCTAAATTAGGCAATGGGAACAATAGTTCTACTCATAACTGAAAAGTAGTTAAACATAATTCCTAGCAGTAGTAAAAATTGGTTCAAGTGCAGCAAATGGAATCTCATGATCAAACAGAGAAGGAAATAAGTACCTTCCATTGCTGAAACAAAATGATTCATTGGAACGACGAAGGATCTGCACACAGAAATTTTAATGGCTTCCCATGTAAGCACTTATCCAACTGGTTCAGAAGAGCTAATAACAAGAGTAACAGGATGGAAGTACAGATGAAAAAAGCAGAATTAAAAAAGAAGTGAACAAGTCATGCTCTTATTACCCTAAGATAGAAGAGAGGAAGAAAAGAGTATCACATTGCAACCATAATAGCAGCTAAAGCTTCAGAAGGGTGTAGTACAACAGTCCTAAAATTACAACAGGGGTATCAGAAGGACAAAGAATCCCAAGCCATTTAACACTACAACTACGAATCACAAGTCAAGAACTGAACTACCAAAATCGCAAGAAAAAATGCATCCACAAGAAATCAGGCAGCCAAGATTTGGGACTTATAGAAGATAGCGAGAAGAATCTACACACAAAGTCCAACCAAACATAAGAAGGCCCTTCAGTTAGATTCCGAAACTAAAATTTGGAAGTGTGCTTGGCAAAGGGTCACTCAAAAGGTGCTAAAACAGGGGCCTGCATAGAGTTGTCACTTTTTCTTGAAGCTTTTGAAACTTGGCAGAATTCAGGGGAAGTTTGTAGTGGCTTCGTATAACCAATAAGCTAGGACGCATCCCCATAATGCTTATGAGGAAAGCTCTGGCATTGTCCGGAAGAAACAGCCTACCCAAACACCGTAGTATGTCCAGATGATGAGATGAAGAAACAAAATATTGGCACACTAGGTCAATGTATAGGTTAGATTTTAAATGTTTGGATAATGAGGTGCAAAGCAAGTATTTTACAGGATGTCTGGAACCTTCTGGAAATAAATTCAGGGCAAAGTACATTTTGACCTCTTATTAATTTTGCTGAAGCCATCCATATTCTCACTTTAGTTGAAAGTTCAGGGGGTTGAGAATAGGGTGCTGCAACATTTACTTTTAGTACATTATGAATTGAAAAGACAAACCATGAAGGGACTGGTGTAAGAAATAATTTCCAGGACTTCAGGGGGTAATCTAACTTAATTCAAACCTCACAAGAGGTTAGTATGACTTACTAAATGAGAAAACATTAAATAAAATGACAAGATATGATGCATCCAAATAGTTAACAATTGGTGATACCAGCAAACCTGATTCTGAAAGTAAGCCAAAAAGGCTCGAATAGTTTCCCTGTAGGGTTTCGAAACACCGTTCCACAGAAAATGTTCGCCTTCCACTATAGCATACCTGTGGTAAAGAATTTTAATGACTGTCTACCTTGAGCTAAAATAGTTTGACAAATCATGTCTTGGTTGAAAAATGTTACACCTTGGCCCATTATTTCCATTATTTAAAATGAGGTGCAATTGTCTTAAACCCTTTGTCCCTTTCTTTAGCAGTAGAATACAACAAAACATACAACCACTAGCTGTTAATAGTCAAAGCAGAAAGGAAACCATATAGCTGCTATATTTTTTACATCCAAATGTAAAACTCTTTACTCATTGACGATAAGCACCATACTCCATTAGTCATGAAATGGGGAAAATTTGGATAATAGTAAGCCTAGAAGTAGTCACCATCAAAATCACATTCGCAGCTACATACTTTAGTATGCACATGTAATACTTCAGAATCTCAGATACAGCTACGCTGAATAAATAGGACATACAAGTACTTGCTTTGCTCTTTTCTCCAAACAAGGAGACTATAACTTCATATAGGGGCATGGATGGTGACAAATGACAGTGATTCTGAATCTGCTGGCAAAAACACAAGATATTTTAGGTACATACATAGAGAGAGACAGAGACAGAGACAGATTTGGTTCAATCTCTATATTCTAATGACTACCGAAATCATGTAGAGAAACAGAGGCTAAGGAAATTGCTATATGCTAAGAGATGATGTCAATCAACCTTAGCAGGATATTTATCTTTAATACGTCAGAAGATAATATGTGAACTATGGTAAAACTAGGCACGATGAGTAAGCAAAACTGGATTTTGCTTCAGACATGCAAAAACCAGAAGCATGGTGACAGTCCATATGATACCAGTGCTGTATCCAAAACAATATACCACATATTATAGAAAACGATGCTGGAAACGGGACGGGTCATCTAAAAGAAGATCTAAGCAAGAGATGTGATCCTACCATTCTGATTTGGCTTCTTGTGCATCAAGAGGTAAGCGATAACCAAGCAATCTTCGCACAGCAAGCGCCTCAGCTGTGCTCTCGTCAGACAATCTCAAACATCTTGACCTTATGTCTCCAACAGCCGGACCACCTAAAACATACCCATCCAGTTATCTCCCAACATCCTGGCTAAACAGATACTTAATGTATGCCAATTTTAGAACACAGAGCATATTAATGCAACTGAAATGGGGTTCATATATTCATACATGGAGACAACTCTAACGTGGTTTCCGAACTTTTGAGATAAGAAATCCTGCACTGTGCTATCAAGCTGAACAAATC
>BPLS01007184.1:0-10583 GCA_019656275.1 Rhododendron kiyosumense
CGAGACAGCTCCCGAAGGAATCGCCGTGAGCGTTCCCCCCAAAAGTCGGCCAGCGTCCAACCCAAAAGGAAGGAATATGACAGGCTGGACAAGCTTGTTCCTCCAAAGCGCACAGCGACTGAGCGTCCAGACGGTTTTGACCGTTCGATCCGACCTCATCGCGACGCGCGGCTTACACGACTCACGACCTCCCCCTTCACAAGGGAGATCGACTCGGTCACCCCACCCAAAGGATTCACCCAGCCCAAGTTTGCTAAGTACGATGGCAAAACCGAGGCCTACACCCATCTCGTCCAGTACAAGCTCGTTATGTCGCTATTCCTCCGGAATGAGCCTTCGGACGACGCCTTCCTGTGCAAGGTGTTCCCTGCAAGCCTCGGCAACCTGGGTCTCACCTGGTTCAATCAACTCCCGGCTCGGTCGATTTTCTCGTTCGATTCCCTCTGTGACGCTTTCATGGCTCGGTTCGTCACCAGCAACAAGCATGAGAAAGAGATTGACTCCCTCTTGGCCCTCCGCAAGCGCAGCGATGAGACGCTTCGGCAGTACGCCGGCCGTTACTGGGAACTATTTAACGAAATCGAGGGTTGCGACGGTGTCATTTCCGCCCGTGGCTTCAAGTTGGGACTTACCTCCCAGGACGAGCAGGTTTATGACGACCTCGCCCGCCATAAACCTAACTCCATGAAGGATCTTATGACTCGTATCGAAGGTTGGTGTCAGCTCATCGAATCCAAGGCGGAGAGAGGCATCGGCAAGTCCACGAGTTCCAAGGCCCCCAATACCTCGGTATCCACACCGATTTCCACACCTGTCTCAACACCCAAGAAACAGGTCAACAATATCAAGCAGTCGCCGAGGAGAGGACCGAAGCCAAGTGACTTCAACGCTGAGAAAACCGTCTTCACCATCCCTATCTACCGCATCATCGACCAAGTAAAGGACCAACCCTTTTTCTCCTTTCCAAATCAAAAGCTCGGCACTGAAAATGGGAAAATCAAGAACCCCATCATTCGATGCAGCTATCACAACGAGCAAGGCCACTTCACAACCGCATGCAAGCCCTTCAAGGCTTACTTGGAGCAGCTTGTCGCGGGTGGCCACCTCGGTAACTTCATCGACCATGAGAAGACAGCGGCTCGGGCACAACGTTCCGACACAAACACCGAGGAAGCGGTGCCGACGATCCATGTTATTCACGGCCCCCTAAATTCTGAAGCCGCTCGCCTCCTCCGAGACGAACTGCACGCGGCCTCTTCCTCCAAGCAAGTCATGCTCGTTGGTTCCGAACCTAAGCGCCCAAGGACCGATGAAGGCTCTAAGTGGACTATAACTTTCACCGAGAAGGACCTCGACCGCGTCCAGCTCCCACACAACGATGCCCTCGTCGTCATGTTACGCATCGGCACTTTCAACGTCCGACGCGTCCTCGTGGACCAAGGTAGCTCAGCCGAAGTCATGTATTACTCCCTCTTTAAAGATCTGAAAATCCCGGATACCGATCTCCGCCCCTCGGAAGTCCCTCTCATCGGCTTTAACGGTGCACCTGTCTGGCCCATCGGCACTGTCACCCTTCCAGTTCGCGCCGGCTCGGTAACTCTTGATATCGAGTTTGTAGTGGTCGATGTGCCTAGCCCTTACAACGCGATTGTCGGGCGCACTTGGCTGCACAGGCTTCGGGCGATCGCTTCTACCTATCACCAGGTGGTCCGGTTCATCGGCCACAACGGACGCCAAGAAGACTTGTATGGCGATCAAATTGCGGCTAAGAAGTGCTATGTCAATGCTGTCCGAAGTAGCAAACAGACCTCACGGGTTAACCTTATCGAAGTCCCCGACGCCCCAGTCCTGGAAGACGTCGGTCGATCCGCCGACGAAAAAACCATTGAAGACGTCACCACCATCCCCATAACCGACGACGGTTCCCGTTTCTTCCTTGTCAGTTCCTCACTTCGTGACACTGATCGGAATGAGATGGTTGCTTTTCTTCACCGGAACATCGAAGTGTTCGCCTGGACCCCGTACGAGATGCCCGGGGTCGATCCATCCTTCATATGCCACGCGCTCAACATTGACCGAGCCCGGCGCCCGGTCATTCAAAAGGCGCGTCGGTCCTCTCCCGCCCATTCCGAGGCCGTTATAGAAGAGGTTAACCGACTCCTTAATGCCGGGGCAATCCGCGAAGTTCAATATCCCAGATGGTTAGCCAATACCGTAGTGGTGAAGAAGAAGAACGGCAAATGGCGGGTCTGCGTCGATTACTCTAATCTCAACGACGCTTGCCCAAAGGACTTTTTCCCCCTTCCTCGGATTGATCAGCTCGTAGACGCCACAGCCGGCCACGAGCGACTAAGCTTCTTGGACGCCTACCGAGGTTATCATCAGATTGCAATGAGCGAAGACGACGTCGAGAATACAGCTTTCATTACCCCCCATGGTATCTTTGGGTACCTTGTCATGCCCTTCGGCCTGAAAAACGCCGGTGCCACTTTCCAGCGCATGATAACCAAGATGTTCGAACGTCTATTGGGAGACACGATGCTTGCTTACATCGACGATATGGTGGTCAAAAGCATGCGTGCAAGCGACCACCTAGCCCACCTCGCCAAAGTCTTCGAAGTTCTCAAAAAGCATAAGCTCCGCCTCAACGCCGAAAAATGTGTATTCGGAGTGAGCTCCGGGAAGTTCCTCGGTCATCTTGTTTCCCGACGCGGCATCGAGGCTGACCCGACCCAAATTAGTGCCATCGAGCAACTCTCCGCCCCTCACAACAAAAGGGACGTTCAGCGTTTAACCGGCATGGCTGCTGCCTTAAATCGTTTTATAAGTCGCTCCTCGGATAAATGCCAACCATTCTTTGCACTTTTGAAAGGAAGCCGGCGCAGCTTTTCCTGGACAGAGGAGTGTGACCGGGCCCTTTTGCAGCTGAAAGGTTATCTATCCGAAGCCCCGCTCCTGGTCACCCCTCGGGATCAGGAAGATTTGTTCCTCTACCTCGCTGTCTCTCCACACGCCATCAGCTCGGTACTCGTCCGACAGGAAGAACGGGAGCACCAGCCCATCTACTACTCAAGCAAAACCATGACCCCGGCTGAAACACGTTACCTTCCCTTGGAAAAACTTGTGCTCGCTCTCATCTCCGCTTCCAGGAAGCTTGCACCTTACTTCCAATCACACCGTATCACTGTCCTCACCGAGTACCCCCTCAAATCTCTCCTTCGGAAGGCTGATCTCTCTAACAGAATCTCACAATGGGCAGTTGAGCTTGTGAACTTTGAAATCCACTTTCAACCTCGGACGGCTATCAAAGCTCAGGTCCTCGCCGACTTTATCGCCGAGCTTACCCCGCCCGACGTCCTTACGTCAACCCCGCCTCAACGCCCGGAAGCACTCCCCCAAGCGACCCCAAGCTCTGCCTGGAAGCTTTTCCATGGCGATATTTGGAAGATGTACGTCGATGGCGCCTCCAACAGCCGAGGCGCCGGGGCCGGAATCGTACTCCTCTCCCCCTCCGGTGTCCTTCATGAAAGCTCCGTTTCTATAAACTTTCCCACCTCCAACAACGAGGCCGAGTATGAAACACTCATTTCTGGCCTCAAAACCGCCCAAGCGCTCGGTATCGAAGAACTCGTGGTCTATAGCGACTCCCAACTTGTCGTTAACCAATTGTCAGCGGAATACGAAGCTCGGGACGACCGAATGCGGACCTACCTCAGCTCCGCTGTCTAGCTCATCAAGTCTTTTAAGGCCATTCGGATCGAGCATATCGCCCGAGAACAGAATGCCCACGCCGACGGACTTGCAGGACTCGCTTCGGCTTGCTCCTCCTCCGAACAACGATCTATCTCCTTCAGCGCCATCGATAAGCCAAGTTTCGAGCTTGAAATCTTGAGCCACGAGGTCTTCAACATTGACCTCGGCCCAAGTTGGATGGACGAAATCATTGGCTACCTCCGTGACGACATCCTTCCAACCGACAAGAAAGACGCTCACCGACTTCGAAACAAGGCCGCTCTCTTCTGGCTTAATCCCAACGGCAAGCTTTACCGAAGATCGTTTATCGGGCCATACTTATTGGTCGCCCACCCACATCAGGTCCCGGGCATAATAGAAGAACTTCATGCCGGCGACAGCGGCTGCCACTCCAGTGGACGGTCCCTCGCCCACCGGGCCATATCTCAGGGGTATTGGTGGCCATCAATGAAAAAAGATTCTGAAGAATTCGTCAAACGTTGCAAAAAATGCCAAATGTTTGCTCCAATTATCCACCAACCGGCACGGGATCTCAGTCCTCTCACAAGCCCCTGGCTCTTCTCCCAATGGGGCATGGATATCATAGGCAAGCTCCCGGTTGCTCCGGGAGGATTCAAATTTCTCTTAACAGCAACCGACTATTTCTCAAAGTGGGTCGAGGCCGAGGCCTTGGTCACTATCGAGGAAACCGACGTAATCCGTTTTGTTTGGCGGAACATCATCTCTCGCTTCGGTGTACCGTTCGCCATCATCACAGATAATGGGAAGCAATTCACAGGACAGAAGTACCGAGCCTTGCTTGATGAATACGGCATCAAATGGGACACATCTACCCCAGCCTACCCCCAAGGCAACGGGCAGGCTGAAGCTGCTAACAAAGCGATTTCATCCGGCATCAAGCGACGACTTGAGTCTCGGCGGGGCAAATGGGCCGAGGAACTGCCCAGGGTGCTCTGGGGCTATCGCACCACGCCTCGGCGATCCACTGGTCGCACTCCTTTCTCCTTGGCATTCGGAATGGAGGCTGTCATCCCCATCCAAGTCGGTCTCCCTACCATCCGAACTGAAAACTTTGACGAATCCGTCAACAATTCCAACATCGCTGCCGATCTTGACCTAGCCGAAGAGGAGCGTGACAATGCCCGGATCAAGCTGGCTTCATACCAACAGGAGGTTGCCAAGGGCTATAACCGAAGCGTCCGACTTCGGTCCTTCAAGCCAGATGATCTCGTTTGGAAAAAGGTGGTGGAAAAGTCCAAGAAGAGGAAACTAATGCCCAACTGGGAGGGTCCCTACCGCGTCCTTAAGCATCTCGGTTCAGGGAACTACAAGCTGGAAAAATTGGATGGCTCGCCCATCGCTAAGTCATGGAACGCCAACAACCTCAAGAAGTTCTATGGCTAAGCGTTCTGCTACCGAAGTTCTCTTACTTGTTCACTTGTATTTCTTTTCATTGCACCGTTAAAGGCAGTACGACTATGTAATGGCAATCTTCCACTAAGTTTGAATGAAACTCTCTATTTTCCTGCATTTTACTTATGCCCTCTCTTTATGCTGTCTTACTTAATAACACTCGGTTCCTCCTCACCGGACCGTTTTACGCCGACTTCAGGGATATTGTCCTCCTATAGGTGACACCCTTGGACAATATTCTCACCAAGTCACCTCGGCCCTTTCGGTCGTTCGGACTTTTGGTCACACGCTTTAAGGACACTCGGCTTCCTTCCGAGCCCCTTATTCCGACTCACCCAAAGTCCATGGCTGCTTGGGCTCGATGCGTGCCGAACCTATGGCCGAAGCCATATCCCTTCGCGACGCAGCCCAAGGCCCCCAATTATACCACCTTGTCGCGGTCCCGCTCGCTCCATACAACCGTCCTCGCCGACTCCTAAGGTCGTATTCCCCCAGTTCTCCCCGATTTCGCTCGGTACAGGGGCCTCGGTTTTCAACCCGTTCCCCTGACATCTAATTTGCTTCGGTTCACGCTTCCACACGCTATTCCGTGCAACATTGCTTCGGAAGCATAACCGAAGCAGGGGCATCAATACAACACAGCAATAATATGAGCAAGCATAACAGTTCATGGGGGAGAAACAATCATTGAAAGTAAAAGTTTAAGTGCGCAGCTTCAAATTGAAATTCTAACAAGTTATTACACACCCTGGAACGGCAAACTCCATATGTTTGGAGCCGTCCAGCCAAAAAACAAGTTAGTTAAAAAAGAAAAAGAAAGCCTCAGGAAGATAAGCCTAAAGCGAGCCTAAGCATCTTCAGTGGGAGCAGTGGGATCAGGCTCAGCTCGACTGTCCAAGGCTTGCTGCTCCCCAGGTCCTTTCTCCACCTCATCCTCCTCCTCGGGCAGCACCAGTTCCTCGGGAGGTGGCTGAGGCAGGGCTCGGTGCTCAGAAT
This sequence comes from Rhododendron kiyosumense, assembly GCA_019656275.1. Lineage (NCBI taxonomy): Eukaryota > Viridiplantae > Streptophyta > Magnoliopsida > Ericales > Ericaceae > Rhododendron > Rhododendron kiyosumense. Next base: position 6,163 of record BPLS01007184.1, read on the forward strand.
CTTCGGGAAGATTGAGCCTGCGCAGCAGGGCCTCGTGGCCGAAGCGAAGCCCATCCAGAAAACGCTCCCGGTGCAGTTCAGCTTCAATCTCCCGGACTTGCTTCTTATATTCGACGCCAGCTGCATCCCAGCCCTCGCCGTAGCCCTTATCCCTCGCCGCCTCAACCTCCCGAGCTCGGGTGACCCTCAAAGTCTCGGCATCTTCCTCGGCCTTTTTAGCCCGATCCTCGGCGAGCGCTCTCTCCGTGTCACTCCTCTGGAAATCTGACAGGTAGAGGTCGCACGTCTCCCGGGCCACCTTGAGGTCATCATCCTTTTGGGCAAGAGCCTTCTTCAGCTCTTCTATCTCCAGCCCTTGGGCTCTGCTTCGGTCATTTATGGCCAAAGCCCGAGCCCCCGCCTGTCAATTAACAAAAAGAGTAAAGTAAGCGCAGAACATTGCTCAAGCATAATAAACGAACGAAAGAAGATTGACTTACCGCCAAGAGCGCCTGTACAATTTCTCCGGTCAGATCCTCTGTCCGGCCAGCAACAGCTTTGGCGTCTCGGGGAAGGACACAGGAGCGCAGCAGCCCGAACGCCGTCCCGATGTTGCTAACGGCACTATCAGCGTGGGTAATAAGGCGCCCGGAGTAGTGGCGAACCTCCGGTGCCCATGACATGTCCCTGGCAGTTGCCCGGGCATCGGAGTCGGTAGCTGCACCATCAGTGTCCCCCTCCTCGTCTTCCTCCCCAATAACAATGGGATCTTTGTCCCTTGCCTGGGTCTCCTCCTCGGCTCCCTCGTGCCGAGCCCTCTTTTCCGGACGCTCCTCCGGAGACGCAGGGGTGACGCTAGATGGCCCAGCTCCTGGAGTGCCCCTCGGCTCGCTTGCGCCTCTCCCGGCAGGCCTCCGGTGCCGAAGGTTAAGAACCTCCCTTCCGCGGCCACTCATGTCGTCGCTGAGCCCGGTCTTCTCTGGCGTCTCCCGGTCGAGTTCTTCTCGAATCACTCCCCGAGGCCCGGAGCTGCTCCCCTCGGCGCCCTCGGTCCTTGCTGCCCCTCTTCCCCTGCCTTCCCCTCTCCCTCGGCCTCTACCGCGCCCTCTGCCCGCCCTCGGTACGCCTTGCTGCCTCGGTTTCTTCTTTAAGAAACCGGTGTAGGAGGCGACGTAGCCGAGCAGATCGGGAGCGTACCGATTTACAAGAGGGATCGCGAAGGCGGCTGTGATCCGGGATCGAACAGCTCTTTCCCGAAGTCCTGCAACGACGCCTTCAGCTGCAAAAAGAGGACACCAAACAAAGATAAGTCAGTACAACAACCAAAAGACAATTACGCATCGATGAGATAAACCGAGGGGGAATGCCAACTAACCAGGAGCTCCGTTTTCAAATTGAACCGTGGTCGTAGTGTCCGCCCTTTCCCCGGGACCGAACATGAAGTTCCCAGTCACCGACACGTAAAGGCCTGCCCATTCCTCGGAGTCAGGCAGATGGTCTATTAGGAATGTGTCGTAACCGGAGCGACAGGACAGATAGTATCGTTGGTGCTCGCGGTTGACCCCGAGCAGGTAAACCCCGAAGAGTTCCTCCAGCCCGAAGGTCAGGTTGTACTGCCTCCTAAGCTCCACGATGCTCAAGATTATCCTATATGAGTTCACCGTGAGCTGGGAGGAGGTGAGGGTTAAGGTTCGGAGAACCCTTCGGACGAACTGATGGAGTGGAAATCTGATCCCACCCTCGGTTATGGCCATCAGCGGAAAGATCAGTGCCCCTTCTCGATGGGGCAGATCCCTTGGATCGGTGTTCGGAAGTAGCCGTACCTCAACATCGTGAGGCACGCTGTAGACTCGTTTAAATTCCGCGTAGGTGGCCCTCGACCCATCAAAATATTGGTTCACATAGGGGCAGGGCCTCATCGGCCTTCTCCGCCCCCGAACCTCCTCTGGGGCGTCGGCGAATGGTCCTGGCCCATGATCCGAGGTGCTGGGCTCTGTCATACTCGCGTCAAAGGTTGTTCTCTGATGTGGGCCTCTAGGAGGATGCGACGGCTCGATGAAGTCCAAAGGTGTTCGGTACGAGGCCCGGGAGCGGATTTCCGGGAAAATTTCCTCGAATTCAGCAGAAGAAGCGGAGCTAGTGGAACTGCCCGAGGAGATCTCAATGACCATTCGCCCCTACCTAACAAAGAAAAATGCGAAAAAAAACCCGTTAGCTATGTGCTCAGGGAAGAAGCAAGAAGATCTGGCGCTCGGGACAATGGTCATTACTCCTCGGAATCTATAGGTCACGGCTAAATTCAGGGCGTCCTCTTCGGGAGGACTCCCCTCTTTCTTCTGGTCCGAGCCCTAAATTCTCGGGATGAAGATAGGCCTCGGGAAGAATCTGGGCCTCGGGAAGAATGTCTACCTCGGTCGCAGCAAGAACGACCCTGGAGACTCCCAGCGCCGCCGCGAACCAGAGACGGCGGGCGATGTTTTGATTCTGGCCCGCGCCAAAGGCAACCAAAAACTCGAGAGAAATGATCTAGAAATGAGAATTGAGGCAAGGAAATCAACGTACCTCGAGCTCGCGTGACAATCTGCTACCAAAACTTTCGCGATCGCGTTTGAATGGCGGAGGAAGACGGCGGCAGTAGTTCAACTCTAGAGCAGGGGCGAGAATGGCCATTTTCTCTCTTTCTTAGTTATTTATACCAGAGCGGGCGAAGCGATGCGCGGGAAACGAAGCGCCGTGCATCGGCTCCCTCGATCGTTGACGCGTGTCCTAATCGAACGGTCATCTTTGATGGGGCTCAGTACCGAGGCGAGAGCGCCGTATAGCCGGGCCATTGATTTTGTGACACCTGGCATCGAGGCGACGTTTCGTACCAATCAGCTGATGTAGCACGTGCCGATGCAGCTTTTTCGATTCCGTCGTTTTGCCTAACTCGACACGTGGATTTTTTCTGACAAATGACTGAAGCGGGGGCTACCGAGGAACCTTCACTCTTCGGTGAGTCGCCTTTAGGATGATTGGGGATATGACGGTCCGCGCGGGAATCAAGACCCCGGAGCAGAAGTATGAAACTCCAGGGGCTTGAGGGGCTATTGTAGTGGCCTCGGTTAACATATCGGTGACCGAGTGCCGCGCATGAGCCAATGTGTTCTCTTCCGCGGCTGAATGACCGAAGAGTGTTACGACCCTTAGTCCGAGGTTTGGTGCTGCCTCGGGGAGGATGCTTCGGTTTCAGGGTCGTTCGAGATATTGGATCGAGGCGGTTGTGATGGATGGGGCCCTTGTCAGATTCGTGGCAACGGCAATCATTTGGATCATGTCATGTGCTCCGTAACCGTTTTATTCCCTACGTCATGAATGACGTCGCCCGAAGCGGTTACCAGAGCGTGATCTCTACGCGTTGGCTTGAAGGCCAAGGAAACCTAGGTCTATAAATATGAAGGGATGCTCACTATGAGAGGTACGCCATTTTGACCCTAACCCTAGACCTGACTCACCTTCCTTACGTCTAACTTGATCGTCGGAGGGTCACTGGGCAGTCATCGCCCTAGTGACTTGTTGCAGGTCCTCTGGTGGAGCAAGAAGGAGCATAACCAGGAGTGCTGTCTAGGTCCCAATAATCCGAACCCCCACAATTGGCGACTCCGCTGGGGATCTAGCCAATCATTTCCACGCCCGTTCCTCGCTCTTGAATCAAAGATGGTTGAAGTCGACGACGCACAACACGGCGGCGCAGCTCACGGGCTCGGTTCCCTCGTGGACCACAGCCCGACCTCCGGCGGAGCCCTTGCCCTCGGAAAGACCCATGTATCCGTTGGCCTGGGCGCTGGAGCTTCAACTCCTGACCCAGGCCCATCTTCCGAGCTCCACACCTACATCCGCCATCTCGAGCGGAAGATCGACGATCTCACAATGGTGGTGAAGCGCGACAAACACGTCCGGGACGAGTTGGCGGAGATCAAACACCTTCTCCAGATCTCCCCATCTCGTTCCTCCGGAAGCCGTGGCGGACGAAGGAGCCATCACAGCCCCCCTCGCAGCAACGAGGTCGTTCACCCTCTAGAGCATCGGTCCCGCCCCTCCGTCAAGGATCGTCTCGAACCACCAAGGCCGGCGGAGGCCCTAGCCGCCAAGGACGCGACGCGACGCGCAGAGACCGCTCCCGCTCCCCCATCCAGCCTCGACGGAGACCATCCGCCTTCGAGAGGCTTGGTGGCGGAAGCGTCTCCGCGCTCCTCCACCCACTCTGTCCGGGCGGGCAAAACAGGCCGAGATTCTACCCCTAGCCTCACGAGGGCAGCCAGGGGAGATGACGGGCTTGTGGAATTTCAAACCAGGGGGTGTCGCGAACGCCTGAAGAACTCCAGAGCTAGGAGCCCTATCATCTCGCACCCTGCAGGCGCCCATAGCAGAAGTCCAATCACGGAGCGCCTCGAGCCTTCGGC
>BPLS01007211.1:0-12268 GCA_019656275.1 Rhododendron kiyosumense
ACATCAAACAAGAAATTTCTAAAATATAAACCAGTGTAACAGTATAAAATAAAGGTACACGATGTAACACTTCATCCAATTGATAGAAGGATGGTCCTAGCAGACAGCTTCAAAAAGAAAGTTTTTAAACATCCATTTCCACAAATGGCTAGGGTCGCAAAAAAAGGCCAGCAGTAAAGCATTTTAAGGTTCAAATGATTTAAATTGCTTGATCATATAACAATTTCAATAAGTAAACGATATTAATATGTAACTGCTGGCCTTGTATGTGTTGTAGGGAAAATCAAAAGGAGATGGAAGTCACCTGTGCATTGTGTCTACTCGAAATAATATAGATTCATTGTCAACTCTATCCCAGTACTAACTACAAAAGAAAGATCTAACGTAAATCTGAAGGTTAAATATAGGTTAGTATGTCCTGTAAAATATTTCTTCGGGTACACAATTGTGTTTGACATTCCTTAATGCTTTATACGTGGATAACAAGATCAAGAAGTGCATCCACTTCTGGAACCATTTTCTCCAGGCACAGTACAAAACTCTTCTCAGAGATGAACTTTTACAGAAACCTCCCTGTAGAGACTTGTCATCAGTCTTTTCAAAACCGATGTGCCTAAGATGAATAACAGAAGAGTTTAAGGATATTCCTAACACAAGCCTCTGTACACAACTCAATTCATCAAAGCACAAGGATATGAAGCTATGTTTGGTCACAAGAAAATAATAGGAGAAAGAAAGAGTATAAGAAAGTAAAGTAAATGAAAGTGAAGCTAAAAGAAAATTAACTTTTCGGAATGAAAACATATAAGGGTTTTTTTCTCCTCCAGAAACATGGTAGAAAACAAGAATTTGTTACCTGAATAGCACGAACCTGGAAGAATTTTCGCTATTTGAAGTGAATAAACCTTTTTATTTACCATATATACAAAGATGCATTTGAAAGACATGCATAAAGTTTGAATCTTTAAAGTTGATGACATTGTTAACACAAAATGAAAAAAATTCTTGTGCTCCAGGAAGGAAATGATAAGCTACATTTCAAGAAAACCAAGTTGGTATATGGTTCCCGTTATCTTGATTTTCTTTGTTGCGAACCAAGACCAAGATTCTCCACCTCACCAAGCATGGTTTCATTGGATTGCTGTAGAAATTCAATAATTGTTCTAGAAATACAACCACTGCAAGTTTGTTCAGTTTTGGCACTACTTGAATATATGATGGTTTGAAAGGAAAGAAACACGCATTATTCAATGTCAAGCAGAGTAAGAACAGCAAATGTAACTCATCAGTAGTTCAAAACATTTACCGAAAGTGAACCCATCAACGAACAAATTCCGGTGAAAACCATCACATTTGAATGCCCACATTGAGGTGCGAAATAGAAGATCAGAATGAATACCAAAATGATCACTGATCCAACATACAGCAAAAAGGCTGAAATTGACAGTAAAGGATAGGTCAGTCATTTAAATATACTACTGGCGATTTAAAAAAAAAACAGAGGTTTTCTTCTAACCTGGCTGAGTTGCCATAGTCCAAATCTCCTGAACTGAAGTTATAGGACGCTCTTGTGGTGCATGGATGACAATGATGACAGAACCAGCAATACACATCACACATCCTAAAACCCCGAGTTGATGTAACTTCTCCTTCAGGATACAGTGAGCCAATACAGCACTGAACACACCACAGAAGTTGAGGGGGAAAAAATTAAATTTCATCAAATATTACGTAAAGTAGACTGCATTAGTTGTAGAAAATGAAACAAAACACAATGCCAAAGAATTACCTGATAATTATACTCAATGCACCAAGAGGGGTTACTAGAACTGCAGGGGCAAATGCATATGCCACGAAGTTTGCTACCTCCCCAGTAATCACTAAAAAAAATCATAGGAAAAGAGATGTTCTGCAAACAGTCAGTCGGCTAGAATCACGACGATGATTACTCTATCTATTGGATCATTAATCAAGTGGGCATTCCATCCAAGTGGATACATGTGGGACTAATTTAAAGAAAAGGGTTCAAGTATGTGAGAGACAACAGGTTCAACAAAATTTCCAATCTTATCATTGGAGAAACCGTCAAAAACCACTACTTGTATCGATGATGTTGAGCCTATTTAAAACAACAATACCACAACAAATAAAGAATGAGAAAGAACAAGAACCTGAGCAAAAAATTCACAAAATTGCAACTACCTAGGACAAAAATATCAATAGAAAGATTCCGAAAAGAACGACAAAGGAAAGGGAAGGGGAAATGAAACTCACTTGTGATCATGCCCAACCACCACAGAGGCTCCATAAGATACGAATACCCACCAACACCTGATCGAAATGAAAATCAAAGACATACCCATTTGAGAAAAATCCAAAACCCAGAAACAAAAATCAAGATTTCAGACAAAAACCCAAAGGAAATGATGATCAGATAAAAAATCACCAGCTCTGACACCGGAAGCAGCGGCTGCTTTCCTGAGGCCTTTCTTCTTAATAATGAAGCTGGCTCCTATGAACGCACTTGAAGAAAGAGCCAGCAGAAACCCAATCAGATTATCCTTCGAGAAACCCATAATTCAATGAATCTTTTTCTCTCTCGTCCCTCTTTTGTCTTTCGGTTCATGGGGGTATGGATATTGCCGTATTGGATTTGGAATATGTGCACGCATCAACCTACCCAATCATTAATTCATTAGTATGTAGGAGTATTTTTGTTGTGCCAGTTTTTTACTATTTTCATTTTTGATCCGCTTTTGTTGTGCCATTTGTAATCGGGAGTGTTTTTTTTTTTCCCCGGATTGTAATCGGGAGTTTGGGCAAACAAACTTTCGAGTAAATCCATACACCTACTTCGTATACCGTTTATTTTCGTTTGACAAAAAAAAGAAAAAATTATACCGATAAAGAAAGAGTAGTGTCATATATTGCCATTAATCGCAGCCTTTGATTTCCATGTCAGTTTCTTAGGTTGACTTTAGAACAAGATAGGCTTTGTTCGATTTAGGGTTTTGTTTTAGTTTTAGTTTTAGTTTTAATTTTAGTTCCAATCATTATCCTATTTTTTTCTCTAATCATTACCCTATTTTTTCAATTATTACTTTTTCTATCTCTATTTATCTTTCTCCAATCTTACGTCTATCTTCAATCATTATTCTATTTATCTCTCTATCCATCACCAAAACTAAACTAAACTAAACTCTCAACCAAACACTACCATGACGTTTGGCTAAATAAGCCATTTGATTTTTTTTTTATTCAAATTTTTTTCGTATTTGTTAGTTTTTGGTATTACCTCGAGTCTTGCACTCAATAATCGGTTAACCGTTCAGGTATACAGCGGTAACCTATGACGAGATTATTGGTCGAAACCTCTGATCCTTGTTATGAGAGGCCGGCATTTTCACTCGTGCTACCCAACCCGAGAGGGGAAATGTTTTTGGAGATTATTGCTCCATCATGACGAGAGGAATCTAAAAAGTAAAAAATTATGATCCAAACCTAATTTTTTTAATAAAGACAAAAATAAACCAATAAGTCAATTTTTTCGTCTTTATTCACAAAAAAAGGATTTCGATCATAGTTTTTTACTTTTTAGATTCCTTTTGTCATAAAGAAGCAATAATCCCCATAAAAATTGACCAAAAACTAACAAATACGAAAAAAAATTGAATAAGGACAAAAAATTAAGCCAAATGGCTCATTTAGCCGAACGCTTTCTTAAAAAGTTCGCGTTTGGTGAGTAAAAACTCATATAAGATTTGCTCTTGCTAATCTCCCCCAGGAGGCAAATTTGGATATTAATACATATTTTATAAATATTAATATATATTTTTCAGGTATTGATACATTTTTTTATTCATTATTCTACACCTAATGAGCATAGGTTAGCATTTTCCTTTTAGGATTTGGGTAAAAGTTTACATTTGGTTCGCGTCAATTTCTATTGAACAATTCCAAACAATAGTACTAGTATATTATGAGGCGGTATGAGATCTAGTTATGATGTCTCATTCCAATTAGGGACATTCACCTCGTTGTTCTGAGTGTTTTTATCTAATGGTTAAGATTTATTAATTTTTCAATCTAAATGTTCATATTCTTGGGGCGTAGAAGCAAAATTCATTGCTATGACGTCTTCTCTCTTCTTGAGTTAAATTGACATGTAATATTAATTTAAGGAATTGACTAAATTTAAGAAGTTACTACAATCACTCATATTTGTACACACAATCGCACAAACTCATTCACATTAAATATGGGACCCACTTGTGCAATGTGTATGGACCCCATGTTTGATGTGAGTAAATTTGTGTGATTTTACATTAGTATAGTTGCTAAGTAAAATATTTTGGTTCAAAATAATGGCTTAATGGACCCGTAAAATTTGTAGCCCCAAATTCCCTCAACCCGCATTAAACTTGGGCAGAGCTATATGAGTTTTATCTTTTTCTGAAATTAGCCTGTTGGATCTTATTTGCTTTATAGTCCACTACACATTGTTCGACAAAGAAAAAACTAGTGGAAATCACTGGTTTTTTTGGCATCAGAGGAGAATATCATATATATTAATGAGAAGAAGAGTACAAGGGTTTAGCAAATACAATACAACTGTGCTATCGTCTAAGATAAAGGATGCCGACGGCATGTGAAGGCCTAGAAGCCTAAGAAACCACTAGTTGAGGAGTTTGTTTTCATTTGGTAATTTGTTGACTAGCGGGACTCATATAAAATCTCATAGAAACTTATGTTCTCAAGCTCGTAGGTTCGACTCTCATCGCACCGTTAATAAAAAACCTCAAGGCTAATGGAGGTCTATTTGGTCGCTGACTAATAGAATTTGTGATTAGTTGAGTTGTACATAAGCTAATCCGTGGGACACCGGTTGTTTTTGGATTTGCCTTCTTTGCAATCCAGGTTTGGAGTACATAGAGCAGCTTGTGCGATCACGACCGGCCAAAAGTGGTCTTAATTGTTCACATTTACTAAAAGACTTCGATGACAATAGCATGTAACTAGAAAATATTAAGTCTATCAAATTGCTTGAAAACCCTTTATGAGTGAGACTGAAAGTGAATGGGAAGTTCGACAATCTCTCTAAATTCAAATTATTAGTGTTCGGTTGCCATTTCATTTTAGTTTTAGTTTTGTTTTTTAATCATTACTCTACTTCTTTCTCCAATCATTACCCTATTTTTTTAATTATTACTTTTTCATCTCTCTCTATCTCTCTCCAATTATTACCCTTCTCTTCAATCATTACCATATTTCTCTCTTTACCTACTACCAAAACTAAATTAAACTAAACTCCCAACTAAACAAAAATTAATCTTTTTTGGTCTTTCTTTCCATTTTCTCTATCGGGTAAAGAACATTAAAATTTCTCTTGATTTTGTATAAAATGCCTATTAATGAAAATAAGCAAAAAAAATTCGGATTATATTTTGCTTAATCTAACAAGATTAGGTTTCGGACGGAATCACCACTCATGTTGTTTCAGGCATATAACATTTGACATTTGTTTGTTTGCACGTGCAATAGCCTCTGTGGCTAGGTTTGACCTAACTTTTTTATTGGATCATTATCTAGGAGTTCATTTTTTCCGTATATGAACCAAATTTGCATAGATTATCAGTTCATTGAGATAGGAGAAATTCAAAAAGTAAAAAGTAAAAATAAAAAAAAGAAAAAGGACTTTTAAAGATCCACTAAAAGGCTTTTACAATTTATGTCATAAGTAATTTACTTTTACCTTCTTCTCATGATGAAACAACAATTTCATGATAAAATTTTTACGGTTATATCAACAAAAAGGTTCATAAAATACATACTCCATCCGTCCCACTTTTAAATGTCCCATACGGTAATTTGTAAATTTCAAACAAAATTTTTTTTTCTATATATTATTTGAGAGATTTAAAATAATAATATGTAGAAATATTTCTATGTTTTTTTTGGATTGAAAAATGCACGTATTTTCATAAGGACATTTAAAATGAGAGTAATACTATTATAAAAAAAATGATCAACGAATAAAATTAGGCCGAACAAAACTCGTGTTTTGCAGACGGGAGGTTAACCCCGACTTGGTTTTTTTTTTTTGACGAGTCCCGACTTGGTTATTATGCGACGCTATTTCGGATGACTTTTCCAATTGCCGGTAGAGATCCTTCGCGGCCGACCCACCCGCCGGGCAACCACGAAGGTCTCTCTCTCTCTCTCTCTCTCCACATATGTGTCACAGACTCATAATCCCTTTCATCTTCTTTGCCGTTCCCTCCACCGAGGGTTAGGGCTTTGCCCTTTTAATATGAGGCCAAACCCTAACTTCTTTTTAAATCCCAAACAATCCATGACAATACCATCAATCTCTCGTTTTCTCTCATCCTCAACAAGCAACTACTGGACCCATTTGCAGAAAAATGGTGCAAACGTAGAAAAAAGCCTTAGCACAGTTAAGGCTATGCTGGACACTACAAGTGTCAACGAGGTCTTACACAAGTGTGCCGCCAATCAACCTCTTTTGGGTCTTAGGTTCTTTATTTGGGCTGGTCTCCAACCCAGTTATAGACACAGTTCACATGCGTACAGCAAAGCTTGTCAGCTGTTTGGTGTTTGTAGAAAGCCTCGAATCGTTACTGATGTTATTGAAGCTTATAGGGCTGAGGGTTGTTTAGTTAGCGCGAAAACGTTCAAGGTACTTTTGAATTTGTGTAGAAAGGCCAATCTTGCTGACGAGAGTTTGCGGGTATTGAGGGAGATGAAGGAATTCAATTGTCGGCCGGATACAACAGCTTACAATGTTGTTATCAGGTTGTTTTCCGAGAATGGTAATATGGATGTTGCGGCAGAGTTGATGAGAGAAATGGGTTTGGTTGGTATGTGTCCTGATATGATTACTTATGTTGCAATGATTAAGGGGTTCTCCAATGCGGGTAGGCTAGAAGATGCTTGTGCTCTGTTTAAGGTTATGAAGGGACACGGTTGTTTGCCCAATGCAGTGGCGTATTCCACACTTCTTGATGGGGTTTGTAGGTTTGGGACTTTGGAAAGGGCATTGGAGTTGTTGCAGGAGATGGAGAAAGAGGGTGGGGATTGTAGTCCAAATATAGTTACGTATACTTCTGTTATTCAAGGGTATAGTGAGAGGGGTCTGGCAATGGAAGCATTGCGGATTTTGGATCGAATGGAATCTAATGGTTGTTTTCCAAATAGGGTGACTATCAGTACCTTAATCAAGGGGCTTTGCACAGAAGGACATTTAGAGGAGGCTTATAAGCTGATTGATAGAGTTGTTGCAGGAGGCAGTGTTTCCTACGGAGAGTGTTACAGTTCTCTTGTGGTGTGTTTGGTAAGAAGTGGAAAATTCGAAGAGGCGGAGAAGCTTTTCAAGAGGATGATAGCTAGTGCCGTGAAACCTGATGGTTTGGCTTCTAGCACAATGATAAAAAGGTTTTGTATGGATGGACGGGTGCTGGATGGATTTTGCTTATACAGTGAAATTGAGAAGGTGGGTTGTCTGTCTTCCATTGATACAGATATTTATTCTATTCTTTTGGCTGGCCTCTGTAAAGAGGGGTTTTCAGTGGAAGCTGCAAAACTAGCGAGATCAATGGCTGAGAGAAGAATACAACTGAAAGAATGAAAGGCCTACATCAAATTTCGGCAATCTAAGGGCGTTTGAGATGGGTGCAAACTAGACACCCTTTGGGGTGTGCACCGTCACTGCTTCAAAAGAACTTTGAGTCGAGTGTAAGTTCATGGCTTACACACACATCAGAGGCATACATGTATGGTGATTTCTGTTTGTATCTATGCATGTATAGTTCCCCAAATCCTACCTGCTTTTTTTATTTTTGAAATTTCTATTTTCCCCAAATATGGTCTTCTATTTTTAAAATTCCAAGTTAAGGGCCACAATGACGCCGTTTTTGTTGTTTTGGAACTTGCTTTTTGTTCACTAAATTGGGGTTTTGTGTTTTTTGCTCAATAAATTGGGGCTTTGTGTTCCTTCTTTGTTGAATTAGTTCTGAATGATAACCCTTGTTATGACCTATCTGAGACGCCTCTTTCGTTTCTTGACTTTAAGATGTTTGTAAAAATATGCATCATAAGAGTTTTTGCAATCTCAATATGTGGATCACCTGAAATTTCAAATTCTTGTTTGTTCTGTGTAATGGGTGTGTAAGAAAAACTGCTTTATATATCTTAGTGAAAATTAATGTGGTTTGCTGGTTTGATTTATCTATGAAATAGTAGGGATTTACAGTTTCGTAAACGAATCGAAGTAGGCCATGTACAAAATTGAGGCTCCTATGCTAAGGATTGATTGATGGCCAATGAACCAAACACAAGCAATAGCACTAAAATTAAGCAAGCAACAAGAAAAACACTTGACGCAGATATACAATGTTCAGCACGAATTACCAAGTCCACGTCTCACACCAGTTTTGCATATGCTAGGAAATAAAAACTTGTGAGATGACTGCCACGGTAGCCAGCAATATATATCCTAGGAGTTGAATACACATATAGGGTCTTGAGTCCAGTACTGCTTAGGCTTCCACAAACTTGACGTCAATCTTTGTATGGTGTTGTTTCCGATGCATTAGTCCTTTTTATTACTGCTCTAACCAAATGTGTGATCGAACTGTCTTTGTAGCATAATAGATAAGACTATATTCTGTCATGGCAAATTGTATGGCACCCATGATGCATGTGCAAGTGATGAGAAAACACATAGCTGAGTCTCTCACTGTTTCAATTACAATCTGGCACTAATTTCTTTCAATAGCATTCAGTTGAAATGTGGACAAACTTGAAAAACGAATGTGTGAGCTAGCTTCAAATTGCTGTTCACACCCAAAAAAGGGTGTTCCTTTTATAATGGTTTTTGTATGGTTTGTAACTTTGTATATAATCATGGATAAATAGATGGGCTATAATAAACAATGAACAGTTTTTGTTTGTTTTTACAAATATCCTCATGAGAGAAAATCCTAGTATTCAATAGAAAGGGCTTTGTGCCCAACCTGTAGACAGAGTTTCCTCCTGGCAGCATGTGTCTAGTACTCTGGAAAATTGATTTATCCCTGTTTATCTTGGACATCTCTTAAACATTCTTCTCAGCAGGGATGGGAGGCATACCATATATGTTCTGAGTTGTTATTCTGTCTTTGTTTTCTCAGTTTCTTTGGGCTTGGTCTCCATTGGTTTTACTTTGTTTCTAGGCTCTGCCATGTTGCAGAGTTAGTTTTGCAGTTTTCCAAAGGGATTCCTTGTATTTGTTTTTGCTGCAATGAAAAACCTTAACCTAAAATGAAATTAACCCCTTGTACATATTGCAGAATTCTGAGTTTCTATACCAGAGTTTTATCGGTGCCATGGGCAAAAGTTTGGGAAATGCAAAAATGTTAGAAGATAACAGATTACCTTTATTTGATAATGATTGAAGGCAAACAAGTTGAGTCATCACGATCGAGTCATCCATTGAAGGTTTCTCTCTCCCTTTTTCTCGAATTCTGTCTGTAATTTTTTTTGTTGGTAGTTGCTCTAATTTTATTTGAAGTCTCCGTAATCTCTCCCTCATGGTCAAGGACTTCCCCTTTTAGATCTCTATGTAACTTTGTGTAATCATGTTGTTTTTATTTGTGTACTCATGTACTCGGGCTCTTGCGAATACATTTTGATCAAACGATTGGAAGAAACAAAGAGAGGGAAAGAAACAGCTGCAAGAGTGCCTTAAGTAGTATGAGTAGACGTAGTTATTTTGTCTTAAAGCACTTTCTAATACTGTTTTAACTTGATATAGAGCCCTTCTAAGTTTCCAACTGGGGAATTGAGAATATTTCTAGGAATTCTTCGAGGTTCTTTTTCTAATGGTTGGAGACCAAGCAACATTTTATGACCAACTCCCTACTATTATGAATGTCCACGACAGTGGATATTTCAGTTGATAATTGTTAACATGCCATTTTGTTATTATTGTAATAATATATCCCACATGAGTCTTCATTGTTATATTGTAGTGATATTTCAGTCAGTGCCGGTTTACTTCCTACTTCGCAAATTCAGATGTTAGCACAGATAGTAATTGAAATGGAGCAACATAATCAGTAAAGGAATCCAAAATAGCCTATCATAATAAATTTAAATATGCAATGCATCGCATTCATCCTACAATATTGACATTGAGTACAATTATGAATTATCGATCAACGACTACTACAAAAGATCCATTGGATTAGCAACCCATGGAAGAAGAGCAAAAGAGGAAAAGATCCCTACAATATGTAACTGTAGTAGGAAACCCCAAAAACTAACCAGATAAGAAAAGGAATCCTATTGGCTAAATGTGGAGGTATATGAAGTAAATGCATTACAACATATAATTGCTAGAACCCTAAAACAGTTGCTAGAGCAGTCGTAATGTGAAATGTTGGTCACCGGTTTTAGGCATTGCTAGCCATTTCAATTATTCTTCATCTTTGGCCTTTTCTCCCCCCATCGGGCCATTTATAAGTGCTAAAACATCCTCTAAACAATTGTGCTCTGGATTTTCTCTCTTGACCTGTCAAGTATCACAAGAACTTTCAATTTATTTCATACGATTCAAATTCACATGTTAACACAAAACCTATGTCGAATGGAGAAAAACAAACTTTAAAGGAATGAAAAACAGCCTATGAAAAAATAATATGCAATTCTAGGCATTCGTCAGTAGCCTCTCCCCCTGTTGAGCGGCTTGATGGGGAGCACATTACGAGCATTAATTTCTGTCGTTCCCTAGTTTTCCATTTCATGTTCATGGTCGAGTGGTTGCTTTTCCACATCAGTCTTGCTTCCTAGATTTTATTCCCGATGTGGTTTTCTTCAATTTTCCTTTGATACTTGTTTCTATCCTCGTATTCTCTGGTGATGACTTGCTCTTAGATTTTGTATTGCTCATGGCTAACTCTTTTTCAAGGAACCATGTGCTCTTACTATAAGTGGTTGACATTGACATCTGGCCCCTCAAAGCACACTGATCTCGGTTAGATGTTTTTGTCTTTGGAATGGTTCATAGCTCTGTCGGATGGGCCTAGGTGAACTATTTTGCCCACTTATTTTGGGGCTGGGCCTGGGATGAAGTTTTGTAGACCTACGTGATGGGTATATATTCTCTTTTTTTTCTTTTATGTCCTATAAATGCATCCCTTTGTGGAACCCTAATTATCGACTACCCCCTTCCACCATCGCCTCCTCTTCTCGCATCTTCAGATCTTGAACCAATTTCGGGGAGATCCATGCCCTGATCTCTTTGTTAACGAGATCCACATTGACGTCCTTATCTTTGCCAACGTGTTGTCGGAACTGCTCAGTTTCTCTTTGTTACAGAGGGTTTCTTCATTTCTGTGAAGCCATTAGATAGGTAGACTGACAGACTACCTTCATATAGTGCTCTTGATATTTAACTTCTTCGTATGGCATTTCATTAGTAACAGATCATGGTTATGAGGTTATGCAATCTCTTTAAATAATGACTTGTTTTTCTAGAAATGGGTATTTTATTTCAGCTAACAAATTCTTTATTGGGCTAAACAGTTGAAATCCTTCCCCCTCTTTTTGTCTCTCATACAAGTATGCGGCTCTGAAGTCATTATTTCCTAAATTCACATGTTTATTAAGTGATCCACTTTGAATATTAGGCGATGAATATCTCAGCAATAGATGGGTTGGAAAATGGTAAAATATCTTTAGTCTTGATTTTTTCCGACGTCAAGCTTTGATTATAGTAACATCAGCTAAGATTTGGAGTTAATTAGTGATGAATGATTTTTTGTTTTTGTGTGTTCTTAAGATTAAGTATGGAATATGTTTATACGAGTGGGAATCTAAAGAAGATTTGTTACATTTTTTTTTTTTTGATCGGCAAGGAACATTACTATCTTTGTAATTCATATTTGTTAATACCTATACTGATGTTTAGTTGAAGATAATTTTTCCAGCTGCAAGTCTCCTCCTACACGCTACAGTGCGCAACAATGGTGGCTACTAGTTCATGGTCCTACCTAGAAATATGTGTTGAAATGGGATTGTTGGTGTGTAACAGTGTTTGTTTTATTGACTGAGTTTCTGTGAGAGATATATCTTGAGTGCGTGTGTTTGTGTCTGTTTTCAGGCTAGGTGGGCTAGTTATGAAGCCAGCATGTCTAAGTGGATTTTATATTTTTGTTGGACAGTGGGCATGCGATAGTACGTAGCATATAAGCTTTCTCAATTTTAGGCA
>BPLS01007217.1:0-15839 GCA_019656275.1 Rhododendron kiyosumense
TGTGCGTTCCCATGGGAACCCGGAGCAGCGGAACCATGGTGAGGTATAGCTTGGTTATCCGTGGAGAGGAGCCAATGCATTGTGTGCCAATGGGAACCCGGTGCGGCGGAACCATTGTGAGGATACTCGGGAACCCGGAACGGCGGAACCGAGGTTGGGTGTGTATGGCTTGGTTATCCGCGGTTCGGAGCCAATGCTAAAGATTTTTGAAAGGCTTGGTTATCCGCGGTACGGAGCCAATGCAAATGTTTTGAAAGGTTGTTTTGTAAGTGGAAAAGGAAGACACGGTCTACGATGAGTCGCGTAGGAGAAATCGAGAAATCTTGGACACCAACGTTAGATGATTAAACGAATATGATTATGTGATTGCTAGTTGTAAGGTTGGTGGGTAAGATTTTCCTATTGAGCGTTGTAGCTCATGGTGTTGCCTTTTTGGTGACCCTGACATATTATATCGGTGGCGACGCTGGTATAATGTGTCAGACCTTGTAGATGATCAAGATGGACCGTTCACTTGGAGGCGTCCGGAGCTGAGGAGCTGGCTAGGATGAAGAAGCAAGAGGAGCTGTAGTTAGGAAACCTTAGTTTCCCTTTCTTTTGTAATATTGAACTCCTGTGGGGGTTATGTTGTAATAAGAGCAGTGACTCTCTTTATTTTCTGAAATAAAATGTCCTTTTAACGTACCCTAATTTTGGGGGCGTTACAGGGCTGCCTATTCGGGGGGAGCTACGCCGATCTTTAAACATGAGTCCAGTAAGTAAGCTGGCAAAATTAATGGAGTGAATTAAACAGCATGCCAGAAATGAGAATGACATACTCCAGAAGGACAACAAGCTTGTCATCGAGTAGGCTAAGGGGCCTGTGAAGAAAACAGATAAGTCAGAGCCCAAGACCTACAAAGAAAGGAAAGAGTACGGGTAAGCTAAGAAAGAGCCGTATAAAGAGAAGCAAGCTCCGGACCCTAAGTCTTTCTTTTCAGTAACAACAGTCTGGAAAGAATCAATTTACAGGATTCTTCATCGAAGAAAGAATCGCCCATACTTCCACTGGCCCCCTAGATTAGAGGGAGATAAATATGCAAAGCGAGCTAAGAGTCAGCATTGCAGCTATCATAAGGATTGGGGTCATATGACGGAGGATTGTGAGATGTACTAGACGCATCTTGACGACCTGGTGGCTCAAGGATACCTCAAAGAGTTTATATAGGAAGGACCCAAGGAGGATAAGAAAGTGATGGAATTGGATTATGAGCAAAATTCGAGGGGCGTACCTTACACAAGAAATGAGGTGAGGTTGCTCTAGAGGCAAATCAAACATGACCAACATGTCATGAAATTGGGCAAGAAAAGAGGATGTGAAGGAGAGGTATGCAATGAGGGCATAGTCTTCACGGATGAGGACCTAGGAGGAATCCAGGTGCCGCATAATGATGCCTTACTCAAAACCCTATGAATTGGGGAATATGACATAGAAAGGATCCTGGTGGATTCAGGAAGTTGCACAGAGGTGTTGTATTATGATGTGTTCAAGAAGTTGGGATTAACCCAAGTGGATTTGGTACAATCAATAACTCCTCTAGTTGGATTTGGTGCAGGAGCAATTTGGCCATTGGGCAAAGTAACGCTGCCTGTTCGAGCGAGGACAATAGTGTTATGAACCGACTTCCTGGTGGTGGATGTTCTGTCTTTCTACGCGATTATAGAAAGAACCTGGTTACACAAGATGAGGCAGTTGCCTCCACCTAGCATCAGATGGTGAAGTTTCCTAGATCAAATGGAATAGAAAATATCAGAGGAAACCAAAAGATGGCCCAACAGTGCTTGATTTCTATAATCTAGAAGGCACTAAAGGCAAAATTGATCCAAGTCGTAGACATTCCGAACCAACTAACCATCAAGGATGTTGGAGGAGACCCTGCTGAAAAGGTGGTTGAAGGTTTGAAGAAAATTCAGATCAAAAAGGCTGATCCAGAGAGGTATTTCCTGATTGGGGACCACCTGAGCAAAAAGGAAGATGAAGAGTTGGTAGGGTTCCTGAAGGAACACATTGATGTGTTTGCATGGGTTCTCGAAGAGATGCCTATGGTGGATGCAAACGTGATTTGTCACCACTTAAATGTGGATCCACAGCACAAACCTGTAATGCAGAAAAAGAGGAGATCAGTCATACAATAGGTGGATGCTGTCATTGAGGAGGTAGACCGTTTGCTGGAAGCAAAAGCCATATGAGAGGTTTATTACCCAGAGTGGTTGTCCAACACTGTGGTGGTGAAAAAGAAGAATGGGAAGTGCCGTGTTTGTGTTGATTTCACTGATTTGAACAAAGCATGTCCAAATGATAGTTTCCCTCTCCCTAGGATAGATCAATTGGTCAATGCGACTGCTGGATATGAATGAGTTTCCTCGATGCATATCGAGGGTACTATCAAATTGCTACGTTTGGGCCCGACCAGGAGAAGACTTCCTTTATTATGCCAAGAGGGCTGTATTGTTACAGCGTTATGCCCTTTGGATTAAGGAACGCCAGAATAACTTATCAGAGATTGGCAACGATCATTCTCAAGAAGCTACTCGGGAAAACTATGGAGGCATACATAGATGATGTGGTGGTCAAAAGCAAACAGAAGCGAGACCACATAACTGATTTAAAGGAAGCCTTCGGGATTCTGAAGGAATATAAATTAAAAGTCAATGCCTCGAAGTGTGCATTCGGAGTACGCTCAGAGAAGTTCTTGGGCCACCTTGTGACTATAAAAGGGATAGAGGCAAATCCCGATCAAATAACAGCTTTGCAAAGGCTCCAAAGTCCCAGAACCACGAAGGAGGTCCAGAGGCTAACTGGAATGGCTGCGGCCCTTAATAGATTTATCAATCGATTGACTGGCTTGGTTGGCCGCAGCTGTGCCAACGAAGTTTAAAAGAAAAGTGGCAGTGGATTATCTTGTTGAGCCTA
The DNA here is from genome assembly GCA_019656275.1 of Rhododendron kiyosumense. NCBI lineage: Eukaryota > Viridiplantae > Streptophyta > Magnoliopsida > Ericales > Ericaceae > Rhododendron > Rhododendron kiyosumense. The sequence continues at coordinate 2,954 of BPLS01007217.1, forward strand.
GTATTGAAAGAAGTGTAGAAATGGTCTTGGACATGAGCCAAGGACCAAGTTGGATGGATCCGATTGTGGAGTTCTTACAAAATGGGACACTCCCCACTAATAAAAGGAGGCTCACAAGATAAAAACAAAGTCTACATGGTCTTGGCTATCCCCTGAAGGAAAGTTGTACAGAAAGTCCTTCACTGGTCTGTACTTACTATGTGTACACCCCGAGATGGTGCTAAAGTTCCTCCATGAGATTCATGAGGGAACATGTGGAAGCCATGCCGGGGGCAGATCCATTGCCCACCAAGCAATCATCCAAGGATATTAGTAGCCACACATGCAAGAGGATGCGAAGGTATACATAAAGATCTGTGAAAACTGTCAAAAGTTTTCACCGATGATTAGAACACCAGCTGAAGATCTGGTGTCATTAACAAGCCCATGGCCATTTGCACAATAGGGGATGGATATTGTGGGTTCTCTCCATAAGGCAACTAGCAGTCGGACATTTCTGTTGGTAGCAACAGATTATTTCACGAAGTGGATTGAGGCAGAGTCGTTGGCCAAGATCACTGAGCCTATGATGGAAAGGTTCGTCTAGAAGAGTATTACTATTCAATTTGGGGTCCCTTATTCACCAATTACGGACAATGAGGCACAATTCCAGAAGAAATTCAAAGGGTTCTGTTCCCAGTATGGAATAAGAAATTATTACTCCACACCGGCTTACCCTTAGAGTAATGGGCAGGCAGAGGCATCCAACAAAACCATCCTTGATGGGATCAAGAAGAGGTTGGATAAAGCAAAGGGGAAGTTGCCCGACGAGTTGCCACTAGTCCTATGGACGCACCAAACAACGCTTAGGAGGTCTACGGGAGAGACCCCCAACTCATTAGCATACGGGATAGAGGCTGTCATACCATTGGAAGTTGGTTTACCAACCAACAGGATTGCTGTGGTTGAAAGTGGAGGCAATAATAGAGCCTTGGAGATCGAGCTAGATCTTGCCGAGGAACGGAGAGAGAGGGCTCTGGTACATTTGGCCTCTTATCAGGAGCAGCTGATGAAAAGCTACAACAATCACGTTCACCCACGAGAATTTGGTGTTGGAGACCTTGTGCTAAGAAAAGTGCTCGGCAATACCAAAGTGGCGAACGAAGGCAAGTTGGGGGCCAATTGGAAGGCCCAAATTGAGTGACTAAAATTGTGGGCATAGAAGCCTATAAATTGGCAGACCTGGACAGGAACCCGGTGCCAAGGCCCTGGAATGTCCATAATTTAAGGAAGTTCTTTGTTTGAAAGACTTCACTTTATTTTTCATTCTGTTTTAGGATGCACAACGTGATTGTGTGGGGGTTATGAATAAAATTCCGTTGTTTTTATTTTTGTTAGTTGGATGGGGTACGAGTAACACTCCCTTGAGTTCAAAGATTATGAATAAAATCCTATTTTGGATGCGCATTTGAATTTTTAGAAAATTTTGATCTTTTCATGGTTCTTTTTTATTTTGTGTCCATATAAATACGAAGTATGAATGTATTCACACTTTTTTCCTCTTTCATATTGGGGAGCAGAGAACGGGCACGAATGCCTTGGCATGTATGAATAAACATGCAAATTGACTACATACGAAATTATTTTCCGAGAATGAGAACACTTGGTGTGCATACGAGAACATGCAATTTATTCAAGTACGATTACTTTAGTGAATTTTATGTAGTACGAATAAACCTAAGTGCATATGAATATATGCAACACTGTCTAAGTACGAGCAGACTTGGAAATTTATCCAAGCACAAATAAGCTTAGGAGCATACGAACATGCAATATATCAAGTACAAATACTTGAGCATTCGTCTACAATTCCGAACAAACTTAGTAGACATGTAATGTTGGCTACGTACGAGTACACTTAGTCATTTATCCAAGTATGTTAACACTTGGGATGCATACGTGAATATGCAAACCTAGCCAAAGTATGAAAGCACTTGGGCTTATGTCTAAAGTATGAGAAACTTAGTGACATATGAGCAAATTGTTTCCTAAGTGCGAAACACTTAGTTGCAAACAATGAAATCCTAGTACGATTAAATTTAGGAATTAAAACTGAAAGGTTAGAGCTACGAAGGCCACGAAGGGCCAAGCAAAATCAAGTGTTATGCCACAAAGGGCCGAATACCTGTGTTAAGTTTAAACTTAAAAAGTACTAACGCCACGCAGGGCAAAGATTTACGGCCATGCAAGGCCTGCAAACTATCTTACAAGGGAGAAAATGTCTAAGGGAGATGGTGTCATACCTACCTATTAGTTGTCAAGTCTTGGATTGGAGTAACTTGAGCCGGTGTGTCTTCCACAACTGTGCTTTCATCAGTTGGACCACAACTGGCTTCCTTCTGGCCAGGGTTGGTCACTTCTTCATTTTGTTCGGCATCGGCAACAAGTTGGTCGAAGCCATGGGTATTAAGTTCCCTATCAAGACTATCCCCCTCCTCTTCCTCCGCAATTTCTTCTTCAACAATACTTTGCATGCTCGGGAGGTTGTTGTCGTTCCATAACGGAGATGTCTCAACAACTCCAGCTTTAGTTAGAGCAACAGCCCAAGCAGCAGCCCATATTTCATCTTGGATCCCAGGCATCTGGGCTTTGTAATTTTCAGTGGCAGCATCAACTACAGCATTATAACCCTGCTGATGGGCCGTCTTGCCCTCCTCTTTGCTGGCTTCGAGTTCTGTGAGTGCTTGGCTAAGACTATCATCAGTACCATCCAACTTGATTTTCAGGTTCTCAGTGTCAACCCACACCTGGTTCCTTTCTCTTTTGAGCCTAGTAACAGAACGCTACAGCTTTGCATTTTCACTTGCAAGTTTTGCACGTTGAGGTTCAGATTGGCCAAGTTTCTGGGCTATGGCAACCATTTTTTGCATTGCCTGATGCAACATAGGGGATCAGGAATACCAACAAAACATAAATCAAAGATAGAAAAAGGGAGTGTACCTTGGCGCTATTGACCATGAATGAGCCGAGGAGATTGTCGGGGGAGCTCGCCACTTCTTTTTGCATATCCCTTGGCAGCTTAAAGGCCTGGGACAGGGCTAAGGCCGTCCCTTCGAACTCCGTGTTGTCCCTAATGCTGACAGGCCAGTTTCCATGAGTGAGTTGGGGAGCCCACATAAGGGATGAAGTTGTTGTAGTATGAGGAGGGAGACTCTCGTACAATGCTGATTCCAAGCGTTGTCGTTTGTCTCGGTGACTTGCCTTGACTTCCTCGGGCGAAAAACCCAGCGGAACATCCAATTGAATTACGGCACAATGGTCATGAGTTGTACTATGGCTTTGGGGAGCACCTCGGCCACAAGTAGTGCCGCGACCCCTTCCGCGACCAGGAAGGTTCAAAAGGCTACTAAGTTGATCGGCTGATTGAGTTGTTCCATGTCTGATCTTGGAGGTGGAGAAGGAGAATAACCACTTGACGTTGAAGTAGAAGCTTCCTTGGCTAGCTGGATGGGCTCGTCCGGAATTGGAGGAGTATGAGATCGACTACTCCTACCTTGATTAGGATTTGCAGAAGAGGGAGCTAGAAGATTCGGGTTGTCCGCTACTCGAGTTCGCCAATCAATAAACCTGTCGTACGAAGTTTGTAGCTAAGGAGCACCTGTGCTGCTCTTGCTCGGCCCGCAAGATGAGTACCTTGCCCGTTGAAAGCCAACACACGGTTGATATCAGTCACATGGACTTGTGCATTGATTATGTCATGACCTTGGTTGACATTTGTGGCTGCAACGAAGAATGCAACAGAATATATTAGCAAAGTATAAGTAAACTTTGAGCAATTAAGAGAAAGCAATTCGAAATATTACTCACCCAAATAGTTCTATGAGGATAAAAGAACTAACGTGAGGTGCCAAATCTATGAGGCGCGTGGAAGCCTATCACTCTGCCATCCTTGTCCCTGGGCTCGAAGTTCCCTGTGACGATGTGGAAATCATCATCATCTCCTCGAGCTGAATTAGGAAGTTCAAGCACGAGCTTCTTCCTCAAATCTCTACTTTTCAAATAGTACATGAGGGCATCTTTGGTTCTAGAAATGCTATAGAGTTGGTGGATATCATGCAGGCTTAAAGATGTGCCTAGCATTTGATTAATGGCATTTATGCCCATGACAACCCTAAAGAGATTAGCAGAAACCTACATCGAGGATAACCTGTAATGGGCTAGGACCTGGTGAAGCAAAGGAGCCAGGGGGAACCTAACCCCGCTTCTACGACTGCAACGACGGGGATATGAAGAGTGTCATTATCAAGATACTCATGGATAGCATCCTTAGGGGCGAATGCAGTGGCTATGTCGTCAGGAATCTCATAACGAGATCTAAAATTGGCCATAGCTTGAGGGGTGTTACAGTGCCGCCTAAACCTCCCTATTGTTGGAAGATATATAGACGAAAGAAGGGGTATCGAAGAAACCCTAAAAGAAGGAAAGACCCTAAGAACGATAGGGCAGAATAAGGAACGGAGACTTACGATGTAATGACCGGAGTTCCTTAATGTAGAAAGGGAAGGACCTCAAGGTGGTGAACAGTGCTCCAATGGCAGGTATGAACAGGCCTTCTTTCTGCAGAGGGAGTTTAGAGAGAGAATGGCGTTTCAAAATGGGACGAAATCCCAAATACGCCCAAATGACAAGAGCGGCATAAGTGAAACATCAGTCCAGATGCTGTTTTGGCGTCCCGTTCCACAAAAAATGTCCATTCACATTTAATGTGGGCAGTACAAGGCACACCATGTGTAAAGGTAAGGGCAGGAAGGGCCTGTCCAGCCCAAACGACAAAACGTTTGCCCTGACCTTATGATGAAAGTTGCACCAAATTTGTGCTTGAGATTGGAAAAACAAAGAGCAAAGCGACTCTTTGCTCGTCATATTGGGAGCTTTGCTCATCATTTCGAGTCAAAATGACAAGTAAAGCTAGGGAGCAAATGTAGGGAGGTATTCCCAAACAAACTCAACAGAGCCCGAACAAGTGGTATGTGGGGCCATGGAATAAATAAGATACAATAAACCACCGTAGAAGGCGGTGATCGGCGATATGGACCAGTGACATGTGAAGGCATTGGTCTAGGCAGTCTGTTCGGCAGATAAAGATAAAAGACATGAGAAGTCATTGGTCTAAGTAATTGATAAGGACCAATAACATGTGATGTCATTGGTCCAGGTGGCCTGTTCGGCAATGAGGTAGCCAAACAAGAGCAAGAACTTTGGAGAAGCAGCCTTACGTGTTTAAATGGAAGGAACGTTCTAGAAGGTTCCAGTACATTAAATATACTCTGAGGAATAAGATCCCGAGGAAATAGGATCTAGGCAAGATACCCAATAGGAATGGGATGTTCGGCCAGCCATGGGAAGGAGTCCTAAAAAGACTAAGGAAATAAACAGATAAGGGAACGAGAATCCAGAGGATCCTGGGTTTCCTATACGTGATAGGAAACCTCGAGCAACAAGGATGGTTGAGCAGCAAGCAAGCGTATCCCTATATAAAAAGGTTAACCTAGACGTAAAAGGTACGCAATACATTGCAGTCATACAATTCTCCTACTGATAATTAAGGTTCTTTTACCAAGTACGTGATACTAACTTAGGCATCGGAGGGCCTTTGCCACAAGGGGCAAAGGTGCGCTCACCCTTTGTCTGTTTTGCAGATTAGGGTTCTGACGACAAACTAGGGTTTCGATCAAGAGGCACGAGTAGTTGTTACAATCTTCTACTGTTCTAAGCTTTGTTCATTTTTATCCACTTAAAATTGGCGCCGTCTGTGTGAATCGAAAGAGTTCTTTTTGAAAAACGACCATGGTGGAAGGTGATCCAAAGACACCGCTCTACCCAAAGAACCTACTAGGTGGGGAAGAAGATAAATCCCTACCAAGCACTCCGAGAAAGCCCGATGGTAGACATGGGAAGAAAACAACCAGCAAGGGCAACCCCCTGACCGTCCTAGATGGCTCCAAGAATAGGGAGCGCAGGACGACCACAGAGTCCACATGAAGGAGTAAATCCCACCGTGGAGGGGAGTTAGTCACACACTCAAAAAGCGTGCACCACAGTGAAGACATCCTTGATAAAAAGAGGCAGGAGATTGAGGAATTTGCTCATGTAATCAAAAGACGAGAACACGAGATTCGAGAGATAGAACAGATTCGAGAGCAATCTGAGGACTCTAGACTTTCACGAAGAAATTCCAGGAGAGACAGATATGCAATGGTAGAATACAAGAAGGCTCCTTCACGAAGATGAAGGAGCAGGAGTAGGAGTAGGAGCCCTACTCCAAGACGGAAAGAAGCTTCTCCATGAAAATAAAGGAGCAGAAGCCAAAGTCGAACACCAGAACGGCATAGGGCTTCTTCAAGAAAAAGAAGGAGCAGAAGCCGAAGTCTCACCCCAGACGAGGAAGGGAACATGAAGCACCATAGGGATAGGTACGAAAGGCCAGATTTCGATTGGGAAAAGAGTAGTCCCAGCAAGATGAAGGGACATGAGGACGGAACAATGACTGCACGAGAAGCAGCATAGAAAGCCCTTAGCAATATAGAAACTTCCCCGTTTGCAAGGAAGTTGTGAGATGCAAGGTTGCCAAGCAGGGTAAAGGATGACACGTTTGCCCTTTATGAGACAAACACAGACCCCGTCGCTCACATGCAACACTATCAGCAAGCAATGTTCAAGCACGATGGAGACGATGCCATTATGTGCAAGATCTTCCCATCAAGTTTGAGAAAAGTGGCGTTGTCCTTGTTCCATAAGCTTGCTCCGCACTCCATACGAGGACGGAGGCAATTGGCCAAGGAATTTAGTACTCGATTTTTGACAAGCAGAAGGGAACCAAAAACTTTTGAAGGCCTGTCCGCTATGAAGCAGGGAGAGAATGAGCCAATTAGGGACTACGCGAAGAAGTACTGGGAAACCTTCAACGAGATTGAAAGTTGCAGCGAGGATTAGAGGGAGATAAATATGCAAAGCGAGCTACGAGTCAGCATTGCAACTATCATAAGGATTGGGGTCACATGACGGAGGATTGTAAGATGTTCAAGAAGCACCTTGACGACCTGGTGGCTCAGGGATATCTCAAAGAGTTTATCCAGGAAGGACCCAAGGAGGATGGGAAAGCGATGGAATTGGATTATGAGAAAAATCCAAGGGGCGTAGTCCATATGATACATGGATTGGCCACACCTTACACGAGAAATGAGGTGAGGTTGCTCCAGAGGCAAATCAAACATTTCCAACATGTCATGAAATTGGGAAAGAAAAGAGGACGTGAAGGAGAGGTATGCAACGAGGGCATAGTCTTCATGGATGAGGACTTGGGAGGAATCCAGGTGATGCATAATGATGCCTCAGTCATAACCCTACGAATTGGGGAATATGACATAGAAAGGATCCTGATGGATTCAGGAAGTTGCACAGAGGTGTTGTATTATGATACGTTCAAGAAGTTGGGATTAACCAGGCGTATTTGGTAAAATCAGTAACTCCTCTAGTTGGATTTGGTGCAAGAGCAGTTTGGCCATTATGAAAAGTAATGCTACCTGTTCGGGCAGGGACAGTAGTGTTACGAACTAACTTCATAGTGGTGGATATTCCATCTTCCTATAACACGATTATAGGAAGAACCTAGTTGCACAAAATGAGGGCGGTTTCCTCCGCCTACCATCTGATGGTGAAGTTTCCTAGATTGAATGGAATAGAAAATATCAGAGGAAACCAGAACATGGCCCAACAGTGCCTGATTTCTATAATCTAGAAGGCACCAAAGGCAAAATTGATCCAAGCCGTAGACATTCCGGACCAACCGACCATCGAGGATGTTGGAGGAGACCTCGCCAAAAAGGTGGTTGAAAGTTTGAACAAAATTCAGATCAAAGAGGCTAATCCAGAGAGGTATTTCCTGATTGGGGAAAACCTGAGCAAAAAGGAAGAAGAGCAGTTGGTAGGGTTCCTGAAGGAACACATTGATGTGTTTGCATGGGTTCCCGAAGAGATGCCTGGGGTGGATGCAAACGTGATTTGTCACCACTTAAATGTGGATTCACAACACAAACATGTTATGCAAAAAAGGAGGAGATCAGTCGTATAGCACATGGATGTTGTCATCAAGGAGGTAGACCGTTTGCTAGAAGCAAAAGTCTTAAGAGAGGTTTACTACCCAGAGTGGTTGTCCAACACTGTGGTAGGGAAAAAGAACGGGAAGTGGTGTGTCTGCGTGGATTTCACTGATTTGAACAAGGCATGTCCAAAGGATAGTTTCTGTAATGCCCCTAATTTTGGGAACGTTAAATAAACCATTTTATTGAAAACTTAAATAAAGTCTGGCTCATTATTATATCATAACTCCCATGAGACTACTTTTATTACACAAGGGAAGGGAAACTAGGGTGCCTATCTACTGCTCTGCCTGCTCCTCCATCCTAGCCAGCTCCTCGGCTCTGTAAGCCTCCAAGGTGTAGAGTTCACCCCATTCATCTACAAGGTCTGACACATTATACCAGCGTCATCACCAATATAATATGTCATGGTCACCAAAGGTAACACCATGAGCTTACAGGAGCTCAATAGAATAATCCATACCCACTAACCCTTAACTTACAAACAATAAATCATAAAGTTAACAATTTCCACATAGTACATGCATGTTTAACAAAATAGTTAATAATGACACATCCACATTCATTAGTCAAACTAGAGTTGGTGTCTGTGATTTTTTGAGTTTCTCCTACGCAACTTGTCATAGACCATGTCACCATTTTTCATATACTAAATTAACATTTCCAAAATCGTTTTTACACACCCAACCTCGACTTCACCATTTCAATTTACTGAGTATCCTCACAATGGTTTCGCCATTCCAGGTTCCCATTGGCGCACACACACACACACACCACACAATGGGTTACCACATCCGACGACATTGTGGTTTTTAAACCATTTCTCTTTTTCAAATCACGTCTTTGCATTAACCACACCCTAGGTGTCATGTTTTTACTTTCTCAATTTCCGTGTCTAGTTACATGCATGGACTCCGCGGTATGACTTTTCACGTACGTACACATAAATCATTCATTGTAATCTTGAAACTAAACTAGCAAGATCATCCAACTCTATGTTACTTATTATGCTCATATTATCATGTAGTCATGCTCAAACATTTAGCACATAATATAAATCATAGTGTACGGACACCTTTGGAGTGGATACCACTTATACTTTATCACACATCAAACAAGTAAATCCTAGTAATCACATATATATTCTCGTAACCATCCTTAAGATCATCAAAATACAAATACTTTCAACCAAGTGTTAAATTCTTATCTTTAAAATTTCCGTTCTTTCTTTCTTTTGGAGAAGTTCAAAACAACATATGTTTATTTAGAGTAAAAGTCGAGTTATTCATCATGCTCATATTTCTCTTCGCGTTTTCAGCAGAACAAGTTTACTAGTTATTTCTTTTTCATACAATTTCAAACACAAAATGTGACTATAGTTTTTTAGTGTTCGGGGAATGTACAGATATTAAACTTTATACTTAGAGAAAGTAGTTAAAGGTATTCTACCGTTCTTCTTGGTAGTAGGGCGGCTATGGACAAGTAAGTTGGCAATCGAACGGAGTGACTTCCTACGGAAAGCTTCGGTAGCTTCGAAAGAGAAAAGGTTTCTCTCGAAACGAGTTCTTGACTGTAAGGACCAAATTCTGGAGTCTTTTGTATTGACAATTCCGTATGATAAAACACATATTTTTATCGAGTTGTAATTGTATTACTTTTAATAAACTAATGAGCCTGTATAGGATTAGAGTGGAAGGAATCATTATTATTTGTATTTGAGAGCGAGCGTTTTGGATAAAAAAATGATGTCGATTTTTGCGGGACGATTTTTGGCGAAGAGAGGTCGATGGAGGAATTGATCTGGGTATCAATCGGAATCTACCAATTTTTAAAAGAAAAGTAATGTAATAAAAAAGGGGGCTAAAATAAGAGGTTTAAATATGGACATAGCCTTTTCTTCCTAGGTTTTGGTCTATAGCCTTATAAAAGGGAAAGTTTCAGGAAAAGAAAAGGTAGCCACATACTACACATTGATATGCACGGCTTATAAGAAAAAAGGGGGCGGCTGTACAAAAAAATATGGAAGCAATTAGTTTATTTGTGTGCTATTCGTGAAGGGATTTATCTGAGTTTATTGGAGGGCTTGTGGACTCAAGGCCGTTGGCGATCAAGATCACTGGGTGCGGTGTACGTGTGACTCGGCAGGTAGTACTTAGAACGGTGTAAGGATTTACTTCGTTTGGATAAGTATTTCTGTAACTGCACAATGATTATAGTGATTTGATTCCTTCCCGTGGTTTTACCCATTCTGGGGTTTTCCACGTATATCTCTGTGTTATGTGATTGATTGTTAGCGTAGTTTTTATTGATAGTATTAATTAGTGATTCACTTTCATACTATTAGGGTTTTTACAGATTATTAAGGAACCCTGATTTTTCAATTGGTATCAAAGCAGGCTGCTCTTTCCATTAGAATTTATTTTATTCTAGGGCAGATCCATCATGAATATGAACATGAATCACATGTCTAGAAATATACCTATTCTTGATGCTGATAATTTTGATTACTGGAAATCTAGAATAAAGGCTATAATGAGATTAGCTGGAGAAGAAATTTGGGACTCATGTATTTTGGGTTACATTCGACCCATGAAAATTGTTGACGACAAACCGGTTCCAAAAACTGCATCTGAGTTATCAACCACAGAAAAACCCTTACTTCAAGCTAATAATCGTGCACTTGATATTTTATTTGCTGCTATTGACATAAATGAGCTCAGGAAAATAGCTAATTGTGAAATTGCAAAAGAGGCTTGGGATATTCTGGTTACTTGCCACGAGGGGACAGAAGTTGTTAAGCAGTCTAAGTTGCAAAGGCTTACCACGGAATTTGAGACCATCAGAATCCAGGAGGAAGAGACCTTCAATCAATTCTACTCCAAGCTCATCGCCATCGTCAATAGCTGCGAGAACTTGGGTGAGCCAATTCCTTCTTTTCGTATTATTAAGAAAATTTTGCGCTCCTTACCTCCTAGATTTAAAATTCAAGTTACTATGCTAGAGGGTAAAAAAAAGTTAAAAGAAAAATCTGTTCAAGAAATCGTTGGGATTCTCCAAACTTATGAGGCTGACCTATTGCAATCTGAACCTGTTAAACCCAAAGTAAGAGCTTCGGAGACTCCAATTGCTTTTAAAAGTACTCAAAAATATAAGAAAGGTTCAGATAGTGATAGTGATATCGATCTTAAGGAGATGAAAGCATTTTTCAAACAATTTAAAAATAGTGCGAAATAGAAAAATGATAAAGGAAAAGGAGAATTTTGTCGAAAAAATAAAAGGGAGGGAAAAGGACCACCTGAGGGACCACAATGTTTCGAGTGTTATGGTTTTGGTCATTACGCCCAAGAGTGTATAAATAAAATAAAAAAGAAGGCTCTCGTCACTAAAACGTGGGATGATAGCGATTCCAATGAATCGAATGAAGAACAGGGGGCCGACGAAAAAGATAAAGGAAACCTTTTGGCTTTTGGGGTAACTTTAAATTCACATAATCATTCCAAATCAAGTGGTTCTGAAACAGATGATAGCGATGCGGATAGTTGTGATGACATAGATGAGGTCAGAGAGAAGTACAACAAACTCCATGTTTTTAGTAAAAAATTGATAGAGGCGAGTGAAAAACTTTGTGATAAGATTAAGAAGTTAGAGAATACTTTGAATGAACGCACTCGAGAGAGTGATGAGAGAAATAAAGAAATTGAGCTGCTTCTTGAGAAAAACAAGGCTTTGACTATGAGAGATAAATCTAAGGATAAATCAGAGAATGAAACACAGATAAGGACCAAGGTGTTAGATCATATTCTGTCCATCCAACGGCGACTTGGCGATCGTTCAGGGCTTGGTTATCATGCAACGTCTTCAACTCCATCAATAGGGAGATACAAAACTAAACGTCAAGGTAAGAAGACTAATGCGAACGACATGCAGAACATGATTAATTCTCCTACAACAAAGAAACAAATGGCAACAAAGGTAAGCGGACATCCCAAGTGCAAGGAGGTAAAACCTAAGATTATTAATATTGATAAGTCTCACGTTTTTATTCCTGTTGTTAAATATGTTCCTACTTGTCATTATTGTGGTATGACTGGCCATATTAGACCGCATTGTAGGAAGATGCATGAGTCATACACTTCACATGCACATGTAGCTCGTCCTTATGATCATAATTATTTTATGCCCATTTGTCATCACTGTGGAATTAGAAGCCATATTCGTCCATATTGCTTTGCCCATTATGGCTACCATAGGACTCCTCCCTGCTACGATAACATGAATAGACATAGGAAATATTTTCAAGGGCCTGAACGTAGGATGTCTTCACATGCTAATTTTACAAAGGTAAATTCAAATCCCATGACCAATAAAAAGACTCCTATTGGAAAGGTCAAAACGAGACAAATTTGGGTTCGTAAAAGTGATTTGGTTTCTGAAGCTAATGATGACCTTGACTCTCTAGATGAATATAGTTCGTCCGGAGAGGGTGACCTTGCCTTTTGAGGCTAGGTCGTGGTTCCATAACCTAGGTTTAATTGTTCTTGCATATCTCATTGCCTAGAGTTATGGAGTTTCATAGTTTTTGTGTTTCTTTTGTTTCGTAGCTATTTTGTTTGTCCAAAAATAAAAAATAAAAAATTTTCAAAAAAATTATATAATTTTTGAGTGTCGTGCTGAATGAGCATGATATATAGTGTTTGACGCGTAGTTGAATATCATTGGATTTTATGAACATGTTCATCCATAGTTTT
>BPLS01007220.1:0-12072 GCA_019656275.1 Rhododendron kiyosumense
ACGTTCCCGCCAAATGGTTAATTACAAGGTTTGAATCTCCAATCACCCTTACTTCTCTGGCCTCAAGATCCCTAAGGATTTCAAGGCCTATTATCACTGCTTCGTATTCGGATTGATTGTTCGTACATGGAAAATCAAATTGAAAAGATAGCTCTGTTCTCAGGCCTTGAGGAGAAATGATGATAACTCCACAGCCTGAGACAATTTGAGTTTTTGAGCCATCGAACAAAAGTGTCCAAGGTGTGAATGAGATCTCAAATGCGCTCAATCCTGTATCAGACTCTTCGCCGATATCCACGCAGGGATGATCAGCAAGAAAATCTGCCAAAGCCTGGCCTTTTACAGCCTTTTGAGGGACGTACCGAAAACTGAACTCCATTAAGGCCAAAGACCATTTACCTATTCGGCCTCGCATGATTGGCCGAGAAAGTAAGTACTTAATAAGGTCTATTTGACTCATAATGTACACCACAACAGGAAGCATGTAGTGCCTCAATTTTATTGCCGCAAAGTACAAAGCAAGACATAATTTTTCAATAGGAGTATATCTCCTTTCACAAGGAGTTAACAACCTACTCAAATAATACACAGCTTGCTCTTTCCCTTGCTCATTGTCTTGTGCTAAAAGGCAGCCAATTGAACTTTCTGCAGCAGAAATGTAGAGCTTCAAAGGCTTGTGCTTGATAGGAGGCATGAGGACTGGAGCGTTTGCCAAGTAGCCTTTGATCTCATCGAAGGCCTTCTGATGATCGGCCTCCCAAACAAAAGTGTCCTGATCTTTCAACCTCAAGAGTTGAGAAAAAACTTGAACCTTTCCTGCTAGATTTGATATAAATCTTCTCAAAAAGTTGAGTGATCCCAAGAGCTTCTGCATTTCATTCTTGGTTGTAGGAGGTTTAGCCTCCATGATGGCCTTGGCTTTATTCTTGTCGACCTCGATCCCTCTATTGTGAACCAAGAACCCTAGGAACTTGCCTGCGGACACTCCGAAGGTACACTTTAAGGGGTTAACCTTCAAATCGAATTGTTGCATCCTCAAAAACGACCTCCTCAAGTGTTCCAAGTGTTCTTCACACGTTTGGGACTTGACCACTATATCATCGATGTAAATCTCCATGAACCGGCCAATAAAGTCATGGAATATTGCATTCATTGCTCGCTGAAATGAAGCACCTGCATTCTTTAGGCCGAAAGGCATTACAACCCACTCAAAGGTTCCCAAAGCTCCGGGACACCTAAAAGCGGTCTTAGCCGTATCGGCCTCATCAATGAATATCTGATTATAACCAGAATGGCCATCCATAAAGGACAAGACCTTATGGCCGGATGCCCCATCCACCAACAAATCTGCAACTGGCATTGGATACTCGTCCTTTGGAGAAGCCAAATTCAGATTTCTGAAGTCCACGCATACTCTGATCTTGCCATTCTTCTTGAGGACTGGTACGACATTAGAAAGCCAAGTAACATACCTAGCTGTTCGTATAAACCCGGCATTGAAAAGGCGTTCGATCTCCTCTTTCACTTGCAAGTAGACTTCATTGGACATCCTCCTTGGTGGCTGTTTAAAAGGCCTGAAACCCGCTTGAATGGGTAACTTGTGTTCCACCAAATCCCTGGATAAGCCTGGAAGCTCGTCATAGTTCCAGGCAAAACAAGACTTGAATTCGGTCAAGAGCTCAATGAGCTTTTTCTTCACGTCCTCTGGCAAAAGCTGACTAATATATACAGGCCTAGGATTTTCTTCATCTCCTAGGTTAACTTCTTCCAAAGGATCTTGAACATTAGCTTTCAAGTCATCTAATTTGGCAGGAGCTGCTTCAAGATCTTCCAACCGAATCTCATCCAGGTCTTCCTCCGTAGTTTCGTCTTCATTGATTACCTTGGCCGCACAGGCCGAATAACCCTCTTCCTCCAACTCTTGTTCTTCTTTTAGCCTGTTCTCTAGCTAATATGCCTCGAACCTTGCCAAGACGGCCAACAAAGCCATGTCCTTCTCTTTCTCTGAAGGCCTTGCTAACATTGGGACAAACGTTTGGTTGAAGCTATAATCGGCCTATTTGACTCCGTGATCATTGGGCCGATTAATTCTCGATACAGTGCCTTCACCTCTTCTACCGACCTATGAGCAGAAACAGGTACAATTTTATGGCGGCCATACTTATCCAGGCCTGCCACTTTCATTGGGCCGACATCTTCATCATACAATCTTGCCTCGGCATGATTGGTTGAAGCAAGAAAAGGCCTACGATCTGCCCAAACTACCTCCACGTCGTCTTGATTCCAAAAAACCAAACACTGATGTAATGTTGATGGCACGGCAAGACAGGCGTGAATCCAATCCCTTCCCAACAAAATATTAAACGAAGATCGTGAATTTACAACGAAGAAAGGGGTCGTAAGAGTCTTTGATCCAACTGTCAAATTCATGATCAAAATCCCTTGACAAGTTGTCTCCTGTCCCGTGAAATCGGTTAAAGTAGCCGTTGATGAGACCAGGTCTTGATCTGTTTTTCCGAGCTTGAGCATGGTAGACCTAGGCATGAGATTAGCCGCAGAACCATTATCGACAAGGAGTTGATTAATTGGCATTCCATCCACACATCCTGAGATATACAAAGGCTTGATATGTCCCGTCATCTTGGGCGTAGGCTTTTCAAATATCACGCTTGCGGCTTGATTTTCCGTGCTACCTCCATTCTCGTCCTTCAAGATTACCACTGAAGGCCCATCTCCATTCAGGCCTGAATTGAAGGACTCCTTCAGTATTTCGGCAGTCTGACCCATCTCTACCATATCGCCCTCCATGGCAGTAAGTTTGTTATCTTTCACCTCTAATTCAGATGGAAGGAAAACCACCATGTTGCATTGCATCCTTGAAACCTGCCCAGGCCTGAACTCTTTGGCCTGCGGATTCAACCGCGATTTGCCCCCCGAGTCTTGCTTCTTAGGCTCAGGAGCTCCTTTCTTCATCAAAGTAACCTGCCTTGGAGGAGGCTTAATCCTAGCCTCCTCAAGGGTTTTCTCCAGTAAGGCCTTCTTTTCAATCCGAGAAAACTGCTCTGAAGACGAACCAGCAACAACCTCCTTGTAAGTTCTTTCCAGAGGCTTGTGTTCACGCCTAGGCTTGGTTAGTTCATCCTCCAATTTTTCCACAACCAACTCCATTGGTTTCTTCCAGTTAGGGTCGTCTATGTCCATCACGTCTTCAACTGAATCCAGCTCTTCTCCAGCCCTTCTATCTGCCTGCCTAAACCGTTGGCGGCGCCTTTTCTGGGATCGGGACAAAGGTGGCTGCGGAATAGGAAACTTAGGATGCTCAACCTTATGCCATTCATTTGGAGGAATGACAGGAGGCTTAACAGTCCTAGGCTTCCCTCTGGATGGAGCTGAAATTCTGAGATTGTCAAGCTCATCCTCTATTTCTATCACACCTGGCTGAATTCTGCTGAAGACCGATTCTCGCCTGGCCAACTTCTCCTTTGGCCTACGTACCTCCTCAGGCCTGAACTCCGATCTGCCCACAATTATACTTTTCAACGCAGGTTTGGACGGTACTGCATGATGTCCACACTCAGTACAGACCAATGAACAACTTGGTTTTTCTGGTTTTCTGACTCCTTCAGGCCTTAACCACCAAGATTTCTTCTTCTCAAACCTCCTCACCCTTTCAGGATTGGAGTCTTCCTCATAGGATGGATCCCAGTAGTCGTCTGATCTAGGCCTGAATGCTGCTCTTGACGGTGCCCCCAAGCTCACTCTAGGCCTTGGTGTGGTTCTAGGCATGAACCTCGTATTCACTGATACCATGTTTGCACATAGGCCTGAAGGAAATGGGTTTCCATCTACACCCATGGCTTGCTTATCTTTCTCGGGAAACTTGAATTCTCCCCGATCAATCTTATCTTGAATATCATTCCTGAACACAAAACAATTATTGGTTGAATGACTCCAAGAGTTATGGTACTTACAATATTCCTTGCCCTTAAGCTCATCCGGTGCTGGGATCTTGTGGCCAAAGGGCAACTTTAATAACTTGTCCGTCAAGAGCTGATCAAAAATAGCCTCCGCTTTGGTGATGTCAAAGGTGTAGGCTCTGGTGGGCCTATTAGAGGCTTCTTGGACTGTCTGCTTCGTAGGTTCTATCTTAACGAAGGCCTTGCAGACATAAGGCTTCCTATTGATGATTTCAGCCACATCAATATCAAGGTTAGCCTCCGTCTCAATCGCAGCGACATCATAGTTAGGGTCTTGATAGTAGGTCCCTTTAGAAGCTGCCTTTCTATCTTTCTCCTCTTCCAAAAGCTTCTCATACCGCGAGGCCTTTGCGGACTGTTCGAACAAATCTCGAAATTCTGTACCATGATACTTCTTCTTGAACTCAAAGTCTAGGCCGTTCAGTGCTAAACGCACATATTCGGCCTCGGGCAAAGGAATCTTGATTTGAAACGTGCCGTCTTGAATCGGGAGAGATAAGACTCCACGCCTTCCTTTGGGCGTTGACGGTAGCGAGACAAATCCGCCATCGTTATCTCTGGTTCCACCCTATAAAACTGCTGATGGAACATCTCTTCGAGCTGAGCCCAGGTCTGGACAGAGTTGGGTGGGAGATTGATATACCAAGTGAAGGCCGTTGCAGTCAAGGAATTTGGGAAGAGCCTTAACTTGAGCTTGTCATTCGTTCCAACTTCCCCACACTGCACCTGGAATCGGGCAATGTGTTTGACCGTGGACTGCATTTTCTCCCCTGTGAAGGTCTGAAATTCAGGGACTCGGTATCCCTTGGGAAAGGCCTCTTCATCAACCTCCTGCGTGTGAGGCTTCCTGTACATGGGTCTGCCCACAGGCCTGAATCCAGGCCCTAACTGTTCTTGGAGCAAATCCAGGACCTGTTCCCTTCCAATCATATTTGGCACCGGAGGCAGCTGTGGACGCGCCTCTTGTGCCTGTAGATTCACGCCTGAGTTTGCCCCCCGAGTCTCTGGGGCTAAATAAGCGTGAGGAACGTTCTTGTCCTTAACAGCACCTTGTCCTCCGTGAGGAGGCCTTTTGTCAGTCTTTTCAGGCCTGTTTGGATTTTCCAGCAAAACAGACCTTTGTTCCTTGTTCGTTGGATGCGTCTGTTCCTTCCCAATAACAACTCCTTTGGCCCTTTCCCCTGCCGGTGCAGGGCTGTTTGACGACGAAGCTTGGAAGAACGCTTGTGGTGGTGGTATAGTATCCCTCAGACCCGTCTGTTCTTGGCCGTTGCCATAAACTCCGAACTGTGGTGGAACTTGTTGCTGAGGAACTATTGGCAGCCTCTCTGTCATTGAGGCAATCAAATTATTGATTGCTAGAGTCAAAGGCTCTATGGACTGAGACATCGTTTGTGACACGGTGTGCGAAATCTCCTGCCCTGCAAAAAACATATAATTCTTGACGCTATCTGTGGCGTCATTGAGCTCTCGTGTGCTGATTTGAGGAATGGCTTCCTCGAGCAGTGGTACATCAACAGCAACTCCTTCGGGGCTGCCTGGAGGATCAGGCAGTGGCGGATCCGCTTGTGGTAGTATCGTTGCCTTCTTTGCTGGCATGCTTGAAACCTTTCAACGACTAGGGTCCCACCGGGCGTGCCAATGAAAACTCGCGTTTTTGGCAGCAGGCGTGAATGCGATGTGCGCGGGCGTGCCAAGACTTGTAGCGCCTAACTTGTTGTGAAGATTCCCGTGAATCTTGACTTCTATCGTAGAGCGATCGTGTACGACCCAAAGGTTAAAGATCGTAAGAAGGTTCGTGGTTTGCCACACGGTTGTGGACTTAATATTTCCTAGTCGTATAGGAAATGAGACGTGAAAACGTGAACTTTATTACTCCGGGATAATAAAGTGGTACAAGAAAAGTAAAATTCAAACTACTTGAAGAAGTTAGTTCGAATGGGGTTGAATACTAAGTATTCGATAGTCTACTTTGCTGAAAGTAGGAAAGTGTGCTTCGCTGGGAAGACTTTGTTTGTAAGCATTAGCTTTGATTGGTGTTGGACCCGTTTTCTGCCTTCAATTCTGCTATTTATAAGCAAAACAGCAAGCTGATTCAGGCCTGAATCCGATTTCTGCATTGCATCACAAGTTGCCACATGTCCCACGATTTGCTCCACTTTCCATGCATGCTCGATCATGGGCAGTTGCTCAGAGATTGATGGCAGTTAAGTTTGATCATGGGGAATGGGCCTCTTGTATGTTGACACGTGTCCCATGCTTAGGTAGAAATATCTCCCAACTTCCCCCCTTTTTTTGTGCTCCTCATGACACATGGCCAATTGACTTGGTCAATTGGCCTTTGAATTGAAGCAAACCCAACTGCCAGAAACATAACCAATTCCCTACAAAGGTGGGGCCTTGCTCCGCAACTCATTTCAGCACCTTGTTGTTAGCCTAGAACCGTGGGCTGCATCCATGGGTCGAACCATCATTCCCCTCATGGGCTAACCCGTGGGCTTACACTTTTAAAGGACCTCGGGCCATAATTAAATATGGGCTGCGTGTCACTTGGGCCCAATTCTTGTGGGCTGCTCCTCTCAAAGATCTTGGCCGCAATTCTTTACATGGGTTATGTGCTTCTTGGGCCCAAATGGGTAAATACCCATGGCCCAATAATTAACCACCAGTCAAATACCCAATCTCGGCCCAAATTAATTGAAGAATTAACTTAAAATCCAATCACGACTGGCCCGATCCGCGGTGCCAAAAACGGGTATAAACATTGCCCCCCCTACGCCTTGATTCTGTTAAGATTAAGGCGTTTGGAAGAACACAGTTTTTGGCATCCAAACAGACCTTGATATACTTTAGAATTATACTAGGCCCAAACATGGCCTAATACTTTTTCCTTTTTGAAACTGGCCGCCATTATTATCAGATCTTCATGTGGGGCACATTTCCATAAAGGAGGTATTCTTTCTTCCTCGGAACTCTACAACCTCCAAAGAAACCCTTTCCAATCCAATCACTCTTGTTGCATGCGCAGCCTTAATTAAGATAGGACCAAAAATTCAAAAAGTGGAGAGAAAAAAGGGGGCGGTGCATACCCCAAGCTTTTAAACCCTCTTCTCAAAAACCGAAGCCAGCGTCACCTCATTCAAAGCTGGTTTTTCTCTCTCTCCATCATCTTTTCTTTCCATATCTTGTCTCTCTCTCTCATCCAGAGCCGAAAAGAAACCTAGCCGCCATTGTTAACCCACCAAGCACTGAGCCATGTCATCGTTTAGGGCCAAACAACCGGCCAAGAGTCCAACCTCTTACACTGACGAGATCAAAAGAATCATTAAAGCCGAGAACCTCTCCATCAACTCTGAGATCCTAATCGACCGGACCCAACCTCGTTCATCCACGGTAAAAATGGCGCTCGGACCTGCGTTCAATGGCGATTACCCAGAATCTCTTTACCCGTTCTATCCTCTTGCAGAAAGTGCCCTACCGTTTGATTGTATTGCTGCCGACTGGACCGCCTACCCCAGAGACATCCCAAATCGACTCTGGCACCGACCAGACAAACAATACGTTCAATGGGTCAACCGAGTAGCGGCCACGAAAGAAGGGCTGTGGAAGGAGGTAGGGATATATGAAGCCATCATGCTCAGCCGCTACCTCATCGACATGGATAAAGCCCTATTTATGGCCGCTGCCCAATTCTGGTCTGTTCCTTCTAACGCCTTTCATTTTCGTATTGGTATGATGGGCATCACAATGCAAGATGTTTCCTTTCTTACTGGCCTCCGCCCCCATGGGGTCAAGGCCGATTGTTTTCTTTCACAAAAAACTCCATCATTTACCTATCCCGAGTCGGCCCAGTTGGCTTACTCCAACTTTTTGAAACATTTTGCTGGCGAGTAGGGAAATGAAGTCACTGAAGAAGAACACGTGGCACTCCTCGTTTATTGGTTGAACAAGTGTATTTTCTGTGTATCCTCAAATAGAATCACTAAAGAGTTCACAGATATTGCCAAGGCCTTGGCTTCGGGCCAGAAATTGGCCCTAGCCCCTTTAGTCCTTGCACACTTATACCGTGGCATGCAGGAGTTACTGACCAATAGCTTCGTTTTTGCCCCCGGACCACTTTGGATAGTCACACTTTGGCTTTGGTCGTACTTCCCCACATTGGCCCCAAAAATGAACAAGAATCCCACCCATGCCTGTTACAGCCGTCACTATGCAGGCCAAGAACTTCAACAGCATAGCTTTAACTCATGCTTCAGTTACTTCTATCGCGAATTAACCACATTGGGCAAGGGCTATATGCCTTTTGAGAGAGAAACCGTACCGTTATGGCTAAAAAACCCTGCTGGAGAGCCTGGAGAGGATTTTGATGAACACAAGGCTGTTTGGGCTAGTTTCCTCATTTCTAGAGACCTGTTATATGGCATGGGCATGTCCTCGGCCAACAATAGATGCGGGACAGAGTACTATAATGCTGCCCAATTCGCTCGCCAATTCGGCCTTATGCAACTGATCCCTGTCACTCCATACCAGTCTTGTAATGAGGATTTCATTGATAGAATAATCGTACCAGAAAAAACCCTAGAAGCCGTTCGGAACCAATTTGCAAAGGATGAGGTCACCTTTCAGTTAAGATCTTACCCTGAACGTCCAGAAAAGTCTCTTCAATTTGAGAAATGGTGGGCAGCGCATGTGGATAGGTATTTCGCCAACGACCTGGACGAGATCTTGGCGAAAATAACCCCTGAAGCTATAGTTGTAAAGGATGGTGATCCTACCAAAAAGAAAACCTCTCGCTCCGAAACTCCCTCTCCATCTGCCAGCTTGAAAAGAAAAGGTACGTCCAAAGAGTTCAATTTCTCTTCCCTTCTGCTGCTTCTGTTCAGGCCTTTACCATATATTCTTCATGCAAACTCCATTTCAGGTGCACAAGAAGTTAGCAAGCCTGAACCAACAGAAATTCCACAGAAGAAAAGGCTCAAAAAGCTGGCTGACAAGAAGCACACCACCGTACGATTCGATCGGCTCTTCTTTTCTCGCTAAACATTGTAATTTTAGGCCTAAATGTTTAACATCACAGGAGAAGACCACTGCAATTGCTGGCAGAACCCGAAGCAGCACCAAGACCGGCTCCCCTGAACAGGTTAACATTTCTGCCAAGGTATTTCTGTATTATACTAAGGCCTGAGCATAATTTCATTACGGCCTAAGTACTCATACTTGTATCTTTCCTAACTCTTAGGCCGAATCAAAAGAGACTGCTCATCAAGTTGAATCAACTCCAAAGAAGGACACAAAAAAGATGAAAACCAAGACAGTCGTGTCCAAAAAATCACAAGCAGACGAAGTTCCAAAGGCAGAACTGAAGAAGAGTGTCTCCATTGCCTCCAGCGACTCTTCCCCTGCTTCATTAGAGGTAACACGCCATCCCTTAGTTTTGACCTTCTCAATTCTTTATAAGGCCTTTTTATAAACTTGTCGCCCATTCAGGCCACCTCCGAAGGTCCTCCAATCAATCCTGAGTATGAGGCGTCATCTCAAACCCCTGAGAAGTCCAAGGTTTCTCCAATCAACCCTAACCCAACACCCGTCCAAAAAGAAGAAATTGTTGAGGAGGCTGCTGATGAGGACATGGAGGACTTCTTCAAAACAGCTGCTAGCCTTGTTCAAGTATCCCTCTCGGGCATTTCTAGAGATGGGTCAAGTTCTACCCAGGTGCCCCCAACCACTGAAGAAATTGCCGAGGCCAAGGAAACCTTTAAGGCCTTGATCAAGATGGATATCAAGATGGCCCTTCATCCGGGTAGAGTTTCATCCTTCAGGAAAGCTCTCAGCGTTTTGGCCCGAGCTCAGGTCTTCAGTGAAGCTGCCGAATCAATCCTGCAAAACTTTCACAAAGACTTTCCAGAGTTGCAAAAATCATATGACGGAGCAGCCCTTGAACTCTCCAAGGTCGAATCGAGCCTGACCGAGATCAGGGACCTACGCCAGGAAATGGATGGGTGTGTAGGCGGCTATGGATCCCTGAAGGCCCAGATCAGTACCATTGAGGAGCAGAAAACCACCCTTGCCAAGAACATTCAGGACTGGGAGGATCAAATCCAGGATCTGAAGAACAAGCAAGAGAAGGCTGAAAAGAGCCTGGTACTACTGGTGACTCAGCAATCAAACCTGGAAACACAACAGAAGGAACTATTCGCTACTTCCAAAGCTGTCAAGATCAAGCTTCAACCCTTGGTTTCCAACCAACCAGGCCTTCAAACTTCCAAGGAAAGGTTAGAGGCCCAGCTCAACGGCCTTGCTAACGCCTGGGATAACCTTCGATCAAGCCTTCTGGATGAACTGTAAGCCATTTTTGGCTTTGTAATAAAGTAGAACTTTTACTTTTAGCCCTGAACTCTAGTCCGTAGGGCTTTTTGGTGTTTACATGGCCTGAAGCTTAGGCCTTTTTGACTGTTAACATTTTGGTGGCCTGAACAGATTCAGGCCTTAATGGTAGCCTAAACAGATTCAGGCCTTTATCTATCTCTTATGGCTTTGATGGAAGTGCTTCTTTAAAATCTCTCATTTCCCACATCGTAGGATAATGATGTTTTAAAAACTTTCCGTTGATAGTATGTTTATGCATTCCACCATCCAAATCCATTAAAAGATAAACATTACCTTCGAACACCTTGCAAATTTGATAAGGCCCTTCCCATGTTGGAGACCACTTCCCATATTTTGAGGTCTGAGTGCCCAAGGGTAGCACAACTTTCCATACCAAATCTCCTTCCGCGAAGCTTTTCCTTCTCACTCTTCTATTATAAGCTTTGGCCACTTGGCGCTTCTGGATCAACATATGGTCCAAAGCAGCTAACCTCACCTCATCAAGGTCTTCCATTTCCATTAGCATAGCTTGGCTATAATCAGCATGATTCAAGCCATGTTGGTATGCGATCCTGGCCGATCTAACCGTTACCTCCATAGGAAGTACGGGGTCATGGCCATAAACCAACATGTAAGGAGTAACATTTGTGGCCTCCTTCTTTGAAGTCCTATAAGCCCACAATGCATCAGAAAGGAGTTCATGCCAAACCCTTGGATTTTCTTCCACCATCTTCTCAATAATTCCAATCAAGGTCTTGTTGGTTGATTCGGCCTGGCCATTCCCCTGTGCATAATAGGGAGTTGAATGGGAGAGCTGTATGTTAAACTGGCTCGTGAAAGCCCGGACCTGTGCACCAAAGAAAACTGAACCTCTGTCTGCCACAAAGTGCTCCGGTATCCCAAACCTATGAATGATTCTCTCCTTCATAACTTTGATCACGTCTTGTTGATCCACAGACTTCAATGGAATGGCCTCTGCCCATTTCGTAAAATAATCTGTAGCTACCAAGATGAATCTGTGTTGTTTTGATGAAGGGGGGTAAATCATCTCAATTATATCTAAAGCCCAGCCTCTAAAAGGCCAAGGCTTCACTACGGCCTGATAATCTGTTGCAGGTGTGTGATGCACCGGGCCATGAGCTTGACAAGGCTGGCAGCCCTTGGAAAAACGTATACAATCCTCTAGATAGTAGGCCAATAGTATCCGTACCTTCTTATTAGCCACCTCATCTTGATACCGGACTGATGTGCTCCACAAATCCCCTCATGGACTTCTGCCATTACCTTCATGGACTCGGTATGGCATAAACACCTCAGCAACAGGTCATCTTCGAGGCCTTTCTTGTACAATTCTTCTCCAAGAAGAACATAGCTCGTCGCTCTTCTCTTGACCTTTCTGCTAGCCCCCATATGAGGCCACTTCAAGTAAGCAATAATAGGATCACGCCAGTCCTCCTTACCCTCCTCTTCTTCTTCTACTGGAAGATCTGAGGCAAATACTTCTAGGCCTAAACCCCTCCTCCTGACAGAAGGGAGTAGCCTTTTTTGGACTATAATGGTCTTGTGAAGAGTCTCCGGTGATAGCTTCAGGCCTGTTGAGGCCTGAGCCAAACTGTTTGCTTCAGTATTCATACTTCTTGAGACATGTTTAACGATTACGTTGTCAAAGTCTTGAATTAACTGCATCGCTGCCATATAATAAGGGGCTAACTCCTCACTATAGCATTTA